>OZ004706.1:104925031-105232812 GCA_963924515.1 Vespertilio murinus | reverse complement strand
CTCTAAAAGGGAGGACACAAATTAGAGAAATCATAAAAGATTTGTATATTTTAGTTGTGAATTATGAAGACCTACCTTCAATCAAAGAAATTTTAAGTGATATATGTATATATTTTCACACAAAATAATTCCCACAACAATGTTGAACATAATGGTTTCATTCAGTGGCTTCCCCTGCTTTTTGAGAAATGGGATTGCATTAAAAAATCTAAAGGTTAAATTATCAATAGAATGAAAGGGCATTTTGTTTTCATTTGTATAAGTCATTTAATGTTAAGTCCACGCATGTTAACAATGGCTACAGTCAATTGTAGGGGAGCTTAGCAAGGCATTCTTAAGAGTTCTCTTTGGAGGTGAGTGTCAGGGGAATTCAGAAAAGAGCAGTTCTCTGCATGAAAGGAAATTATTTTAATCTGTAACTCTCAAAGGATAGTGAATGGTCAAATAACTCTGAAATATGGCTTAGTTACAATAAGTGTGCAGTTAAAAAAAAAATAGTTGGTGTTGCTCAGTGGTTGAACGTCGACCTGTGAAACAGGAGGTCATGGTTCCATTCCTGATCGGGCTTGATCCCCAGTGTGGGGCATGCAGCTGGCAGCCGATTGATGATTCACTCTCATCATGGATGTTACCACAGCAAAAAACATAATATATTTTATGGTGTGCCACTGAATATTAGTAATGAGTTTATGTGTGCTGGGAGCTGATGAAGGCCTGCTGATTGTGGTATCTAGTGAAGCCTTTGTAGTCATGGCATACCTTGAGTAAATGAGGCTTGGGGGACCCTGCATTTTGCATCTGGATGATAATTGCTGTAGGCACCTGAGTGGGACTTTGTTTTGTGTGCCTGAAGTTTTTTAGGGGGGGGGGGGGGGGGTTGGCATCTATCTACCTTCAGTGATGTGGTTCACAATGTGGCATGCCCTAGTGACATTAGTTGACTTGCTATAGTTAGAAAGTGAGATCAAACAGCTGGGTTGATGGCCCAGTGCAGGTTCCTACCAGTTGTTTCAAGGAGATGGAGAGGAGCCACCCAGAATGCTGTGCAGCAGCTGTGGCCCTGAGCTGAGAGAAGTCACAAATGGAAAGCACACTAAGAAAAGACAATCGCAGGCTCTTTATTTTAAAGTAAGGAGGAAGGTTAAAAGCTTCTGGAATCAAACAGCTCAATTCACTTCTAAAAAACACAAGTTTAATTTTAACACAATTTTGAAAAGTTTGAATGCACACATGCCTATATATGCCTTCCTCTTCTCTGTCTCTTATCTACATAACTCTGCTTTGGATAAACGTTGTCATTGGGGTGCTCTGGAATCAGAGCTTTGTAGCATTACATTGCCATTTGCCCAGTGACTCTCAATAGGAACTGCCTATAGTTTTTAGTTTTAATAAGTTAGATATAAAAATATTGTTACAATGTCTAAAGCATATTGTGTGTTTGGATAATGTTGCTGCATTAAATCTGAAGGCATGAGTGGAAAAAATGCCACAAATGGTATGTCCTAACTCCTAAACTGTATTTTACAGCATATTAATAAAGTGAGAAAATATTATACCTGAAATAAATTAGAGAATTATTGGGTTAAGCTAATTTAAATCCCAGAGCCTCTTGTAATAATGCATAGCTATACTAATAAAAGGGTTATATGCTAATTAGACTGGATAGACGAGATGCCTTTCGAACAAAGCCACAGGGGCTGCGAGGGCCAAGGAGGGCTGGCAGCGACATTGGGGTGATGGGGGTGGCATCTTCCCCTGATCAGCCCGGCTGCCAGCCAGAGGTAGCAGCAGCAGCAGGGGGATGGGAGCAGTGCCTTCTGCAGAGGCTGAGGAGCAGACCTACACCATCAGTAGACATCCCCTGAGGACTCCCAGACTGTGAGAGGGGGCAAGCTGGGTTGAGGCACCACCCTCACTCCCAGTGCATGAATTTTCATTCATGGGGCCTCTGATATAGTATAAATTTTATGAGAGAAATAATAACATTCAGTGTTTCCCAAACTTGTTTGATAACAAAGCACTTTTGAGTATGGGCCTGTGGGGTTTATCTTCTAGGACTAATATTTTGGAGAACATATTGGAGGTGACCTTGCCCATAACCGTTTCTCCTTACAGAATGTGGCTAAGCACACAGGCTTTTATAGAAGTAGAGATATAAATTTTAGGGTGAAGTGCCACATGAGGCCCATCCATGCAGTAATGTGATGCACACATTAAGAAGTGTCTCCCCCAATTGCCTTATGGTACCTTAGTATTGGTCCCTAGGCCCTCACCTTAGTGCACACTTTCATTCTCATCTTTTTGTTAAAATAGTTGTTGCCAGGTCCTGGCCCAATTTGCTCATTGGTTAGAGCATCAGCCCTTGCACCAAAAGTTCACAGGTTTGATTCCTTATCCAGGGCACACACCTGGGTTGCAAGTTTGATCTGTGGCACCAGTTGTACATGTGCTGGAGACAACCAATTGATGTTTCTCACATCAATGTCTCTCTCTCTCTCTTTCTCTCCCTCTCTCCCTTTCTCCCTCTCTCCCTCTCCCTCTTTCTCCCTCTTTCTCCCCCTCCCTCCTCTCATCCCTCCCCCGCTCCCTCCCTGCCTTCTCCTCCCTCCCTATCTCCCTTCCTCCCTCCTACTCTTTCAAAATCAATGAAAAAAATATCCTTTGGGGAGAATCTGGAAAAAAAAGTTTTCAGGTTATGGAAAATTTTCAGACTAAAGCTCAACTTAGCTTCCTTTTTGTAAGACCATGCTTGCAAGAATGTAATGTGCAAGGAATTT
Organism: Vespertilio murinus; assembly: GCA_963924515.1. Taxonomy (NCBI): domain Eukaryota; kingdom Metazoa; phylum Chordata; class Mammalia; order Chiroptera; family Vespertilionidae; genus Vespertilio; species Vespertilio murinus. The sequence continues at coordinate 105,230,035 of OZ004706.1, read as the reverse complement.
TTTGGAGCAATCTAATAAAATACAGGTAGTTAATTACCGTGTTTCCCTGAAAATAAGACATCCTCCAAAAATAAGACCTACTTACAGGTTTCCTTCTGAGTGAAATATAAGGCATCCCTCGAAAATAAGGCCCCCAGGCTCTGTCTCAGAATGAAAATTAATTTACCATAAACTGGTCACTAGGGCTGCCCCGACTGGCGTCTAGCAACCAGTGACGTTACGCGGAGTCCTGACTTCACTGCTGTGTGAATGGAGAGAAATCAGCGTGGAAACTTTGTGAAACCTAAACTGCAAGAAGTTGTGACTTGGGTGAAGAATTCATGGGAGAAAATCACTGACAGTTGCATTGCAAATGCACTGCGAACAGGCTACCTTGACAAGAAGTACTCATTTAAAGACAGTGCTATTGCTAAACATGAGAGATTTGTCCACTGATTCTGAAAGAAATGGAGTCACAAGAAATTCACCAGGAAATTCAGGAATTGGATTGTTATGATGATGTTCCAGAAGATGTTGACACGATTGTTGTTGAATAAATGAGTAAATTCTTGATACTGTAGGATTCACAGTTTGTCTGGTTTGTGTTGACAGCTACCATACAACTGTACCATATACAGGTAATAAATTTCCTTTATTTTCATTTAACAATAAATGTGTACCATATTCTTCTTCATGGAAAAATAAGACATTCCCTGAAAATAAGACCTAGTGCATGTTTGGGAGCAAAAATTAATATAAGATACTGTCTTATTTTCGGGGAAACAGGGTAGATAGTCACGCAAAGTCAAGTTTCTGTCCTTTTTCTCTTGATTTTATTTCATTGCAACAATAGGCTGTACCCTTTTTTGTCATTTGGGAACATACGATAACCAGTGTTTATACATTGTTCGGAACTTTTTCGTGTTAATGTTGTTTTTATTTGTCTGAATATGCCAACATGAACATTTTCTCAAAAAGTCATTTAAAGTGAATGCAAATCTTAAACCCTAGTGAACTGTTTCTTTTAATGTAACTGTTTCTATTTCAGAGGGTCTCACAAACATAAACATGTGTCTCTGTTAGTGTTAAATGTGAAATGTTTAAAAAAAAAGTCGAGAAGGTAGTAGCGTAGTAAAATTGGAATTATCTCCGATACTTCTTTCCCCACCCCATTGCAGTACAATTAGGTAGGAAAAATGTTGAAAAATTAGTTATTATAGACATCTAGAGGCCTGGTGCAGGAAATAATGCACTTTGTCGGGGGTTATCCCTCAGCCTGGCCTCGTCCTCTTGCAGTCTGGGAGCCCCTAGGGGATGTCCAACTGATGGCTTAGGCCTGCTCAGTTGGATATCCTTAGTGCTGCTGTGCAGGCAGGAGAGGTTCCAACCACCGCTGCTATGCTCACCAGCCGTGAACCCAGCTTCTGGCTCACTGACTACCAAGGGGCAGCTTCTGTGTTGAGTGTCTTCCCCCTGGTGGTCAGTACACATCATAGCAACTGGTTGGTCCACAGTTTGATCAATTTGCATATTAGCCCTTTATTATATAAGATAATAGAAGCTAGTAACATGTTATTGAATGAACAGGTTTATTTTATGGAATGTCAACCCTATTTGTATATTTTTCCTAGTAATCAACATTAATACAAACTAAAGACAACCCAGCTGAAACTGTTATTGTTAGAGACTGAATCCTGGAGGAACAGGCTTTCCATAAGTCAGGGCCTTCAACATCACAGCCTAGTTCTGGCGTGGCTTTCTAGCCACACTCATGCTGGCACATCAGTTGCTATCAAATCTCCAAATCCATCTCCTGAGTCCTTTTACTGCTTCCCTTTAAGTCAAAGCAGAGTGTTGGCTTCTGCATTTTTATTTTTTAAAATTTATTTACTTAAAGTATTTCTTATTGATTTCAGAAAGGAAAGGAGAGGGAGAGAAAAATAGCAACATCAATGATGAGAGAGAATCACTGATCAGCAGCCTCCTGCACGCCCCACACAGGGGATGGAGCTCACAACCTGGGCATGTGGTCTGACCAGGAATCAAACCATGACCTCCTGGTTCTTAGGTCAATACTCAACCCTGAGCCACACCAGCTGGTCAGCTTTTGCATTTTTAAAAGCAGTAGTGTGTTTTTCCCTTTCCTTTTTCCCTGACAACAACTACAAGATCACATGGAGCTCATTTGTTTTACTGTCATGAGACTCCCTTTTCTTGACAGGATGGGCCTGATAAAACCAGGCAGTTAAAAGGTTCAATTTTGCAGGCAAGTTTACACACCATGTAACTCAGGGCTTTGGGAGGGATGAGGCAGGATGGTAGTGTGTTACGGAAGCAGGAGGTGAGGAATCTGTCCTTGGGGCCCTGTGCTCCCAAGGACCGAGCCTGTAGGAGATGTTGTTCCAAACAAAGTTCGGCTATCAGCACCACCCAGTGTCCATACCCTCTTTTCCTTGTCTCCTAATGGCCCACGTTATTTGCGTCAGCCTCCTTGGGGTCACGGGCAGAACCATGTAATGGGAAAAGCCCCAGAGCAGTAAGCTCCATAAGGAGTTTATTAGGTCATTTCACTTATCCCAACCCTGTGCTTTCAGGGCTCATGGTGGGTGGCATCTGGTAGAGAGAGGCTCAGTGATCTGGTTGTTGAATGAGCTGATACTGCTTTCACATGTTTTAGAGGATGTTGTAGCTTCTTAGATAAGTACTTTGATTACTTATAGATAAAGATATATATGATATTCATAAGATTCATTTTATATATACACTGAGAAGCAAAATGATTTGCTAAAGGAATCCCATTATATTTATTCATTTTTTCACTCATTCTTTTTCTTAATTTATTCCATGAGTTTCTGACTATCAGGCCTTCTATATTCAATCCACAGTTGGAACCACAGAGAAGATGAAAGCTTATTTAAAGTCTCCTTCAATTCAACACCCTTTAAAAGAGTCTTTCAGAAAGGAAAAACTGAAAACATCCTGTGAAGAAAATACTATTTCCTCTGACAATTCTTATGATCTTGCCTTGCTTCATTCCTTGCATAGATTTTTTTCTCCAAGTCAATGGGAATTGCGTGAAGGGTCTGAGGTCATGATGTGACCCTGATTGGGTGAAAAAGGAGCCTTGTGGCTGGTCATCAGACTCAATTTAAACCATTATTAGAAGAGAATATATAATTAACATGAAAATTTTAATGAAAACACAGCTGCAAGGGTAGGTAAAAAAACAAAACAAAAAACATTGCGGGGGGGGCGGCGCAGGGATATCAGGCAAGAAGAAAATAAACACAATTACATGAGGCATGCATTCTCTTTTGAAAGAACAATCAAAAGATAGTTTCATCCTAATCTTTCTAGATACAATAAGTGCCTGTCCCTTCTGGATTAGGCCGATGACAGCAATAACAGCACTGCAGCCAGGCGTCTCCAAGACCGACAGGTGCTGGATATAAGATGCCCATCTGCCTTGTGAAGTGCAGACAGTGTTGAGAATGATGGGCCCCACTTGATCTGCCCGGGGAGGGGCTGCTCCCCTTTGTTGATGCCTTGTTCAGAGGCTGCCCCTCGCTCAAACAGCTGCAAAGTCAGCCATAAAATATTGCTTACTTATAGACTTTCCCTTCATCTGCTTTATCCCTTCCTTCTACTGCTCTCTTCCCGCCTTTTTTGTGCTCTCCCCTGGTTCAGAGCACCTCTAAGCTAAGCACTCATAGAGGCATTACCATGGCGCCATTTCCAGCTCACTGTTTTAGAGACTGACAAGATTTTCAACCCTACACTCTAGCTGTGGAATTATTCTCAGAGGCTGTAATTATCAGTTACAGGTTCAAATGTGCAATGCAACATTATTTTTTAAGCAGGAAGTGAGTTCATTTGTGGGGGAGGATAGCTTTCTCATTTTCTCATTCTTTTCCTGATTGAAAAAATGAATGTTTATTGTACAAAATCAAGTACAAAGCAATATAAAGATGTGAATAAAAACCACTTTCTCTTCATTTATATGTTATGTATATTAACCAAAGTGGGATTGTGTTCACTTAGCAATAGATTATTGTTGTACCGAGATTCCGTGATCCTCAAGGACCAGCAGGGAGCTGAGTCCAATGCAATTAACAAGAGAGCCTCTTCCATGCTAGCATGGGCTCTGTCCCACTCACGCCGACAGCATGGCGGACGAGAGACCGAACTTCAACAGGTCAAGGGGTTTTATACGGGTGGTGATGTCACTACTTTGGCTGACCCTGATTGGTTGGGTGAGGGCTAGGGTCCAGTTACACAAAATGGAGGATAGCTCTGCCCTGCCCTCTCATTATGAACATTTTTCTATTTTCATAGGCTGTTTGTGATTAACAGGGGTGTGAAATGAGATTGTTTATTATCTCTAACATTTAAGAAATCTGCAATAAGACAGTCAAAGGCTGGCTTGATAGGTTTTCATGCACTTACCCTTTAAAAAAATTGTTGCCCTTATTAAGTGGCCTCTATTTCTTATGGCTCGAGCGGACTGCTGTAGCTCTAGCCATCATGCCCACATTGCAAGCAGGAGGAAAGAAGATGGGTGGAAATAAGAAAAGTCTTCTGTTTATTCTATTTATTGTTGCAGATTGAGTCTGGCCACACCTAGCACCTAGCAGAAGGGCCAGTAGATTCTTAGAAGCAGCCTGCCATCTCTGCTGGATCTATCTAATTACGCTCTTGGTATAGTTTCATAGAAGTGGAGTTGGTGAATCAAAGCTTTTCAAAGCATTTTGTTTGTTACATGTCAGAAAACTATTCTCTAGAAAGATGGTGGCACCAAATTAAGTTTAGTTATGACCTTTCATAAGGCTGCGGATTCTTTTTAAAAAAATATATATTTTATTCATTTTTTTGCAGAGAGGAAGGGAGAGGGATAGAGAGTTAGAAACATCGATCAGCTGCCTCCTGCACACACCCCACTGGGGATGTGCTCACAACCAAGGTACATGACCCTGACAGGAATCGAACCCGGGACCCTTCAGTCTGAAGACTGACACTCTATCCACTGAGCCAAACCGGCTAGGGTGGCTGCGGATTCTTTTGTGAGCATTTTCTGGGCATTTTTAAAGCTATTTTCCTGAAGCTGTGTATTCTTTTGTTTAAATCACATTCTGCAGAGGGTGATATGGGGATTTTTGATATATTTATAATTTTTTCTTCAAAGTCTTTGTCTATACAAGTAAAACATTCATTTCAGATATTGGAAGGTCATTCGCCTGAGAACTTAAATGTTATTTATATGTATTTTCTTTACTTGTAAAAAAAACATGTGGAGGTTGAATTAATAAACTAACCAAACTAATGTGGCTTTCTTCCAGTTTGAAAAATCTCCCTGCCGGTTAAGTAAAAGGTGCAGGGAAAAGCTGTTCTACACAAGTCAGTGCTGAGACCTGTTGGATCCTGCCTCAATGGGTGGCCCTCAACAGTTCCAGACACACTGGGCTCTACTGCCCATGTTCCTCCTCGTGGTGGGGCCTGTTTCTCTTCCAGTGAAATGATTTTAAGGGTCACCATTATTGCTGAATTTTTATGGTTTCTGTTTAGACATTAAGGAGTTCAGTTCATTCATTTCTTGATTTAGTTATTTAGATTGATTATCTTGGCTCTTTTTCTTCAAATTTCTTTATCTTGCATATATTACAGAGTAATATTTACTTCTCTTTAAAGTCAGGAAAGTGACCTGCATAAGTACCATATTTTTCCATGTATAAGATGCTCTTTTTTCCTGAAGTCGTTAAACTGAAAAATCCAAGAGTAGGAGTGTCTCATACACGCAAGTCATCCAAGTCAGCATAGGAGGAACCCACGTGGCTGCCTAGCTGCCCATACGTTGTCAAACAGGCTTCCTTCAATCACGAGCCTTATAGTAACTGACGTCAGCTGATGCCGTAATTGGAGGTGGAGGTGGAGGTGGAGAGTGTGAAAATACAACAGGCACATGCAATAGGGACTAGAGTGTTCTGAGCCCATAAAGATGTAAAAAAATAAAAAGATAAATACTGGTAAGCCATTGTCTTACTTGGCAAAATTCAAACCAAATATAATCAGCTGTGCAAAAGAGCATGGAAATAAGAGCTGCAGAGAGACAATTTGGACCTCCTCCCACTGAGTGTACGATCAGACAGTGGAGAAAACAGGAGGAACAACTCCTTAAGAGGCCAAAAAAGAAGACAGCCTTAAGAGAAAAATCAGCAAAATGCTTAAAATATTGATTTCTTAACTTTGGGTTGGAAAAATGGGGGGCATCTTATACATGGAAAAATACTATTACTATCACTGAGGGATTATATAAAAGCAGATGATTATTCTAGTGCTACTCGTCAGAAGTAATTTGAAAAAATGAAAAGATAGCTTGTGAATCGGCAGATGGAAGTACATTGTATATTCTTGCAAGTTTCCTATACATTTAAAATCAGATCAAAGTTAAAAATTACATACACATAAGTAGCTGCTTATTTTATATGAGAATTAATACCAGCTGTTTTAGTGAAGAACAGGGGTTTGGATGGGGAAATTACTCATAAAAATTGAAACAGGTAAATATTTATGTTCTTTGTTAAATAAAAATTTTAAAGCAATAGTATATTTTTTGCCGAAACTGGTTTGGCTCAGTGGTAGAGCATTGGTCTGCAGACTGAAAGGTCCTGGGTTCGATTCTGGTCAAGGGCATGTACATTGGTTGTGGGCATATCTCCGGTAGGGGGTGTGCAAGAGGCAGCTGGTCGATGTTTCTCTCTCATCAATGTTTCTGTCAATCTATCTCTCTCCCTTCCTCTCTGTAAAATATCAATAAAATATATTAAAAAAATAAAGCAATAGTATATTTTTATGTTCAGTTTCTTCCCGCCCCCCCCTCCCCTCTTCCCCTAGAATCATCAGTTCACTCCCTTCCATACCTCTGATTCTATTATATTTACCAGTTAATATTGTTCATCATGATTTTTACTTCCCTTGGTTGGTTTTTAGATTCACTTGTTCATAGTTATGTATTTGTTGTTCATAATTTTTATCTTTATTTTCTTCCTCTTCCTAAAGAACTCCTTTTAGCAATTCATATAATTCTGGCTTGGCGGTGATGAACTCCTTTAGCTTAAATTTATTTGTGAAGTTCTTTATCTGGCCTTCGATTCTGAGTGATACCTTTGCTGGGTAGAGTATTTTTGGCTGTAGGTTCTTGTTATTCATCACCTTGAATATTTCTTGCCATTCCCGTCTAGCCTATATGGTTTCTGTTGAGAAATCAGCTGACAGTCGTATGGGTGCTCCTTTGTAGGTAACTACCTGCTTTTGTCTTGCTGCTTTTAATATTCTCTCTTTGTCTTTTGCTCTTGGAATTTTAATTATTATGTGTCTTGGTGTGGTCCTCTTTGGATTCCTTTTGTTTGGGGTTCTGTGTGCTTCCTGGACTTGTAAGTTTATTTCTTTCCCTAGGTGGGGGAAGTTTTCTGTCACTATTTCTTTTAATATGTTTTTGGTATCTTGCTCTCTCTCTTCTTCTGGGACGCCCATAATTCTGATGTTGGTTCACTTAAAGTTGTCCCAGAGGTTTTTTACACTATCTTCAACTTTCTGGATTCTCTTGTCTTTTTGCTTCTGTGGAGAAGTGTCCTCTGGCTCTTTGTGTTCCAAATCTTTGACTTGATTCTTGCAATCTTCCATTCTGTTTTTAGGACTCTATAATATTTTTTATTTCAGAGAATGTATTCTTTATTTCTAGTTGATCTTTTATTTTTTCTTGTTGATCCTTTATTATTTCTAGTTGATCCCTTTTCATGTCCTCATAGGTCTCCTTTATTTTATCAGCCTTTTCTAGGAGATTCTTGAACAACCTTATAAGCATGGTTTTGAACTCTATATCCAGTCGCTTTTTGTCCTCCATTTCTTTGTGATCTGTTTAATCATCTTGGGCATTTTTGCTGCTTCCTTGAGTTGGTAGGTTGGGATGATCAGCTGTGTCTATGCCAGGAGACAGCCTTATTCCACTAGACTTGGAAACCTGCAAAAGCCTCTGTTCAGCTTGGATGGGGCGGAGTTTCAGGGTGGAGCCTACAGCCTTGGCTTCCGGTTAGCCTGCCCTCTGAGGTTCCTGAGTCTCAGTGTACCTCAGTGTCCTTTGGTATAGGCTGCAAGCACCTCTGAGAGAAAGGTGCCCTAGAGTTTCGCCCGCTACCAGATAGTCTAGTCTTTCCCCCAACGAGCCCACAACTGGGGTTCAGTGCAGTTGGAAGTGGGGTTAAGAGCAGTCAGGAGCTTATGTCTCCCTCCCATTAGGGCAATCCAGTGGCCCAATCAACCGTCTGTCCTCTGCTTGAAATGTGTGCGACTCGGGGGCTCTGCCTTTCACCGCTTTCCTGAGCCTCTGCCTTATAGCCCAGATTCCCTCTTTATGAGGCTGGGGCCCGAGGGTCTTGCCCAGAACTGGGCTTAAGTGCAGTCAGAACTGGGGCTCAGCACAGTCCTGAGCTTTTGTCTCCTTCCCGCTAGGGCAATACAGCAGCTCAGTGAACAGTCTGTCCTCTGTGGGCAATGTGAGTGACTCCGGGGTTCTGCCTTTTGAAGCTCCCCTTAGCTTCTGCCATACAGCCCAGATTCCCTCTGTATGAGCCTGGAACCCCAGGGTCTTGCCCCAAACTGGGGTTCAGTGCAGTCGGAGTTGGGGTCCAGCATAGTCCTGAGCTTTTGTCTCCTTCCCGCTAGGGAACGCCAGCCAGGCACTCAGTAGCCCCTCCTCTCTGGCTCCGTCCTCTCCCCACGCCTGCACCATGTCTCTCTGTACCTTAGGCTTTTGCAGCTAAGGTACCTCTGATTTTCCTTCTGGTTTTCTCTTTCCTTCTAGTTGTAGAATTTCCAGTTAGTCAACTTTCCTGTAGTTCTGGATAATGTCCACTTTATATTTTAGTTGTATTTTTTGAAATTGTTGAGTGAGGCTGCAGTTAGGCATTTACCTATGCCGACATCTTGTTTTTTCTCCTCAATAGTATATTTTTAAATTCAATCTGTGTGTACAAAGCTAACTCTCTGGAGTTGGCAAAAATATGCATGGTATATAAATTTACTACTTTTAGGTTAATTTTTTTTTCCTGTTTGTTGTGTCACAGAAACCTCTAATCTAATCAGGTTTGCATTTATGTAACCTGATCTTTACCCCTATATTTTTGGGGTTTAACTGTTTTCAACTTGTAAATGATTAAAAGACTAAATTAGCCTAAAACTTCTTGAACATTCCTGTTACACAACTATGGGAAGCTTTTACATACCTTCTTCTAAGTATTCAGTCCTATCATGTTTTCCAGTCAAGGTGAAATCTTTTTTACTTTATTTATTATATAAAATATTTTTTTAAAAATTGATTTCAGAGAGGAAAAGAAAGATAGAAACATCAGTGATGAGAGAGGATCATTGATCAGCTGCCTCCTGCAGTCTCCCTACTGGTGATTGAGTTCACAATGTGGGCATGTGGCCTTAACAGGAATCAAACCCGGGATCCTTTAGTCCTCAGGCTGATGCTCTATCCATTGAGCCAAACTGACTAGGGCTACTCTTTTTACTTTAAATTCAAAACTGAAATCTTAGGCTGGCACAGGAAGCTCATCACACTCACCACCAAAAGGACTGAACAGGCCCTGGAGGAGTCCCAGCTTCGGCCTTTTCTCATGCACTGTGGAGTTATTATTAGAAAAAGAAGGTGGAAGAGCTGCTTGAGGCTGGTGGTTAGCTAGCTCTTTTGTGCTTTGAGAATGTCTTATGTCTCTAGATCAATTATTATCTAGTCATTCTGACTAGGTGAAATTAAGTGTATCTCTAGTTTTTGTAGCAAGTTGGTGTCTACCATTATTTCTCTTCATTTTGGGGGATTCATTGTACCATGGGTGTTTGCATTTAAATTCTTCATCTGTTTAAACAGTTGTGATAGACTTTCACAATGAAAAGGAAGGGCATGAATATTTACAGTGTCATGTGTGTCTGATACTTTTGTTTGATGAAATATTCAAAACAATAATATTACTTACCTAGTTAATAGCAGATGTAAATTCAAAACCACTATACACTCTGTCTAATTTGGGTGGTACTTTCAACCAAAGATGCCAAGAAATACATATAAAGACGGTATGTGGGCTGGGTTTAAAATAGGAAACATAAGCAGTATTGCCCAGTGATTACCTTCACTCCCTCCCCTACCAGTGAAAGCCTAACTCAATCCCTTTTAATGCCTCAGTTCTCGTCTTCGAATCTCCAAATCATTTCCTATGAAATGGTATCCTAGCTCCGAACAGCACTACCGATCTTCAGACTGGGTGTGGGGTTCCTGCCAGTTTTCTCTCTAGTTCCAGTTGTCGTGTCTTTCAAATGTGCAGAAAGTGACTTTGACAACCAAACAACCAGAGTCCAGGGTGGCCCATCTTTCCAGAATTAAAAACACACATAAAGCCAACCAAAAGGAATTAAATCTCTTCACATGAATAGAGGAGAAGGTAGATTAACCCAAAATAATTTTTGGTTTTAAAGGAGGCTTTTTTGGGGGGTGGGGGTGTGTGTTGGGCAGCAGGTGACATTGAAGTCATTTGGCCTCATTAGGAAGAGAAAGGAGGGCAGCCACAGTTTAGTTGTGAAGTATAAAATACTTGCAGTGGCTTAGGGGCAAGCAAGCTGTGTGTCAATGTCCTATTTAACAACTGGAAAAACAGCAGGTTGAAACGTGTTGGGCATGGAGAGCCTGGAAAAACAATTTTCAAAGTATTTTAACATTTAGAGTAGCTCATGGCTTCAAAACAAGCTCTTTTAAAAACTGAATGTGAAATTAAAGCTGTTTCCCAGATGTCAGACATAGCTGATATGGGGAGTGTATCTAACATGCAGCTATCAAGGTAGAATGTCAGGCTCTGGACACTTATAATAACAATAAAAATAGGGTATGGGCCTTGTTATTGCATTGTTACTGCTCCCCACCAGTTTGATTGCCAGCTTGGAAGGCTAGGTCATCTTCCATTATACCCAGTCTGGAGCAGAGGACACCATAGGCACATGAGCCATATGCCTCTTTCCATGGCATGAATTCAAGACTGCACATCTTGCAAATCCCAGTATTGTGCTTGGGACAGCATCATTTCACTGGAGCTTGGCTGTAGAAATTGTACCATGCCGCAACACTGGAAAGAATTGGCTGTGATTACCAAAAATCAATATAATGTACAGAAAGCCTAGGAGACTGTACATTATGGGACTTATAATTTTCAATGGTAATTTTCACCACTTCCACATTTGCCTAACCTGACCTTGAAACTAAATCCCCTCAGAAGATACAGCTCCCCCCCATAAAGACTTGTCAAATGAATAAATGGATGAATGTGTTTCACTTCATGCTGGTAATTCTAGAATTCACCATTCATAAAGAGCATCGTCTCTTCTCCGCTTTCCTAATTTTCATCTCATGTTTTTGGTTGGGAAAAGAAAGTGAGAAAATATGTATCAAGTACATAATTTATTCTGGATATCTTTAAATAATAAAACAGTGACACATACTGTTATGTTGTTCCGTTTGAACACAATAAACTTAATGTGATTTGTAAATATTTTAATAGCATTTTTTATCCTGACATGAGAACAGAAAAAAAAAATGTTAAGTGTCCATTGTAAAATCTCAGCACAGCTAACATTCTTTGATAGACCTCTTTGGCCTGAGGCAAACAAGCAAATGAAAATACAGGCCTTCACGTTTTCTTCTTGCTTTATCAGGGGATAGAAAAAATGAGGGTAAGTGAGAATAAGCTAAATTTGCAGAGGCAGTGTCAGGAGTCAGGGTTGCCTACATTGGGTGACATTGGGGACCTCATTGGAATGACAGGGCTCTCTAGCACTGTGGCTCCCCCTCAGAAGGGATCGTGAGTCACACCTCAGCTGTGCTGATGAGTCACTGGCTTCCCAAAGTGGTTTTCTCCAGAAGTGTGGCACATTCAGTGTCCCCTTCTTCCCTACCTTAGGGACAAAATGCTGGTAAATAGGCCTCACCGGAACTGTGGCTATTTCAGTTTCAAGCGACTCACAGGGGTGGACAGCAGGTTGGCTTGATTCAGCTCTGAGCTGATCGGCAGCCTCAGTGGTGAGTCTGCAGAAAAGCCTCTGGTGCTGCGCGGAAAGCTTCCAGCAGACAGAGCCGCATAGCTGGCCAGACCCGCACAGCTGGCCAGACCCGCACAGCTGGCCAGACCCGCACAGCTGGCTCAGGGGAAGTGTGCACAGAACTTTCACGCTGCCGCCGCCACTGCTGCTAATTTAAATAAGTGGAGGCTTCTTGGCATGGCTGTGCTGGAAGTTGAGGATTAGAGCCTGGTAGTTAAAAATACAATCCCTGTCATTCATTCTAAATTCCAGAGAACTCTGAAATTTTTTGAATTGGTAAATGAATGGTAGAGACCGGAAGCATGCACCAAAATAATACTTCTGGTTTTGTATCCTCTTTTATTAGAGGAGCCTAAAAAAATCCCCTCTTTATAGGTGAGTTATTATTTCTGTATCAGATTGCAGCAATGTTTGACGAGCTGCTTAAGTAAAAGTCTGACCAGAACCTTTTAACTATAAATCCTGTGGTTTCAAAGAAGGATGAGCTCTTACATCCAAAATGCTTCTATTATGTGAGAGTCACCTGTATTATATGGTATGGGAGAGTTAGTTTTTATAGTTTTGGGACTTAATCTGTGACTGATATGTTTGCTAATGGATGTGTCAGCCTCGTCCATTCGCAGCCTGATTTTTACTTCTTTGTAGCTTTTATTCTAATGCATTGGACTAGTAAGAGACGGTGTTGTTTTTAAGATTTGGGCAGAACAGAGAAAGAATTGTAGTGATCGTGCTATGAAAGCTGCTTTGGGGCAAAGAACCATGTTGGGGTGACAATAGGAAGGATGACAACGTGGGAGGGAGAGGGATGACTTTAGAAGTAAAACAGAACATTAGCTTTTCTGCTAGGTGAAGAGCCAGCACCTTACTTCCAATTGTCAATGTATCCAAGTTCAAAAGCAGACTCCCCAGTTTTCAACTGAGCTGATAGTGTTAAGCAGAGAACAATTTAGTGGCTGGTCACTCATCAGGTGGTGTTGTACGTGTGGGCTGTGAGTTATCCTGGTGATGGGGTGCTGCTGTGACCAGCTCGCCCCATGTTATGGTTTTAGATGACAGCAGAGAAACTCTCTGGAGAAAGACTGTGCATCTGGGCCTGGGAGAATTAGTGACAGTGTATGCCAGCTGTCTTTGTTCTTATGGTTAAGACCTACCTCTGGTGTCCCATGGAAGAGCTAAGTACTGAAATAGGATTTTTTAAGGGTGAAACAGGCAGGTTTAGGGAACTTTTAAAATTTAAGGGGGGTGGGGGTCCATGGTAAAAGCACAGGCTATAGAGCTGCAAAAAGTTACACTTCCATAAGACAAGGGAGTTGGGGGAGGCAGAAATCACATTTCCATAAGACAAGGGAGAGGCAGAAGTTACATTTCCTGCCGAAACTGGTTTGGCTCAGTGGTAGAGTGTCGGTCTGCGGACTGAAAGGTCCCGGGTTCGATTCTGGTCAAGGGCATGTACACTGGTTGCGGGCACATCCCCAGTTGGGTGTGTGCGGGAGGCAGCTGGTCGATGTTTCTCTCTCATCGATGTTTCTAGCTCTCTCTGTCTCTCTCCCTTCCTCTCTGTAAAATATCAATAAAATATATTTTAAAAAAAAGAAAAGAAAAAAAGAAGAAGTTACATGTCCTTAAGACAAGGGGGCTAAAAGTAGCAAAAGATACACATTTACAAAATAAGGGGAAGGAAGCCCCTCATTCAAAGAAGGAGAATTAGGAAAACAATAAGGGAGGAGGGCCTCATTTGCCCCAAGTGAGGTTTGACTTTTTGAGCTCAGGAGTTGCTGTAGTGATCAAATCAAAGCAGGATAGTGGCCAATCAGGGCTATTGAGGTAGCCTTTATAAACTGTGAAGAAGGGACTGGATGGGGTCTCTTTCCCAATGTGGGAGTCTGCTTGTTCAATAAATTTGCACCTTTGCTATGCCATTTCTCTCCATGGTTTCATTCTTCAACCCTAAAGGAGAAAGAGCCTGGGAAGCCATCCTGCCAGGGGAGCCCAACATTGTTCCAGTCCACAAATCCCGTACCAGCAACACTGGCAAAAAAAGACCCAAAAAACAAAAGGGGCCACTCAAAGAAATGTAAGATATGAGTAAGACATGATGTGTCTTTCCTAGGTCTTGACATTTTAAATAAAAACACACTTCTAGCATGTTTAATTTAATTGAAACACAGGCATTTATCTTTGAAATACAACAAAAAGGTAAACAGCTTTTGCATATGTGTATTTTAATTTTAATTGAAGGAAATTTCAAAACGTTAATATGAGTCTTGGACAACAACGCTTGCCATCTGGTCCAGGAGTAAGCATTGGTATAGCATTTGCTGTCTGTTGACAATGGGTCAAATTTGGTTGGCCAGCTCCTACCTCGGAAATGGTCACTCTTGGGCAAGTGTGTTTCAGTTTTCGATTTTAACACTGATGGGTTTAATTGAACTGATTCACAACAAGCAAGCTGCAAACCTATTCAGTTAGTAGTTTTAAAGCAAGCAATCTTCAGTTTATGACAATTGGTTATAACACTAAGGGGTGGTGAATTGGCCTAGTAAATCAAAAAGGTTTTTAATGTCTGATTTGAAAAAATGAGACAACTTACTTATATCCTAAACCTGACTTGTGAACATTATGGGTATTGCAGCAGTATCGCTTTTCAGGTGCCTGCTATGGGCAGAACACTTTGCTTTGACATATAGAGTCGTTTCTGTCATCAAAAGAGCTTAGGTTCCATTGGAAGAGAAATTCCAGCACCCCTAAAAAAGAAATAGTTAAGGGAGAAGTTAAGAAGAAATTGGAATTGTCAGGGGATGAAGCTGAGTGGCACTTAGGAATTGAGTTGGAAGCAGTCTAAGTTAACCAACTTATGACCAGGCTGCCTTTAACTTCCCATTCCATTGGCTGGTTCTCTAACCACCACACTAAGTTGTGGTGGAAAATAAGAGGCAGGTTGGAGGCTGATTCCAAGTCTTGTTCTAACAGCTCTGTTGATGGTAGGAGGCCCTGAGTAATGTCTGACACTGATGTGAAACTAATATGATAGGTGTATACACCTATCATAATATATTAAAGAAGTGGGAGTGGGGGAAGAGGTTGGGAAGTATAAAGGCTTATATCTGAAGATGAAATCTCTGCCATATGGAAATATGGAAATAAACAGATTATGTTGCTTAGAATTCTAAATTCTTTCAAAATTAAGCACTCATAATCATTCCTATTTTTTTGTTTAAAGTATTACATAATATTACATGTTTTCTTTTTCCCCCCGTTGACCTTCCTGTCCCCACCCCCCACCCCCAGCACTTGCCCTCACCACCCCCTAGTGTTGTCTGTGTTCATTGGTTATGCTTATATGCATGCATACAAGTCCTTTGTTTGATTCCCCCCACCACCACCACTGAAGTTTGACTGTTCCATACTTCTCTATCTCTGTATCTATTTTTGTTCATCAGTTTATGTTGTTCATATAGTCCACAAATGATCATTCCTATTTTTGTATGCTTCCAACAATACAAGATGTATTACATAGGCCTCCTATTTCAGAATCTTTATTATGTGACTTCCTTCCATGAAGTTGGTAGAGGGTAAATTCATCCAAAATACTAGGCCTTTTCCTGGACTCTGAGAGGCCAGTGGATTCTAGTTTTACAAATAAGATTTTATCTATGCCTTTAATGGTTCTACTGCTAGTCAGGGTTTTTTGCATTTACAAAATGCTTTTCCTTTTTATGCTTACTTTGTATATCACACACAATAGGTATACTGTCCCCACTTGTTGAATAAACTTGAGCTGAGCATTGTCAGCCTTGGTGATAGGGGCAGAAATAGAATATTGACCAGGTATAATTATAAGAAATATTAATCATGCCGTGTTCATTGCAATTGTTTTATTCTGAATAAAGAAGGCACATTCTACCTGGCTGGCAGTTGCACCCGGGACCTCAGCCTCACCTGGAAAGGCAGCCAGCCCATCCTTCCCATTTGGAGCTGCCAATTCTCATGGAAAGATTAACAACCTTGTTGCAGAAACCAGAATCCACAGCCCTTTGAAGACCCCAGTCCTTGCATATCACTAAGCCATTTGAAGATCCTCAGCCCTTTGCATACCTGTAAACTGCTCATTTGCCCTTTTTGCCTACATCCTTATGTAGTCTTTGTCCTTCTACTCAATATAAGCAGCTGGCTTATGGTGGGGTGTAGAGCAGATGACCTGCTGCTCTCCCCATAATGCCAGCATTACTAGAATAAACACTCATATGTGATTCAACCCTATCTCTGCTTAATTGGCTCGAGTATTGACAGGCAGCTTGGACCCATTGATTGTCCAGTTACATTGGGAAGGTGGCAGCTGCCTTCCATGCTGCAAGGGAAGCCCAGAGAACTGATCTAGAAATCTGTGGTTTCCCAGAACAGACCTGTTTTTACCTCCACAACAAGGAACCAGTGTGTTAATTATTTATTATTATTATTATTATTATTATTATTTTTTTTTTTTTTTACCTACTTTCATCGATACAGGCACTGAAACTAGGATGGGTTAAATGGCTTAGTTAGGTGACACAAGGTCAGAGCTAGCATTAAAACTCAGGTGTGTGTGAGCCCAAGACTGTGGTCTTTCTAGAGCCCAAAGTATCTCACAGGAGGCTGTATGGACCCAAGTCACTCTTGGGGGCCTTGACCCTTTTCCCCTGAAGTAAAAAAGTACTACTCACTCCAGGTGGAAAGTGGGAGGAAAGCTACGAAGACTGGAGCTTTTGTGATCATCTAGGTCAAGTGGTCAGCAAACTGAGTTTCGAGAGCCACATGGGTCTCTTTGGCCCCTTGAGTGTGGCGCTTTCACAAAATACCACGTGTGGGTGCACAGGTACAGTGCAATTGAAACTTCGTGGCCCATGCGCAGAAGTCAGTTTTTGGTTCTCAAAAGAAATTTCAATCATTGTACTGTTGATATTTGGCTCTGCTGCCTAATGAGTTTGCCGACCACTGATCTAAATTAACAATCCCCTGCAGGCTGATGGGAGGGTCAGGCAGAGGGGGAATGGTGACTGGAAAGATGGTCATGCTGGCCCCTCCCCTGCTGATTTCAATGAGTTTTTTTTGTTTTGTTAATCCTCACAGAAGATATTTTTCCATTGAGTTTTTGAGAAAGTGGAATGGATTGGGAAAGACACAGAGAAACATTTGATGTGAAAAGCACATTGATTGGCTGCCTCCCACATGTGCCCCAACCAGGGCCAGGGATTGAGCCTGCAATTGAGGTATATGTGCCCTTGATGAGAATCGAACCTGAGACCCTTCAGTCCCAGGCCCACGCTCTATCCACAGAGCCAAACCCGGTAGGGCTGATTTCAATGACATTTTAACTCCAAACAGAATTTCCGTAATAAAATAAGTTTCTGTCTTTATTAAAGAACATATTAGTCCAAGAAAGAAAAATTATTTTACACAACACAATTTCCCATAAGCTACACCTTCCAGACAAATATCTTCCCAGAGAAGTGCCTACCTTTCTTGCCCCGGGACAGTTGATGGTCCTGAGGGCTGACACTCCTTTGGGCCTGGGCAGGGTTCAAGCACTTGCTCCTGACCTGTCTGGAGACCAGGATTTGTTTTGTTCTCTCTGTGACTGAAATAAGAAGACAGCCTGGGAAGTAGTGGTCAGAGGGACTCTCAAAGGAACAAGAAAATCCCATCCCATTGTCTTAGTTATAGGCGCTTTCCCCCACCACACACCCAGGGCCTCAGTGAAATCCTGCAGGCATTTTTTTTTTTTTTTTTTTTGTAGTCTAGGGCAGTGGTCGGCAAACTCATTAGTCAACAGAGGCAAAAATCAACAGTATAACGATTGAAATTTCTTTTGAGAGCCGAAAACCAACTTCTGTGCATGAGCCACGAAGTTTCAATTGCATTGTACTTGCATGCTGGTACGTTATGTTTTGTGGAAGAGCCACACACACTCCAGGGGCCAAAGAGCAGTCCATATGTGGTTCGCTATCCGCTGTTTACCTACCACTGGTCTAGGGGAAAAAAACCACACCTTTTTTTTTGGGGGGGGGGGGTGCTGAGAGTGTCAGTTTTTCTTTCTTGTAGGATCTGTACTCTTTTTTTCTATATAAACAACATGGAGTCGGTAATTGATTCAATTTCCCTTTGGCCACATGAAGACAGATATGCATCATTTTCCTTTTGTCATTTTGTAATTTTATAAGTATTTTTGTTTTTACTGGTTATGAAAACAATAGATAATCACTGTTAAAAACTTGGTAAGTTCAGAAGAGTTTAGATAAGGGGGGGAAAAAAAGCACCAGTGAGCCATTGCAAATATCAGCATAAAGGTTTGCTGTCTTCTTAAATATATGTTTTTATAATAGATATTTTTATGAGAAATTAGACTTTTAATGATGGCATAGGGATATTTTCTTGCAGTAGACTCAGCAAGGGAGTGAAATCAGGAAGGAGGTGGGAGTAGTAGCGGAGTGGGGATTAATCTGGCACACTGTGGGTAGTAAGGTTACACTGACAAATACGAGAAAGGAAATGACTCAGAACTCAGAGAGGGAGCTGAGATGAGACAGCCACATGGAAGATTGAATGGCTTATCCTACGTTTGGGAATGAGGTGAAGGACACTAAATGATTTGAACCATTATAGAATTTAGTTTTCAGGTCAAATAATAAGCAATGCATTAATGAGTACTTGTGAGTAATGCCCTTCCATTGGCATTCAGACTGGGGCCACTCTGGACATCATCATGTAAGCTGAGCCTTAGGGTAGAGCTGGTGTGCTGTCCACCGACTGTAGTGGCTGAGAATTTGAGTGGCTTTCAGAGCTGTTTCAGAGAAGTGAGAACTGCTCACTTAAGAAAGGCTCCCTCTTGTACTCAAGTCCTTGGAAAATACTATGAGTGACACTTTTAATTAACAAATCCACTGGGAACAAAACTCCTTTAAAAGCATTGGCTGAGTGTAGAGTTTGAAGAGTGGGCTGTGGAGGCTCCCACAGTCCTGGGGGAGTTCTGGCATCTGAAGCCATAGGTGCATTGTACATCTTTGAGGTCAGACCTATCGGAATGAGGGCCAGAGTGTCTGTCCAGAAAGCCCTGCACTCTGTCCCAGGGGTGGAGGCTGGCCAGGCTCACTGGCAGTTCTTAGGCAGCTGGGCTCATCCACCACTAGAGTATGGGTCTCACTGCTCTCCCCAGGTCCTGGAGCCACAGCCCACTTGTTGTTTTGTTTTTTAATTTAAAAAATGTATTTTATTTTTCAGTTATAGTTTACATAGAATATTATTTTGTATTAGTTGCAGGTATATAGCATAGTGGTTAGACAATATTAAACTTTACAAAGTGCCATTCCCTTTCCCCCAATATTTCAAGTACCCACCTGGCACCATACATAGTTATTACAATATTGTTGACTCACAGCCCACTTGTTCAGAATGGCAGAATGGCATTTGGGAGTGTATCACTCTAGCTCCTGTATTATTCCTACTGCTGACTGGTAGCTGAGTGTGTCTGACCACAGTAGTGTCCTTAATATCTGTTTCCATTCCATGTCCATCACCCCATCTTATCGGGCTGTGCTTATACTGGTTCTCGACCAGCATCATTATTCATGGTGTCAGAGGGTCTAAGAAAGGCTCATGATAGATGATTGCTCCCCTGTGGTACCACAGTGGAAAATATTTATGCAGGACCTGCCTACCTTGGGAAACAAGTTTTAATAGTAAGGTCCTGAAGAAGTAGTTAAAGGGTTTCTTAGCTCTAATTCCTTTGTTAAAGCAAGTTAGTTAATTTTGGCTTCCTCATCAATTGCTTTCTCACTCTGAAGGCCTGTTACATATTCCCCTTTCTCCCAGGGCTGGCTATGAGTTTCCACAGAACCTAAAGTTGACAAAAGTACTTTATAAAAAGCTTTAAACAGAATGTAAACATTGTTAAACTGAAGGTGTAACTAAAACTATTGTTCCTTTTTCATTTTTTTATGCTTAGGTAATGGATTCTGATCTCTTTAGTTCAGTCTCCTCTCCCTCCATTTGTTTATTTTCTTAACAAGATAGTTTTGTTTTTTTAAATCCTCACTCAAGGATATATATATATATATATATATATATATATATATATATATATATATATTGAATGACTATAGAGAGAGAGAGGAAGGGAGGGCGGGAGAGAGGGAAACATCAGTGTGAGAAATATCTATTAGTTGCCTCCCATATATGCCCTGACTTAGAATCGAACACACAACCTTTGGTGTGGGGGACGACATTCCTACCAACTTCATTACTCCCACTTCATTATTGATTTCTTTGAAGACTGCTGATGGCTCCTACAGTAGTGAAATGCAGAAGTCCCACCCTTTTCCCCAGGCTGTTCCCCCCCCCCCCCCAAAACCCTTTTTAAAACTTACACTCATTTAAAGTATTCTTGGGATACAGCCAACTTTTCAATCAAGGTAATGGATGAGTTCCCCAAGGCAATAGCCTCCAGTCTAGAATGAGGAAATCTGAAGAGGATTTAGCAGGGGCAGTGGCAGCATTTAAATGTGAGGAAACAGCCTAGCGCAGCCGTGGGCAAACTATGGCCCTCGGGCCCTATCCGGCCCTTCCACTGTTCTATCGGCCTGTGGAGCCGAAAGAGAGGAGGGTTCTCTTGCTCTCCCCTCCACTCCTTCACCAGCAGCCCAAGATGAGAGTGCCAACATGGTTAGGTTGCTTTGTTCCAGCCCTCCGGTCCAGTTTAAGAACCCATTGTGGCCCTCGAGTCAAAAAGTTTTCCCACCCCTGGTCTAGCGGCTAGGCCCTAGCCAATTGTTCAGTGTTTGAGGGGAGCACATGCCTGGGTTGGGGGCTTAACCCCCAGTAGGGAACATGCAGGAAGTAGCCAATCAATGCTCCCTCATCATTGATGTTTCTATCTCTCTCCCTCTCCCTTCCTCTCAAAAATTAATAAAAAAGATATTTTAAAATAAAAATAAATGTAGTCCTAGCTGGTTTGACTCAGTGGATAGAGCATTGGCCTGGAGATTGAAGGGTCCTGGGTTGGATTCTGGTCAAGGGCACATGCCCAGGTTGCAGGCTCGATCCTCAGCAGGAGGCAGCCGGCCAATGATTCTCTCTCATCATTGATGTTTCTATAACTCTCTCCCTCTCCTTTCCTCTCTGAAATCAATAAAAACTAAAAAATAAATGTGGAAACAAGCAACAGAAAATACTTTTTTCCTGTGCATCTAGTAGGGTCAGTAGTGCCTGGAGGTTGGCATTGCAAATTGGGTTGGGGAGTGCAGCCAATTGTAAGGCCTAGAACAAAGGGCTGGCATTCAATTTCTGCTATCAGTTTTCTGTCTTTGATAAATATAGAAAATCGCTGATATAGTTCCTAAAAAAAAAAAAAAGGCTGTGAATATGCTCATCTGTAAAATAAAAATGTAATAACCTCTTAAAAAAGATGGAGTCGCCAAAACCGGTTTGGCTCAGTGGTAGAGCGTCGGTCTGCAGACTTAAAGGTCCCGGGTTCGATTCCGGCCAAGGGCATGTACATTGGTTGCGGGCACATCCCCGGTAGGGGGTGTGCAAGAGGCAGCTGGTCAATGTTTCTCTCTCACTGACGTTTCTAGCTCTCTATCTCTCTCCCTTCCTCTCTGTAAAATATCAATAAAATATATTAAAAAAAAAAAAAAGATGGAGTCGTAGAGTGGTGCGGGGTTTATCTAAGACACCCAGAATAACTTGTGATGTGGTTGGGAGCCAGTTAGGTAGAGCCGGCCCGTCCATCCTTCCAAGGACATGTCAGAAACTGGGCAGAAGCTTGTTGTGCTACTTTCTCTGGGACGGTCATGATAACAAACAGCGGTAGTTGTACATGACTCAGTCTAGCATTTTCTCCCTCAGAGGCCTTTGTGCCTCAGCGTCGAGGTGTCTCCTTAGTCTGGTGCCCCTGCCCTCCTGCACTTACTAGTACTTACTGCTGCCTTGCTCAGCCACAGAGTTGTGACCGTGCACAGCAGAACATAGGTCTCTCGAGGGTTTTATGTATCACCAAGATGGACTTCACAGGCCTTACTTAGTAAGGATGCAGTAAGATCATGGCTATGAGGTTGGTTTCAAGGGCCTGGTCTTTGGCTGAGGACAGGTGGAGGTGTTAATTAAATGAGCCTTGCGAGTGTGGGAGGGTTGGCGGCCTTGCTTCTGGACAGGAGCTCACGCCACGGCGTCCCAGTAATTGGATGGCAATGATGCCCCTGAGGAGCTGGGAACTGAGGCTCGTTGGACGGTAGCGAGGATTGCTGGGGCTTGTCTGTCCCCAGTAAGGCAGAAAACCTTTAAGAGGGGCGTCTGGGACAGCTTAGTGATGGGCTTGTGTTCAGAGAGTCACTGCAAAGTCCCCAGTGTAGCCTCGTTTGGATGCTAGGTAAGTGACCTGACCGGGGATGAAACCAAGCACAATGTGTCAGTTGCTCATCAGCAGGTCCTAAGGGAAGAAGAGCCAAAGCCATGGACTGTTGTGCTGTTATTGGTGATGGTGATAAGGATAATGATACTGAAAATTAAAAAGATAATTGTTTTCCTTCTTTTAGTCACATAGAAAAAATCACCACATGGCAAGACCCTAGGAAGGTGATGAATCAACCTCTGAATCATATGAGTCTCCACCCTGCCGCCACTTCCACACCAGTGCCCCAGAGGCCCATGGCCGTGTCCCAGCCCAATCTCGGTAAGCCATGCTTTGACTTGGAGTTGAATGCGGTGTTCCATCACGGGGCCGTGGGTTCAGAAGCAGCTCTGCTTGCTGTGGTGCCCATTTGTGCACCGGGAGAGCATTTTTTCCTGCCTTTGGCTATATTACTTGTCCCCTGCCTTTGTCTTCTTTACTTGTCCTCTTTGCTACTGTCCACCCTCAGGTAGGGTTTACACTACTGGTCTGGCCTCTCCTCCAACTTCCTTTCTTGAAATTCTTTGAAAAATCACACAGGCCTCTTGTCTTCATCCAGACCAAAGCAAGGAGGAGGGCTCGTAGCCCCTTTCTGTGAATTTGGTCCCTGAAGACTGCCAAAGGGTACAATTCTGGTCTTGAATCCCTTTCCTTCCCCCCCCCCCTTTTTTTTTTTTTTTTTTGTAGATAGGAAACTTGCTCAAAGTCACCACTTTCGGATAGCAGAGCTGGAGTTGAACCAAGGTTAGTTTGGTTTTAGAATGCATTCTATCTTTATATGTCCTGCAGGTGGCTTCTCCTATACCTGCTCTGGGATAATTGACTCTATTGCTTGCCATTTCATTTAGAATGTTTAAGTATGATTTTATATTTGAGAAGATATTATCTTCTGCTAATTTCCTTTACTTCAGAAAACTAAAATTCTGCCCAGTAGAGATAACCTGTTGTGAATTAATATACTGTAGCAACAGAACTAATCAGCATTTGTTGAAATAAGATGGCAATTTTAAAGTTTTCTAAAAGATGGTACCATTTTCAGATAACATTCCCATTTAAGATCAAATTCTAGATACTGTTTTATACACAGAATAGTTAACTTTAGAGTGAAAAGAAGTTCCTGCTGGATTGGCAGGAATGGAAGTCCTTTTGCTAGACATCCTGCCCTCATACCCTGGCTTAGCCAGAGTGACCATGAACTTAAGTAGACCCAAGTCAGCTAAAAGTAAATATACAATCTGTTCTTGCAGGAAGTTTGAATCTACCATTTTAAAGCTTGCAGATGTAAAATATATCCAAAAAGCAAATTAATTGGGATAACTTCTGTTTTGTTACTTGTCTAAAGGGCAGATCAAGGAAAATGGTATCAATGCTTCTATCAGCAGTGGCAAGCCAAAACTTCCCATGAGTCATTTATCCCCACTATATAAAAGCTCACATAAAAAGCAGATACAAATGCAGTAAAGAAACCACATATTAGGTAACATTAGAGTAGTTTCAAGGTTTCTTTAATAATTTAATTTTCATTGAAAATTATAAAAACTAATTATAGTATTAACCTTAACTTTATCATCACTATAATAGAAAAAAATCTTTTATGGACCTGGTTGAAAAAATTCACTCATTCAGAGAGGTGTTCAGAAAGTCAGTCCTCCTCTGTCCCTTTTATGTTGCATGGGTTTGACCAGTGTTTTCAGTCACATACAAAAGCTAGCATATTATTATACCCACTGTACTGCACCTTGCCTTTTCCATTTCTATATTTGTGCATATAGAGCTGCCTCATTCTTTAAAAATATTGGCTAATAGCTCAACATGTTGGTGTGCTATAATTAGTTTACTTAGTCAGCCCCCAAACTGATAGATATTTAGATATTAGTGTGTTACTAGTACATGAAACACTGCAGTTAATTTTTAAAAATTATACAAGTAGGAAGTATTGCCTATACACATGCACACACACACACACACACACACACACACACACACACACCTGAATTGATGGTAAACTACATCTAAAGAAATTGTAATCCGAATGTCTGAAATAAGTTTACCTGTGGTTGAATAAAATACCTTTCCAGATTTCTAATATTTTGGGGTAATAAATTACCGTATTTTTCGGACCATAAGACGCACCTTTTCTTCACCAAATAGTGGAGGAAAAGTGCCTGCGTCTTATGGTCCAAATAGAAGTAGTGCCTGCGTCTTATGGTCCGAGTTGCAGAGCGGCAGCGGGTCCCCCGGGACCTTGCGTGTCCCGGGGACTGCATATTTGGTGAAGAAAAAGTGCGTCTTATGGTCCGAAAAATACGGTACTCATGAAACACATTCTGGGGTTTTCCAACAATATTTGAGTATTTGTTATTGCAAAGTGTGCTATTAGCCCATAGAGAATCACAGATGTGTCCTGGAGATGGAAATATACTGGGGAATGCAAAGTAAACACCAAAGATTGGAACAATTTAGAGAGTCACAATATGGTCTTAATAAATTATTTGCTCAGAACATTTTATTTCAAGCTATAGGTCTGCCTGTAGTTTATGCTCTTTGTTATCAATCTTTAAATATATAAAGAACAGATTCTTTCCTTCTCTCTTTTTTAAGATTTAGAATAATAGGTCTATATCAGTGTTTATATATATATATTTTTTCATGCACTTGGAGGGGGGTCCCTCAGCCCAACCTGCCCCTCTCACAGTCCGGGAGCCCTCAGGGGCAGGAGGACCCTGGTGATCAGGGGAGAGCGACGCCTCCATCACACCTCTGCTGCTGCCACTGCCGGCAGCTCAAGCCTCGGCTGGCTCTGGTTACCTGAGCTTTGGGTGGCCCAGGATGGCTGGGTAGCTGGTATCTGAGACTTGCCTGTGCTTGGGGCTGGCCCTAGGCAGCTGGGCAGCTGACACCCGATGCTTGCCTGCACCTCGGGCCAGCTGACACCCGAGGCTTGCTTGTGCTTTGGGCCAGCCTTGGGTGGCTGGGGGGCTGAGGGGACTGGGTGCCACCATCTTGTGGCTTTGGGCACTGCCATATTTGAGGGTATGACAGTCAATTAGCATATTTCCTCCTTATTGGCTGTGGGTGCTATCATTTTTGTGAGGGCATAATGGTCAATTAGCATATTCCCTCTTTATTAGATAGGACTAGAGGTGCATGAATTTGTGCACAAGTGGGGTCCCTTATGGTGGCCTGTGGGGATCTGGCCAAAACCCCGTAGTCCAACTCCACCTGCCACTCCTGCCTGCTGCTCCCACTCATCCTGGCCCCTTTGCACCTGCAACAGGCTCGCACATAGTCCTGATCAGGAGAGGCTAGCACTGCCACAGCAGCGCTTGCCAGTCATTGTGCCCTGCATCTGGCACCTGTTCCGAGGAGGGGACAGGGAAGCTGGAATGCGATTGGTCCAAAGGTGGTGGGATGCCCTTGCCAGCCTGGGATACAGACCCGTCCTGCTGATGTTCACGCCAGTTGAATGGAGCCACCTGGCAGCCACTTTTAAATTGTTTCTTCCTTGGGTAGCATCTAGGGAGGGGAATCGGCCCTGGTGCCTGAGACCGACTTCCCAGAGGTGGATGGCACTGTCAGCATATGTGCCTGGCCCATTCTCTGGAGATTGGACCTGAAGGACTACTGAGGGAGTAAAGGCTGCCGCCAGACTGGTGGGCTGCCAGGATGGGGCAGGTCAGTCAGAGGAATGGCGCTGTAGTTGTGGGAACACACTGACCACCAGGGGGCAGCTCCTGTATTGAACGTCAGTGCACGTCATAGTGACCTGTCGACCAATTCTTTGGTTGTTCAGTCGCTTAGGCTTTTTTATATATAGATATAACCTATGCCATATACATTAGCATATATAAACATATATATGCATGTATATAAAAATTAAAATTTCTATGTCTGTTTTACATCAACTGCATTTTTTTCCTTTTACCTTTTGAACAGAACATATCCTCCCTCTCCCCCTCCTCCTCTACCTCCTTCACTTCCTCCTCCTTGAATCTAGAAGTTTGATCTTTTCATGGAAGATAGCTGACAAATAAGATAACAAATGACATATCCCTTCACTAGGAGGTATTTATGTGTGAAAATGATGTAGAAATACAGTTAATAATATTACTATCAGATGATAGAATTCATATCATTCATAGTTAATTATGTATTTCTCTAGTTGTGATATAATTAATGATATAGATAGATAAATTCCTCAATAAATCTTTTTCTGTAGGTTGGGTACATGAAGTCAGAATTTGAACTCTGCCCATTACTAGCTTGGCTGGGGCAACACATCCCCATGTTTTAAATGTTTTTGCCTGCTGAGACCGGTTTGGCTCAGTGGATAGAGCGTCAGCCTGTGTACTTGGGGGGGGGGGGGGTCCCAGGTTCTATTCTGGTCAAGGGCATGTGCCTTGGTTGCGGGCACATCCCCGGTAGGGGGTGTGCAGGAGGCAGTTGGTCAGTGTTTCTCTCTCATCAATGTTTCTAACTCTCTCTCTCCCTCTCCCTTCCTCTCTGTGGAAAATCAATAAAATATATTAAAATATATATATAATAAAATGTTTTTGCCAAGCCTTGACCAATAATGGCTCAGTTGCTTGAGCATCATCATGTGCAGTGAAGGCTTGTGGGTTTGATTCCCAGTCAGGACACATGCCTGGGTTGCGGTTCCATGTCCAGTATGGGGTGTGCAGGAGGCAGTCGATCAATGTTTTGTTCTCACATAAATCTCTCTCTCTCTCTCTCTCTCTCTCTCTCTCTCTCTCTCTCTCTCTCTCTCTCCTTTTCTCCCTCCCCCCCCTCTCCCTTCTCCTAGTTTTTGAAAACAAAGACAAATCATTTTTTTTTAATCTTAAAAAAAAAAAACTTCATCTTTTTGCCAATAGAAGTCACATACAATTTTGCCTTTTTGGTGATAATCCTAGCAGTCATAAACCATGGTGTGCTGGGCTCCTGTCACATGTTAATGGTCTCTTTGCTCGAGTAAGGCCCTGGCTAGGGGCACCAATGTTCTCCTAGACAGGACAGGAAAAGTAAAGATTGTATAAAACTTTCACCAGATGGCCATCTCTAGCCAGTTTAGAGACTTTTGGTTAAGTGCAGCCAACGTGTGTTTTTATTGGAATTCTAAAAATATCATGTGTTGCTCACTCACTTTCTCTCTTTGAAGGTGTGCCATCCCCTAGGCCAGAGTGATGTCCTCCAGGCCTATCTTCTTCTATACTTCAAATTACAAATAATATGCATGTTTTTTTGGTTGTGTGGTTTTTTTGTAAGGCATACTTTTCAAGACAAGATGGAAAGAAAATCATCTGTGCTCACTTGCTAAGTTGGCTCATTCTTCCCTTTAGGAAGTATACAGAGACACAAAACAATTTTATCAAAAACAAATAAAATAGCCTAGCATTGCTTAAAATATGTATAAGGTTTTTATGTAGGATATATAAGCCTAAAAGTTTGTCAAGTGTCAGATTTTTATGTAGGATATCTATTTCTTTTTCCTGTGTTTTTTCCTTTATGTGGTGAGTTCACGGCAGACACATCTGGTTACTGTGTTTTTTTCTAGCTCTGATCTTCTCACTACTTTTTGAACGTTTTGGTTTCTGCAGTATAAATTAGCCTAAAGTGCACTAGCATATGCACACACAAACCCAAAGACATACTGTCAACCTTCAGACTTTATGGGGGAGGGTGGAGATGATGGGGGACTGGTAGGATTAGGGTGGTGGAAAGTGGGTGTCTATGGAAAGGAAGGAAGTCTGGTGGGTATGGGAAAGAGGAAAAGTATTCTGGTAAAAGGCTTTTTTTGTTTTTTTTTAATTGTATTTTTCATTTGCAGTATACATTCAATATTAGTATGTATTAGTTACAGGTGCGAAAGCTTTCCCCCCTCACCCCCCCCCCCACTTGATTAGAAGAAAAAGGAACATTTTTTTCTCTAAATTCTGTGGAAAATCAATATTATAATTTCTTCTTAGATAGATTTGGTCGAAGCCATCTATTATGAAAATTTACTCCACTGAGTCATCATTATTGTAGACTGGTCTTTGGGTTTCTTTCTTTTAAAGCTTTTAAGGAATTTGTGAAATGGGTACTGAAAGCAAATTATCAACTAATTTAATTCCTCTTTTTAAAAACAGTTGATTGGTTGATTGATTTTAGGGAGAGAGAGTGGAAAACATTGATTTGTCATTCCACTTATTTTTACACTCGTTGGTTGACTCCTGTGTGTGTTCTTACTTGGCAACAAACCTGAAACTTTGGCATATCAGGACGACATTCTAATCAACTGAACTACCGTACCTAGCCAGGGCCTGATTCAGTTCCTCTTGTGCAATAAAATAGTATATAAAGAAATTAACCTTGTGTTGTCATGGCATATTTTATTTATTTTAATGTGCATGAATCTTTTATTTAGATCAGTTTTCATTTATCTTGATACATTAAGTTTAGGTATTGTATTAAGATTACCTAAAGACTTGTAGATTTAATTTGATAAATTTAGGAATTTAGGTAGAAAATCTTTGTTTGATAACAAGTTTCAAGACTCATGAAAACTACTGCCACAATTTTCCTATAAGATATTCTTCAAGATAAAATTTTTATGTCAAATGCTGGGTGAACACTTTGGAAATATGTACACAAAGATGTGTTATTTATAATGTAGGCCCCCCTCTCATTAAATGCCTGCAATACAAAAATAAATATATTTTTACTATTAAAATAATAGTTATAAAGATTTTGTGGCACATAAAAAACTTATATCAGCCTAATTTTAAAAAGCAGGCAAAGGGCTTATTCCATGATTATAGTTTTACTTTTTATAAAAAGACTTTGCTTGGATTCTCTTCCCACAGGATTTTGCTCTCCATGTGTATTTCTAGCTCCTGGCCAAGGGCATTATGTAGCACAGCTAGAATAATGGTATTCTCCTATTTTGTAAAATAAATGCATTAAGTAAATCAGGTATGCATTTTAAATGTCAATAGTGAGCATAGTAAGACTTTTAGATTGGGGGTGATTTCCTTAATTTTTACTGTAATGTGATTATGACTCTTTTATGATAGCTAGGAGAGGAAAAAGGAGAACCTCTTGGTGTGGTTTTTATGGTGGGACAGGAGGATGCAATGTTGGGAAGAAGACTCTGGCCCCTCCACCCCACTTCCCAATGAGCAATACGGACAGAACTTTGAATTGTCAAGCCTCAAGAGTCAACACAGTCTGCTTGTGGCCAAGTCATTTTTTAGTCTCTAAGATCAGTGTTTCTTCAGGTGAGGTCCAGGGCCAGCACTAGTTGTATCCCATGGGGCATTTGTCAGACACACACCTTCAGAATCCAGCAATCTGATATCTCCCCAAAGGACAGTCATGGGCTGCTACTAGGAGGAAGACTGCCTGGGCCCCACCCTGGGAAAGCCTGTTTCAGACATTGTAGGGTGGGGTCTGGGAATGGATGCTGTTTCATGTGTCCAGATGACTCTGGCCATCAGCCAGGTGTAGGAACCACAATAGAATTGTGTGTTTTAGCACCACGATTGGAGAATGCTATCATAAAAAATGTCAGAAACCTACTCGGATGTTTAGTCTTTAAACAGTTACCTGAAGAGAACTCCAAGGATGCCTACCAACTTTTTTTTTTTCTTACCAACTTTTTGATTAACTTCTTTGTCCAAAATAGACATTAATGTGGCACCAATATTTGTCATATTTGTCATTTTGGCACATCTCAGCGTTAGTGCACACAAGAACATTGGGTCTGTGAACACTGACACCACTTTCCAGAAAGTTTGACCCCAATCATATCAAGTAAACTTCAAAAGCTCAGAGAAACATTCGCTTTCAGATTCAGATTATTGAACTGTATTGTTTAAATTCACAGGTAACTGTTGTGGGGTCGAACCCTGGGTTCAAAATAAGACCACCAGAGGCTAATGATTTATTTAAAAAAGCAGACAAAGATTTATTGAAATATCTAGCCAGGACAGCCACAAGAGCACCACATGCAGGTGGACTCTACACGACTGCACTGTTTTAGGGGCAGGTAGTTCTTTTTAAAGGTTCTGAGCCGAAACCGGTTTGGCTCAGTGGTAGAGCGTCGGTCTGTGGACTGAAAGGTCCTGGGCTCGATTCCAGTCAAGGGCATGTACATCCCCGGTAGGGGGTGTGCAGGAGGCAGCTGGTCGGTATTTCTCTCTCATCAACGTTTCTAGCTCTATCTCTCTCCCTTCTTCTCTGTAAAATATCAATAAAATATATATTTTTAAAAAAGGTTCTGAGAAGGAAAACCCCTATTTTGTAACAAACTGCTGTTTGGAATTTTCTGCTGTTTTTCCTAGATAAAGTGTTGCTTTCTAGTTTGCTTTAGCCTGTTTGAAGAATGATGAAGATAAACTTAGCTGTCTGACTTTGTAGGCCAGAGACTAGATATGCCCACAATCTCAATGCCATGCCAGCTGCATTTTTTAATTGGATAGAACTGTATTGTTTTCAAGGCCAGCATTGAGATAACCACTAAGTGCACATAGGGCTGGCTCTTCAATAAAAAAAGGAAGTTCTGCTTGTAACCTTGCTTAGAATTTGAATTCATTCTCCCTATCGTATTTCAGTAACTGTGCGAGCCTGCCTTTAACATGGCTTCCTGAGAGCTGGCTGGAAAGTCAGCCATATGCAGGCCTGAAGTTCCAGAGGGCGCCCCATGCCCTGAAGGAGAGCAGAGCCTCTTAGGAAGGAAATGGAGGCAGATCAAGTTTTTCCTTAGTCACTTCTTGTGCGCACTACCTTCATTTTTAATTATTTTTAATGGAGTCTGATCTCTTCACCAAGCTGTGGGCCCCTGCTGCTGAGGGTTTTAAAGGTAGTGCTGCCTGACTTCCAGTAGCGTGCCTTTGGGAGCTTACTTGCTGTGGAGCATTTTGCCTAACGTGAGGCAAAGGAATTCTGGGATGGTTTGCCATTTGGCCACTTGTTCCAAACTGATTAGTGCTGAGTGACATTTGGACATTTCTTTGATCTCCTCTTTGGGACCCCCTGGTGATGCTATCCACCTATTTCTTGACCACCACCTCCCCCAGCCCATTCAGCTGGAAGATTGATCTTGTCTTTCTTTCTGGAAGTCTAAATTTATTCCCTGGTGTCTTGCAGTTGCTGGTGGTCAGGGACAGCTGTTCTGCCATGCTTGACTCTGAATAATTTTGATGGGGTCAGCAAAATAACACAAAGAAACCAGGAAAACAAAAGCCTTCATAGTGTTTCAGCACCTTCTCATTAAGTGCTGAAGAGAGAGATAACCCATCTTCCTGCTTTTAGAAAAAAGAAAAAATAAGATTCTAAAAGTATTTTGAGGCAACAAGATTCAAGAATCTTCTTTTCCCATGTTATGTAATTACTGTTTGGTCTTTGTAGAAAATGCTGATTAGCAAAAAATTGAGAAAAATATAAAACACTCTAATCTGAGCATTCAAAATCACACTTACATTTTCTCATATATTTGCCTCTTTTCAATACAAATGTAAGTAAAAATGGTTGGAAAGTCCTCTACAGTCTTTTTTTTTTTGTAGCCTCCTCCCCTCACTGTCCCCCCACTCATGTATCATGAAGCATCTTTCCATTTCAGTAATGATTTTTCTACAATATTTTGGATTAGCTGTTTTTATTGGAAAAATAGCACACATGTAGCAAAAATTCTAACAGTTCCAAAGAGTATTCATGAGAAATAAGTCTCTTCCATAACAGTACCCTCAGCCTTTTTATTTCTTTATTGATTAAGATATTACATATGTGTCCTTATTCTCCGATTACACCCAACCTCCCATTCATGCCCCCAAATCCTTGTTGTCTGTGTCCACTGATTAGGTTTATATGCATGCATGTAAGTCCTTTGGTTTATCTCTCCCCCTTACCTCCACTGTCCCCTACCTTCCCTGAGGTTTAATGTTCTGATGGATGCTTTCTCTGTCTCTGGATCTGTTTTTGTTCATCAGTTTATGTTGTTCATTATTTTCCACAAATGAGTGAGATCATATGATATTTGTCTTTCTCTGCCTTGCTTATTTTACTTAGCATAATGCTCTCCATCTTCACCCATGTTGTTGCAAATGGTAAGAACTCCTTTTTTACATCAGCATAGTATTCCATTGTGTAGTTGTACCACAGTTATTTAATCCACCCATCTGCTGATGGGCACTTAGGCTGTTTCCAAATCTTAGCTATGGTGCATTGTGCTGCTATGAACATAGGGGTGCATATATCCTTTATGATTTGTGTTTTTAGTTTCTTGGGATATATTCCTAGGAGTGGGATTACTGGATCAAATGGAAGTTCCATTTTTAGTTTTTTGAGGAAACTCCATACTGTTCTCCACAGTGGCTGCACCAGTCTGCATTCCCACTAGCAGTGCTTGAGTGTTCCTTTTTCTCTGCATCCTTCCCAGAACTTGTCATTGGTTGACTTGTTGAAAATAGCCATTCTGACAGGTGTGAGATGGTACCGAATTGTTGTTTTGATTTGTATCTCTTTGATGATTAGTGACTTTGAGCAGGTTTTCATATGTCTCTTGGCCTTCCTTCTGTCTTCTTTCGAAAAGTGTCTATTTAGATCAGTTGCCGGTTTTTTGATTGGGTTGTTTATCTTCTTTTTGTTAAGTTATATGAGTTCTCAGTAAATGTTGGAGATTAAACCCTTATTGTTGATATCATTGGCAAATATTTTCTCCCATGCAGTGGGCTTTCTTGTTGTTTTATTGATGGTTTCCTTTGCTGTGCAAAAGCTTTTTATTTTTATGTAGTCCCATTTGTTTATTTTCTCTTTAGTTTCCATTGCCCTAGGAGCAATATCAGTGAAGAACTTGCTTTGGCATATGTCAGAGATTTTTTTGCCTATGGATTCCTCTAGTATTTTTATGATTTTCATTGTATGCTTAAGTCTTGATTCATTTTGAATTTATTTTTGTGTCTGGTGTAAGTTGGTGGTCTAGTATTATTTTTTTTGCATGTATCTGTCCAATTTTCCCAACATCATTTATTGAAGAGACTGTCTTGACTCCATTGTATGTTCATGCCGCCTTTTGTCAAGTATTAATTGAGCATAGTGATTTGGATCTATTTCTGGGTTCTCTATTCTATTCCATTGATCTACATGTCTGTTCTTGTGCCAATACCAGGATGTTTTGAGAACAGTGGCTTTGTAATACAGCTTGAAATCTGGTATTAAGATCCCACCTACTTTGTTCTTCTTTCTCAGGATTGCTGAAGCTATTCGGGGTCTTTTTTTATTCCACATGAATTTTTGGGAAGTTCATTTTAGGTGTGAAATATGCCTTTGGTATTTTAATGGGAAGTGCATTGAATTTATAGATTGCTTTGGATAGTATGGACATTTTGATGATGTTGATTCTACTAATCCATGAACATGATATGTTCTTCCATATGTTTATGTTTTCCTCTATCTCTTTTTTCAGTGCCGTAGTTTTCCGCATATAGGTCTTTTACCTCCTTAGTTAAGTTTATTTCTAGGTATCTTAATTTTTTTTGGTGCAATGGTAATTGGGATTGCTTTTTTAGTCTCTCTTTCTGTAAATTCATTATTGGTGTATAGACATGCCATTGATTTCTTGGCATTAATTTTGTATCCTGCTACATTGTCGAATTCATTTATTAAGTCTAATAATTTTTTATGGAGTCTTTAGGGTTTTCTGTGTATGGAGTCTTTAGGGTTTTCATGTCATCTGCAAATAAGGACAATTTTACTTCTTCTTTTTTTAATTTGGATGCCTTTTATTTCTTCTTTTTGTCTGATTGCAATGACTAGTAAGTATTCCCAGCACTATGTTGAGCAGGAGTGGTGGGAGTGGGCATCCCTGTCTTGTTCCTGTTCTTAGGGGAAATAGTTTTAGTTTTTGCCCATTGAGTATGATGTTGGTGGGTTTTTCATATATAGAATATATTATGTTGAGGTATGATTCTGCTATTCCCAGCTGAGATTTTTAGTCAAGAAAGGGGGTTGGATTTTGTCAAATTCTTTTTAGAACCCTCAGCCTTTCTCTCCTCCCCAGAGAAACACTGCTACCAGCTCCCTGAGTGAGATTATAGAAATATTCTATATAAACATGCATGCTTGGATATATAAGTTGTCTTTTTTACAACTTAATATATCATAGAGAGCTTTCTAAATTAGGACTTGTAGATATATTATTCTTTGTTAACAATATATAATATTCCACTCTATTGATGTATCGTAATTTATTTACCCTGTTCCTTATGGTAGATATTTAGGTTCTTTTCTGATTGTTAGCTATTATTAAAAATGCTATAGTGTGCCGAAACCAGTTTGGCTCAGTGGTAGAGCGTCGGTCTGTGGACTGAAAGGTCCCAGGTTCGATTCTGGTCAAGGGCATGAACCTTGGTTGTGGGCACATCCCCGGTAGGGGGTGTGCAAGAGGCAGTCGATGTTTCTCTCTCATCGACGTTTCTAGCTCTCTATCTCTCTCCCTTCCTCTCTGTAAAATATCAATAAAATATATTTTTAAAAAATGCTATAGTATGCATCCCTATATATAAGTTCTTGTATGCTGTTCATGGAAAGGAAAATTTTCAGTAATGGAATTCCTGGGTCAAAGAGTATATGCATTTGAAGTTGTAAAAGATGTTCCACTTCCTTCCAAAATGGTTACACTAATTTATACTCCTACCATCATCAGTGGGTCAAAGTGCTTTTTCCCCCTACTCTGGTCAGTAATGTCCATGATCACACTTTTTAGTCTTTAGAATTCTTTTTTATTTTTATTTTTTTACATTTTTAAATATATATTTTTATTGACTTCAGAGAGGAAGGGAAAGGGAGAAATAGAAACATCAATGATGAGAGAGAACAATTGACTGGCTGCTTCCTGCACACCCCCTACTTGGGATCGAGCCTAAGGGCATGTGCCCTGGACCAGAATTGAACCCAGGACCCTTTAATCCACAGGCCAACGCTGAGCCAAACCAACTAGAGCAGTCTTTATAATTTTGATAGGTACAGACTACCTTCTCATTCTTTGATTTTTTTTGTTTGTTTTTTTGTTTTTTATTAATGAATTTAGGAAGATTTTTTAAATAAACATTATATATTGTTAATGGATGTACAATATTCTATTATGTGGCTCTACCATAATTTATCCAACCAGTTTTTCTACTAAGAGACATATAAGCTGATTCTATATTTTACCAGTATAATTGATGTTATAGCAAAATTCTTGTATATAAAATTTTTGTGCCTTCCTTTTAAAAAAAATATTTTTATTGATTTTTTACAGAGAGGAAGAGAGAGGGATAGAGAGTTAGAAACATCGATGAGAGAGAATTATCAATCAGCTGCCTCTTGCACACCCCCTACTGGGGATGTGCCCACAACCAAAGTACATGCCCTTGACCGGAATCGAACCCAGGACCTTTCAGTCCACAGGCCAATGCTCTATCCACTGAGCCAAACTGGTTTCGGCTTGTGTCTTCTTTTAATTCCCTCATTTTTTCCCACAGTTTCTTTGGGATGTTTGTTAGCAAAGCATAATTATTCCTTTAAAATTAAATTTTGACATGGTTCACTTTTATGGAACTAAAATAATTGTTTGCAGATACACTGTGTATGTGTGTTGGGGGAGGGATTTGTTTAGAAAGAATGATATAAGGTTGTTTCAAAAAGTGCATTTTTAACCAAGCACCTAGCTCTCCCACTAGTCCTGTTCTTCAGCTTGCGTATCCATATGTTTTTGACTAAGCCATAAATGGAAGTTTCATTTGAATTTTTTTTTTTTTTGCTTTCCAGTACTACATGTTATGCATTTCATTCCATATTATTTTTATCCTTTTCCTTTCCAGTATTACATTTCTCAGACACAAGTGAAGAGTGAGTTGTGAATTTTCAATTTTGCCAAGAGTTAAATATTTGCAGAGCTGGAGAAAAATAAAGTAAAACAATTTTTAATGTGACTAATTTAGTCCTGGTTCCCAAGACTTTCATTTAGCTGCTTCAGAGCTCACACTTTTAACTATCAAGAAAAATATTTTCGCCGGGACCGATTTGGCTCAGTGGATAGAGCGTCGGCCTGTGGACTGAAAGGTCCCGGGTTCGATTCCGGTCAAGGGCATGTACCTTGGTTGCGGGCACATCCACAGTGGGGGGTGTGCAGGAGGCAGCTGATCGATGATTCTCTCTCATCGATGTTTCTAATTCTCTATTCCTCTTTCTCCCTCTCTGTGAAAAATCAATAAAATATATATATTTAAAAATACATATATATTTTCTTTCCACCCTATTTATTGCCACAATTCCTGAATTAATTAGAATGGAACTATAACTTCTCCCCAAATAAAATTGGGTCATCTCATCCTAATAAAATGGACACTCAGGGCTGATGTACATGGAAGGTTTCTGTATTCCTTGCCATTTGAAGGAATTTGAAGAAATCCCAGGGTTCAAACTATTAAAATAAGATGGCTGTGGCCTGAGATATTCCTTCCTGGAGCATACTGCCACATGTCTGCATCTGCCAGTTCCTTCTCTAGCAGCAACTTTGCCCTCATCAGCTTGTTTTTTTTCTTCTATTAGGATGCCATGCACAATTTCTTCAGCTGTGACCCTGGGAAGTGAGACTCTTTCACAGCAGAGCCTCAAGCTTTAGGGTCAACAACTCCCAGTTCCCTCCAAGAAAATGTAATTCTTTAGTTCCCTGCCTTGTCAGACATAGCTATGCAGAGCTATTGATTCTGAAAGACCGTCCTAACCAGTCCTGGAAGGCAACATTTTGTCCTGTTTTCCCAGGCTCTCTGTTTTTGAAAATGAGACTTTTGCCCCTCTTTTTCAAAAATTGAGATATAATTAAAATATAATATTACATTAGTTTTAGGTACACAACATTTGATACATGTATGTATTGCAAATAAATCCAGTTAACATCCATCAGCACACAGTTACACATTTTTTCCTTGTGATGAGAACTTTTAAGATCTACTCTCTTAGCAACGTTCAAATATGCAGAACAGTATTATTAACTACTAGAGGCCTAGTACATGACATTCATGCACTGGCAGGGGGCGAGCCGCTGGGGTGGTCCCTCAGCCTGGCCATACATTCTCACAGTCCAGGACCTCTCAAGGGATGTCTGCCTGCCAGAGGCGAGGCGGGGAAACCAGCTTCTGGCTGAGCAGCCCTCCCTCTGTGGGAGCGCACTGACCACTAGGGGGCAGCTCCTGTGTTGAGCGTCTGCTCCCTAGTGGCCAGTGCCCATCATATAGTTATATTGTAAATCAGAGAGCTAAATAGAGGATGCCTTAATCCATCAATAAGCTGAATTTTGGAGCCTTTATTACGCTAGTGGTCTCAGAGGAATTGTCTCTCAAAGTCTGAGCAAAACAACATGGAGGAAACTTTCTCTTTATACCCCATTGGTCTCTTTGTCCCCAAATATGGGATTTCTGGACCTTTATGGGCTTTACAAAGAACCCTATGTACTGGAAGATACTTTGCAGGAAGTTTGTAGCCTTTAGCATAGCACAATTCAGTAACCTTGAGTACAACATAATTTAGATAACTAAATGACACCTGGCACGGGAGTAGCTAGGGATGGCAGCAAAGCGGCTTGCAAGGCTAGATAATTGAGCTCATTTCCCCCATTATTCGAGCAAGCATGTTTATAGAAGCCAAGAATAGAAGAGTTAATTCACAGAACAAAGGACTATTTATGTTTAGTGGAAAATTTCAAACATCACCTTTTCCCAGCATAGAGGTTATGGGGACAAGTTGGAGAGCCTATACTTCAATAGCAACCAGTGGTTGTGCAGTTCAGTTGATTTGCATATTAGCCTTTTATCATATAAGATTGTCACCATGCTGTACATTACACCTCCAGGGCTTATTTCTTTTAGAACTGGATGGTTGTATTTTTTGACCATCTTCATCCATTATTTCTTCATTAGCATTTGAGGTTGGGGGTGGAGAGGGTAGCTAGGAGGGACAGTAAATGTGAGGTATCAGCATCACGTGAAACACACTACAACCAAGGTTCTCTTCCCTACACCCCATTTGGTTCCCAGAACCATTGCTTAGTGGGAGTTTCCTCAAATATAAATCACCCACAGGACAATGCTCAGATACGATGCTGTTTCTCTGGGCCCTGCCAGAATTGTCAATTGCCAGGGAGTTTAAGGTATATATAGGGAAGTTTTTTCCTCATTGTTTTTATTTCATTAATATGTCACTTTTTATTTTGAAATAATGTTAAACTTACAGAAGAGTTTCAAGTATAGTACAAGGAACTCCAATGTACCTTTTGCCCAGATTTGCCCTTGTTCATTGTTTATAATTTGCCTTTGCCTTCTCTCTCTCTCTCTCTCTCTCTCTCTCTCTCTCTCTCTCTCCTCTCTCCCCCCATTTTTTTCCCCGTAAATATATTTTATTGACTTTTTACAAAGGGAAAGGGAGAGGGATAGAGAGTTAGAAACATCTATGAGAGAGAATCATCGATCAGCTGCCTCCTGCAAACCCCCCCTCCCCCCAACTAGGGATGTGCCCGCAACCAAGGTACATGCCCTTAACCGGAATCGAACCTGGGACCTTTCAGTCGGCAGGCCGATGCTCTATTCACTGAGCCAAACTGGTTTTGGCTCTGCCTTTTTTTTTCTGAATCATCTGAGACTAAATGGAAGACATAATGCTCCTTTATCCCTAAATATTTCAGATTGTATTTTCTGAAAGGATGTATTCTTACGTAAATACAGTAGAAGTATCAAAATCAGGAAATTGAACATTGGTACAATAATATTGTCTAATCCACATTTCATATTTGAAATTTCTTTACTTATCACAATAATGTTCTTTTTAAAAAAATTGAAAATTTTTATTTTTAAAATATATTTTATTGATTTTTTTCCCTTCATATAGAGGAAGGGAGATGAATAGAGAGTTAAAAGCATCTATGAGAGAGAAATATCTGACTGGGGTTGTGTCCGAAACCAAGGTACATATCCTTGATCAGAATCGAACCCAGGACCCTTCAGTCTGCAGGTTGATGCTCTATCCAAAGAGCCAAACTGGTTAGGGCTAAATTCTTTATTGTTTAAAGTATTACATGAGTCTCCTTTTTCTCCCATTGACCTCTCCCCAGTCGTTCCCACCCCCTAGCACATGCCCTCACTC
This sequence comes from Vespertilio murinus, assembly GCA_963924515.1. Taxonomy (NCBI): domain Eukaryota; kingdom Metazoa; phylum Chordata; class Mammalia; order Chiroptera; family Vespertilionidae; genus Vespertilio; species Vespertilio murinus. Next base: position 105,190,344 of record OZ004706.1, on the reverse strand, counting down.
CCCTACTGTCTGCGTCCATTGGTTATGCTCATATGTGTGCATAAAAGTCCTTTGGTTGATCTCTTACCCCTTCACCCCCCGCCTTCCCTCATAGGTTGGACAGTCTGTTCAATGCTTCTTTGTCTCTGGCTCTATTTTTATCCATCAGTTTATGTTGCTCATTATATTCCACAAATGAGTGAGATCCCGTAATATTTATCTTTCTCTTACTGGCTTATTTCACTTAGCACAATAATGTTCTTTTTTTTTTTTAATACATTTTATTGATTTTACACAGAGAGGAATTGAGAGGGATAGAGAGTTGGAAACATCGATGAGAGAGAAACATCGACCAGCTGCCTCTTGCACATCCCCCACTGGGGATGTGCCCGCAACTAAGGCACATGCCCTTGACTGGAATCGAACCCGGGACCTTTCAGTTCGCAGGCTGACGCTCTATCCACTGAGCCAAACGGGTTTCGGCCACAATAATGTTCTTAATGGCTCTTTTGGTTTCTGGTTCAAGAGCTGTCAAGGATCATGCATTGCATTTAGTTTTCCTGTCTTCTTAATTTTTACCTGGAATAATTCCTCAGCTCTCATGTTTCTGGACCTGACATTTTTGAAAAGTATAGTTATTTTGTAGATTGTTTTTTATTTTATTTTATTTTATATTTATTGATTTTTAGAGAGGAAGGGAGAGGAATAGAGAAATAGAACCATCTATGAGAGAGAAACATCATCCATCAGCTGCCTTCTGCATGCTCCCTACTGGGTATTGAGCCCACAACCTGGACATGTGCCTTGACTGGAATCAAACCAGCAACCTCTTAGTTCATGGGTCGATGCTCAAACACTGAGCCATACGGAGCTGGCAATTGTTTTTAATTTGGGTTTGTCTAGTGTTTCCTCATGATTTAGATTTAGGTATATATCCTTGTCAGGAGTACCTCACAGGTGGTGTGTGTTCTGCTGAGTGGCACATGCTATCAGGTTGTCCAGGCTGGGTGACATTGGCTTTGATCGCTTGGTTAAGGTCATGTCTGCGGAAGGTGGAGAATGGGGAGACAGAGTTTGCCTGGGTCAACTGGCTTCTCTAACCAGCATGTTCCATAAAGACAATGCGATATGAGGAAAACTTCTTGGTCCACCTGGTCTCTGTCAGAGATGGCCTCAGATCATGTGAACACTTCTCCTTGGGATGATGGCAAATGGCATTTTCAGCACACTCAGTTAAACTTCACAGAACAGCATTTAATTGGACAAATAAAATAATATATCTGTGTAGCTTTATACACAGAGATGTAGTTTTAAAATAAAACTCATGCTTCCACCCATTTATTTTATACTCTTGCTTCTTACAAAACACATAATTCAAAAGGATACATAAAATAATTGAGTTAAATTGGGGTAAAGGGAGACTGTGGCTGGGAATTGTATTATTTTATTAGCCAAGGAGAAACATGCAAACCATGGGCCCTGTGTGGTTACTAGAAGTGCCTGAAGATTTGGCTTTGAGACCTGGGGACTCCTGCAGAGAGGGCAATATGTTCAGTAACAGGAATTGGAGCATTTGTGGGCAAGGCTTGCCTGTTTGCCAGGTGTAAGTGCCTAAGAAGGAGTTCTCCTTTTAATTTCCTCTAGATGATTTATACACTGGTGTCTCAGAAAGCCTCCTCTGACAGTGACCACCAGGAGTTTTTCTATAACCTCCCTAAACACGGGTGAGGATGTGGTCTGGGAGCACTAGCCAGCGTTAGAGAAGACCAGAACAAGTTCCACCCCGTGCCCAGGGTGTGGCAAGGATAAATTGGACAATGCCCAGTGTTGTAGCTTTTTTGTTGTGTGTTTTGTTTTGTTTCTATTAAGAATAGAATCCCTTTGGCACAAGCTTCCAAATCAAATTTAGAGGTGTAGGTTTTTTCTTTTGTTTTGCTTGGTATCTGAATCTCCGTTTCAGTGTTTCAAAGCAGAGCTGCTTTGGCTTTCCCCACTTCCCTAGCCCCCACCCCAAAGCTTTTTCCTTTCTTTCTGAAAGAGGACCCTGAACCACCTCACAGGCTGAAGGGACACTTTTCACAGACAGTTCCCCTTTCTCTGCATTTTCTTCAGAGTTTTTTATTTTACCATAGTGTATGAAATATTCTGGCAGTTTCCCATGTAGTCCAAGCAGTAAGCCAAAAGGAGATTGCTGTCACTCCGGAACAGAGCCAACTGCGGTGCTCACCTCAGTCTGAGGCCCCGCAGGCCCTGGTCCCTTACCCTTAGCCCCTCAGCCACGTGAGCTAGCCTGTCTTGCAGTTACTCCAAGCCCACAGGTCAGGTACCTTCCCTCCTTAGGACCTTTGCACTTATTATTCCTCAGCTTAGATTGGCCCCCACACTGATTTCTGTGCTTTATTCAGATTATTTTACATCACACATCACCTCCTCAGAGAAGTCTTCCTTTAACTTTCAGGCCTAAAGTAGTTTCACATTTGTTTGTTCAAAGCCCTTAGCTCTAGAATTAGACTCTATGTTTGCTATGGTCTGTCTCCCGTTAGACCACATCTTCCAAAATGCCAGGACCCTTCTGTCTTGTTCATTAGTATCTCTAGCACCTAGAAGCAGTGCCTTGTACCTATTCGGGGCTCAGCAGATGCTTGGTGAGCAAATAGTTAAATGAACTATAGAAAGATCATCAAAAAGAAAAAAATCCTATTTAGTCCTAGCATCCATACACCATTATACTTTTTCATTTCAGAGGTAATTAACCTTTTGGGGTCACTATTAGATAGATCTAGGGGAACAGCCTTCAAAATGCATATGTGCACAAATTCCTGACTTGATGTGTTATTTTACCAGAATTCTTAGTCCTGCGCCCCTTAATTCAATTCTTGTTTCATTCCCACTACACAGTGGTCCTGGCCCAATGCAAAACACATCACATCTTTGTAGTTTGATAGCTGAACAATGGCTCTTACTTTTATTTGCTGTAACTTTATGTGAAGCTGATAATTTTTCCTTATTTGATTCATAATTTCATGTTCTCTTTCATAAACCATTCAAACCCTTTGTCTCTTAGAGCGTCTGCTGCTTGAGCTCTTTCACTAGTGTTTATAAAAATGGCATGCTATGAAAAGAAAACAGATTAAAAACTAGCGACCCACAATGGCAAATTTTTCTCCGCTTCTTGTGGAAAACAGCTGCGGTTTCATTTTCTGATGTTTAGCTTGGGTTGCCACACGTTCCACCTGGAGTAGCTTTAATACCATTCAGGAAAGCTAACCAATAAAAAGCTCCAGTAAACTCTCTTCTGACTAATGAAAATAAGTGCATGAATCAGAGTTTCCATTTCCTGCTGGAGTAAAGTATACCTATTGTCTGAAGATAATAAAACAGTTTTGGTTTTGCTGCTGTTGCCAGGCCGTGGCATTAAATTCAAAGACACAAAGATAACTGTGAAGCAGCACTGAGAGGCTCCCAAATTCCTCTTTTTTCCAAGTTAGTTCATTATTTGCCTAAATGCCCTCACTTCATTAATGTGCTTCTGATAAATCTGGAATTATCCCTGAAATCAGATGTTATTGCTTTAGGTGGAAAAAAGACGATTTCATTATAGCAAAAGGATCCAGAAGAAATCAATATGCCAGAAAGATAAGATTTTTTTTCTAGCTTGTTCTGGATATATTGCAATGATGACAACTGAGGTCTAAATCCTTTAAACGCCAATAAAATATACATTTTAGGTAATGCATTTGCTGGGAAGCATGAAAACCCGTGATGCAGACATTGACATCCTCACACCTAGGAGAGCAGAGTCACTCAGATATCCATACACTGGCACACTGGCTTGTCGACTACATTGCTGCTAGGATGGGTAGACAGGATAGCAAGCAGGAAAATTATTTCCTGGTCCTGAAAATTCAGGGTTTTCTGTGAAGTAGATGCAGGTTGGATTACAAATCTCAAACCAGAGAGCTGGGGGCATCTGGAAAATCAAAGGTCCACCTGTTAAGTTTGGGACACCTGGAAATGTTTTCAAGCTTGATGCCCTCAGCCTGAATGCACACGTGCCCTAGGGCTCTGGTCCTTATCAGTTGAGCGGTGAGAAATTTCCTTACAGCTATTCTCACCCAGAATTGGAATAAAGGGCTCAGTGTGAAGTTGGGATAGTGCAACTTCTTGGTTTAATACTTTACAGATTTTTGGAACCAAATGCACCCTGAAGTGAAAAGCTGCTTTTTTTTGCTGACCTTGTTGGATGGCTAATAGGGTTTCTGGGAAATAAGAGAAACAAGCGGCTCATTGTTGGCAGGACCTGAGAGAGACACAAGAAGGGCGAGAGACACATCGGCAGCCCTTTTCTCCTTAATTGTATCGTGACTGAGTCAGGGTTGGCCTGTGCTGGGCCTTTCTTTCTACCTCTGTAGACATGTGTTTCATATCAGACAGGGCTGCGTGACACCTGATGTTGGCCAGTTCACATGAGTTAAGCCACAAACAGCCAGGAAAAAACCCATAGCTGCACCAGACACTCTGGGCTCTGAAGCACTTTTGAAGTTTGGTGGCTGGGTCCCCACATTGTCAGAAATGATGGACGTGTGTGTTTGGCCTTTCTGTGCATAGCATTGCTTCCTACTGGCCCTGCAGCCAGAGTATTGCCTAATGGCGACCCCTCTCCTTGTTTAAACCTTCTTGAACCATGAAATGCAACTTGTCAAAGTCATCTGGTTTTTGTCTTTGTCTTTTGTTTTAAGAATGGAAGAACACCTTATACCCTATTCTGTAAAACCAAATTATATAAACAAGTCCCCATCACAACATGTGGTCCATGTTGATTTCATCATTTTATAGTAGTAAATAAGTAAAATAAATACATTAGTCTGCATTAGGCTTTTTTATGACATAGGGAAAAGGAAGCACTTCCTGTCACCAAATTTAACTCAGTAAACATTTTTGATGACTGAGGGTGGACAGGAGAGGGCAGCTAACACCAGCCAGGGCATTCTAGCATATTTTCTGGGCGTCAGAAGTTTGTTAGCCTATGTCTGTGATTTGTAATGAATCATTTAACCTTCCAAGTTTCTTCATCTCTAAAATGAGTGAATTGACCTAAATCATTGGTTTTAAATTATGTCCCAAGATCCTATGCCAGGGTTTCAGGGCGATGTGAGCAGAAGCAAAACTTACATATTATTCAGAATCTCCTAGCTGTGTCAGCTGATTTTTAAAATCTGTTTAATATTTGTGATATGCGTTGAGAAAAGCCAGCAGGGAAAGTCGAGTGGAAATCAAGACTGAGCGCACTCTGAGAAGACAGTCAAGCCCTGCCAGCGTGCACAGGACCAGCAGGACCAGCAGGAGCCCAGGCCTCTGAATGACTCTCTGCCCATGAGCATCGTCGCTGCTTCATGCCATGTACCAGGCTTGGAGAAAGATCCTACTGTTAAAGAACAGTTTGAGATCTCTGGTCTAAATGGACTAAAGCCCCTTCCAGCCTAATCTTCTATGATGATGGAAAAACGTAGGGTAAACACATGGCCCTAATGAGTGTGGTGGGGGAAGTGGTTTGTAAACCGCTAATAAAACAGTAAAATGAAATGGGTGCTGAACAAGGAATATGCTCTGGGAATAAAGAGAAAGCAGCAACAAAAAATTTAGTATTTATTAAATATCCACTTATAAAAAATGGGAGTAATGGATAAAATGCTTCCCTTAAGAGGGAAAGAATTGTGTCTGCATTTTGGGGGAGGGAGGGTTTTATAGTTTGTTCTGGATGCCTACAGTGATCATCTTCTTATAAATAAAACTGATATTTTACTACCAATTTCTGACTCATAAACCCCGAAGGTTGATTCAGGCAAAATGTACTTAATGCCTACTAGGCATGATCAAGTTAGATTTGAAGTGCACTAAATTATTGTAATTATTATTTCATTTTAAACCAGAAGTTTATTTAAACAACAAGATGCGTGACTAAAGGGAAAACTATCTAGAAAATTACTCTTTTAGAGTAATTTATCCCTACTTAAAGACAGATTGCTTTGCCTGTGACAGCCACGTACAAAACGTTATAAAATTGTCCTTGGTTTTATAATGATAAATGAAAAGCATTAAAAGTCTCCAATCAAACAAGGTATGCAAGGATTTTTATATATATATATTTTTTGTTAAACAGTAAGAGCAAAATGACTTACTGGATCATAAAGATAAGAGCTGAACAAGCATGTCCCTAATGGAGAAAGGGGCTTTTTCATGGAACTGGTTACTGAGTGTACAGTGAAAGAATGGGGAAGGGTAAAATGAAGGAAGAGAAAGCTATACTATAGTACTAAGGAGTTGGTGGAACTAAAGGGCGGTTTTCTTTTTTAAAAAAATTTCTTTATTGATTAAGGTATTACATATGTGTTCTCATCCCCCCATTACCCTCCAACCCCCCATTCATACCCTCACCCCCCTGTTGTCTGTGTCCATTGGTTAGGCTTATATGCATGCATACAAGTGCTTTGGTTGGTCTAAGGGCAGTTTTCTAATTGAGGATGTCTTAGTCTGGAGGAACCGAGTTCTGGAGTAAAGCAGCAGGTTCCCTGTTTGGTAGATCCCTCCCTTCATTGACAGGCTGCCCGTCAAACTGGAATCTGATCTGCCTCATTGGCAAACCCTGTCATTCACAGTAGGCTTTCATCATTTACTAAGTGGTGTATGCCTCTTAATCTTACACTGCACCACAGAGCCACCCTGCCCCGCCACCTTCAAATTCATATGATCAGCTTCCTCAGTCTGGACTTCTCCCAGGCCATAGCAAGTGCCGAGTCAAAGAGGTACCAGGTCCAAATCCACCGAGCACACGCGTGCGCGCGCGCGCGCGCACACACACACACACACACACACACACACACACTAAATTATTTTTGTTCTGTTTATAAGGAAGATCCATATTGTTAGGCTTGGTTCCGAGGAGTTGGGGAGACTTGGCTCCTTCCCTGAACTTATTGATAAAATGCACAAACCCAGCCCTCAGGAAGATGAGAGTTACTTCAAATCCTAGGAAGAGAATAGTTCAGTTTCTCTTTAGTGCGTCTCTAGCTCAATCAGGGACCCAACAGGAAAGATTCCCTGAATTTCAGGCTTAATTTAGTGTCTCTTTACTAGTACATGATGTGATACAATGTCATAAGTATTGATTGATTTCCTTAAAAAGTTAGGAAAATACTCCTAAAATATAAGTGGATACTCCTCAGTTGGAGGAGTAATATTTCCTCTCTGATTATCCAGTGATGTGGTTACAAAAAGACAACTAGCTAGTTGTAATCCATGGAGGGCATTCTAAGAACTAATCTGGGCAGACTGGCCGGGGTTCTGTATAGAAGATACATACAGAACCTTGGCTGGCTCTGGATTTCTTTGTCAGGGAACACATCAGGGTAGAAAGAAAAAACTTGGATTCTACTGCCATGAGCTAGTTCTGGGGTTGTGGATGGTCACAGGTCAAGGGTGACCAAGCAATCCATTTACCTGGGACTCTCCTACTTTGAGCACTGAAAGTGCTGTGTCCCAGGAATCCCCTCAGTCCTCTCTGGCAGACCTCAGTTCTCACACTAGTAGAATGGTGAGAGAATGGAGTGATGATTAAGCTTTCAGTTCCACTGTCCAGGATTTAGGAACTCTTATAATCCCCTCTCATAGAGTTTCTGAGGCAATTTATATACACTTATTAGCCCAAACATCAAACAGAATTAAAAACCTGTTCCATCTAGGAGGAGGAAGTTTCCCAGATCCAAAATCAAGTGTATTGCCCAGGGTGTGCACTTAAATATTGCATATCTTCACTTATTTTGAAAAAGGTGGTTCTTGAATGTTTATGTTGCATATTCACCTCTTTTGTGGAAATTTCAACCAGGTTTTAAAAACAATGCCAGCATTTTCTTCTCACTCTTGAGGGATGATGTTAGAAGGATTATTTGGAAGAAGTAATGTTAATTTTATTACAGAAGCAAGTAAAAAAAAAAAAAAAAGGCCCTGACTAAATTGAAAAGATAAGTTATTGCAAATCTATGGAACTAAAGTTAGTTTATTACGGTTCTGCTCACCACCTGTGAAAATGCATACTAGGCTAATCCGACTTTGAAATTTTCCAATTAAATCGACATTTGTTGTGGAGAATTTCAGCAGATACTGTCAGTCTTTTGTAAAATGCTTGTTTCCCCATGTTTTGTTTTGGTTTTGTTTTGTTTTGTTTTGAATAGCTTTCTGATTCTAAGCCCATGAATCCACTCTTTAACACCCACAGGCTGCCCTGCTCCTTCTTCTGGCTCCACAACCTACACAGCCGCTTAGCTGACTTTAAAGAGTTTAGCACATATTAGGAGCTTAATAAATACTAATTCATTTTCAGTTCAATTCATAATTCAGTACTGCCAAACATCTGTTAAAGTTGAAGTGGCCCAGCATTTCCCAGCATTCACACTCAGAGTGGCACCTGTCTTCCAAGGTGGGAAGTGCTTCATTTTACATCTGCCTCTTGGGAAGCTGCAGTGTCTGTCAGCATATTCAAGGCTCAGAGAAACCCTGCAGTGAAATGAGCTCTTCTAACTTTGTTTAAATATTTCCCAATCTTATTTGACCATTCCTAGAAACAGCTATTTAAAAAAACAAACAAACAAAAAAAGCTTAATATCTGTTTACTCCTATAGAAAATACTGTAGGCTATGTTTCCTTTTGAATATTTATCCATTTTATATACTCTCTGAAAACTAATTAATAGTGAGTATTGAAGAGGCATCACCCAATACAGTTCCTGATATTTTTTTAAGACATGGTTACTACACACATACTGTTTTTTAAGAACAGTTTAAGATTTACAGAAAAATTAAGAAGATAGAATTCCCATATATCCTTTCCTCCAAATTTCCATATTATTAACATCTTACATTAGTACACTACATTTATTAACACTAATAAACCAATACTGATACATTATTACTTCAATTTCACCTTTTATTGAGGTATAATTGACAGATAACTAATTAGTTTCAGTTGTATAACTTAATAGTTCCATATTTATATATTTTATGAATGATCACTACAATAATTGTAGTTAACATCATCACCACACATAGTTACAAATTTTTTTCTTGTAATGAGAACTTTTAAGATGTATTCTCTTACCAAATTTTCCCCCCAGCATCCATGTTCTTTTCCTTTCTTTTCTTTTCCTTTCTTTTCTTTTCCTTTCTTTTCTTTTCCTTTCCTTTCCTTTCTTTTCTTTTCTTTTCTTTTCTTTTCTTTTCTTTTCTTTTCTTTTCTTTTCTTTTCTTTTCTTTTCTTTTCCTTTCTTTTCTTTTCTTTTCTTTTCTTTTCTTTTCTTTTCTTTTCTTTTCTTTTCTTTTCTTTTCTTTTCTTTTCCTTTCCTTTCTTTTCCCTTCCCTTCCCTTCCCTTCCCTTCCCTTCCCTTCCCTTCCCTTCCCTTCCCTTCCCTTCCCTTCCCTTCCCTTCCCTTCCCTTCCCTTCCCTTCCCTTCCCTTCCCTTCCCTTCCCTTCCCTTTCTTTTATTTTTGTGTGTGTATGTTTTGAATAAATCTTTATCTTTCAGATTATTACAAATGTTTTCCTCTTAATCCGCCCCCCCCCCCATTACTCCCCTCCACCAGGTTCCCACCCCACCCTCGGCCCTTTCCCCACCCCCCATTGTCCTCATCCATAGGTGCACAGTTTTTGTTCAGTCTCTTCCCGCACCCCCACTCCCCTTTTCCCCAAGAATCTTCAGACCACTCCCCTTCCATACCTCTGATTCTATTATATTCATCAGTTAATATTGTTCATCAGATTTTTTAATTCCCTTGGTTTTTAGTTTCACTTGTTGATAGTTACGTATTTGTTGTTCATAATTTTTATCTTTATTTTCTTCCTCTTCCTAAAGGACCCCCTTCAGCAATTCATATAATTCTGGTTTGGTGGTGATGAACTCTTTAGCTTTTTTTTATTTGTGAAGCTCTTTATCTGGCCTTAGATTCTGAGTGATAGCTTTGTTGGGTAGAGTATTTTTGGATGTAGATTCTTGCTATTCATCACCTTGAGTATTTCTTGCCATTCCCGTCTGGCCTGCATGGTTTCTGTTGAGAAATCAGCTGACAATCGTATGGGTGCTCCTTTGTAGGTAACTACCTGCTTTTGTCTTGCTGCTTTTAATATTCTCTCTTTGTCTTTTGCTCTTGGAATTTTAATTATGATGTGTCTTGGTGTGGTCCTCTTTGGATTCTTTTTGTTTGGGGTTCTGTGTGCTTCCTGGACTTGTAAGTCTGTTTCTTTCCCCAAGTGGGGGAAGTTTTCTGTGTATTTCTTCCAGTATATTTTCATTATCATGCTCTCTCTCTTCTTCTAGGATCCCCATAATTGTGATTTTGGTTCGCTTGAAGTTGTCCCAGAGGTTTCTTACACTATCTTCAACTTTATGGATTCTCTTGTCTTCTTGCTTCTGCGGAGGAGTGTCCTCTGGCTCTTTGTGTTCTAAATCTTTGTCTTGATTCTTGAGACCTTCCAGTCCAATTTTAGGACTCTGTGTAACATTTTTTATTTCAGACAATGTTTTTTTTTATTTTTTATTTCTAGTTCATCCCTTATTATTTCTAATTGATCTCTTTTCTTTTCTTTCCTTTTTTAAAGTTTTTAAATATATATATATATATATATATATATATATATATATATATATATATTATTGATATTTTAAAGAGAGGAAGGGAGAGAGATAGAGAGCTAGAAACATCAATGAGAGAGAAACATCGACCAGCTGCCTCTTGCACACCCATACTGGAGATGTGCCCGCAATCAATGTACATGCCCTTGACCAGAATCAAACCCTGGACCCTTCAGTCTGCAAACCTACACTCTACCACTGAGCCAAACCGGTTTTGGCTAGTTGATCCCTTTTCATATCCTCATAGGTCTCATTTATTTTATTGGCCTTTTTAAGGAAATTCTTGAAAAACCTTATCACTATAGTTTTGAACTGAATGTCCATTCTTTTCTTTTCCTCCATCTCCTTCCTTTGTGTCCTGCCTCTTCTCTGCATTTTAGTTGTTTCCCTGATTTGATGGAATAGTTTTGTGTGCTAGGTGTTCTGATAGAGCCCAGTAGCCCAGCCTTCCCAGTTACCTGATGTGGACAGTCTTGGCATAGCCCTTTGTAGGCTGTGTGTGCAGTCTTGTTGTTAACCTTGCTTATTGTTGGTATCACTGGGAAGCGTTGATCTCCAAGCCAATCGGCTGTGAGGATCAGCAGTGTCTCAGCTAGGAGGGCTTCTGTACTCCGCTTGGATGGGGCAGAGTCTCGGGGTGGCACAGACAAGCTTTGGTTCCCTGTTAGTCTCACCTTAAGAAAGTCCTGTTCGCGGTGAGTATCGCAAGGTTGGTTGCAGGCGCGTGCACCTCTTTGTAAAGGCGCAGACAAGCTTTGGATTCTGGTCAGTCCCTCCTTAGTAAAGCCAGCCTCTGGGAGAGCTTCTGTGTTCAGCTTGGATGGGGCACAGTCTTGGGTTGGTGCAGACAAGCTTTGTTTTCCCAGCAGCCCCTCTGCGAGTCCCACAGTTACGGCCACTGGCTTCACACACCTCCAAGAGATCTCTGCCCGCTGCCTGACAGTCTGGCCTCTCCCTGACTGGGGCCATCTATCAAAGCAATAGGGTGATTCTGTTTTCCCCCCAAACAAGAAAGCCAGCCATGCATTAACTGTCTGCCCTCTTCGCATGCCAGGAGTAATCCAGCAGCTAACTCTGCCCAGCCCGCCCTCTCTGTGCAGCGGGAGTAAACCAGCGCGTTTTCACGCACGCAGTTCTCCGCACCTTCACAGTTTCTGAGGATCAGCATGTCTTCTCTCTCTTTCCCAGATGGCAGAGCCTCCTCTCAGCCAGCCATCTGGTGCTTCAGGGTAATGCCTCCCCTATTTTCCAGTTCTAAATTCAAATTTGTTGTGGTAGGCTGCATTCGGGTGTCTACCCTATGCTGCCATCTTATTTTCTTCTGTTCCTCAGATTTTTAATTCACTTGATTTAAAAAAAAAATAATATTTTATTGATTTTCCACAGAGAGGAAGGGAGAGGAACAGTGAGCCAGAAACATCGATGAGAGAGAAACATCAATCAGCTGCCTCCTGCACACACCCCACTGGGTATGTGCCTGCAACCAATGTACATGCCATTGACCAGAATCAAACTTGGGACCCTTGAGTCCGAAGGCCGATGCTTTATCCATTGAGCCAAACCAGCCAGGGCTAACTTGATTTTTTATTCACTTGTTGATATATATGTATTTGTTGATCATAATTTTTATCTTTACTTTTTTCTTCTTCTTCCTCTTTTTAAAGAATACCTTTCAGAATTTCACATAATACTGGTTTGGGGGTGATGAACTCCTTCTAAATGATAACTTTGCTGGGTAGAGTAATCTTGGTTCTAGGTACTTGCTATTTATTACTTTGAATATTTCTTGCCACTCCCTTCTGGCCTGCATAGTTTCTGTTGAGAAATCAGCTGATAGTCATATGGGTGCTCCTTTATAGGTAACTAACTGTTTTTCTCTTGTTACTTGTAAGATTCTCTCTTTGTCTTTTGCCCTTGGCATTTTAATAATGATATGTCCTGGTGTGGTCCTCTTTGGATTCCTTTTGTTTGTGGTTCTGTGTGCGTACTGTACTTGTAAGTCTATTTCTTTCACCAGGTGGGGGAAGTTTTCTAATATTATTTCTTCAAATAGGTTTTCAGTATCTTGCACTCTCTCTTCTTCTGGCAACCCCATAATTTTGATGTTGGTACACTTGAAGTTGTCCCAGAGGCTCCTTACACTATCTTCAACTTTCTGGATTCTCTTCTCTTCTTGCTTCGCCAGAGGAGTGTCCTTTGCCTCTTTGTATTCCAAATATTTGACTTGATTCTTGCATTCCTTTAGTCTGCTGTTGGGGCTCTGTATAATACTTTATATTTCAGTCAGTGTATGTTTAATTTCTGGTTGGTCCTTTTTCATATCCTCGAGGATCTCATTGGCCTTTTCTAGGAAATTCTTTAAAAACCTTATAATCGTGGTTTTGAACTCTATATCCAGTCTTTTGTTTCCATTTCTTTGGTTTGAGATCTATTTCCTTGTCTCATCATTTTTGCTGCTTCCCTGAATTGGTAGAGTGGCATTGTGTTTTCTGTGTCCTATATGGGCCCGTGGGTCAGCCTCCCAGTTACTTGAGGTAGACACTCTTGGTGCTCCCCTTTGTGCATTGCGTGTACAGCCTTGTTGTAGTTAAGTCTTGATTGTTGGTATCACTGGGAGGAATTGACCTAGAGGACAATTGGATGTGAGTATCAACTGTGTCTACTACACCAGGGATACCTTTTGTATTTGAGACAGTCTTATAGGATCAGACTTGCAAAATTGCAAAAGCCTCTGTGCTCAGCTTGGATAGGGCAGAGTCTCAGGGCTGAGCCAACAGCCTTGGTTTCCAGTTAGTCCTGCCCTTGTGCACGCGCCTCAGACCTCTGCCTTCCGAGGCTCCCCTGAATTTCCTCCTGACAGTCCAGATTCCCCCTGCAAGAGCGTGGGTACCCCAGGGGCTTGCCTGGAATTGGGTGGGTTTCTGTATAATATTTTTAATCCCAGTGCAATCAGAACTGAGATTCAGTGCAGTCTGGAGCTTCTGACTCCTTCTACTATGGAGAGGCTGCAGCAACTTCTGCAGTCAGACCTCTCTGTGCACACTTGCTTGCACACGTGTGAGCACCACTAGACCCTGGCCCCTGCGGCTTCTGGCTCCCTTGAGTCTCCCAGTCTGAGTCTGTACATTTCAACTCTGTCCTCTAATTCACTTATTAGATCCTCAGCTTCCCCTAATCTTCTGTGTATTCCTTCCCATATGTTCTTTATTTGTTTTTTTTAATATAAATCTTTATTGTTCATATTATTACAAATGTTCCTCATTTTCCCCCCTCCATTGCTCCCCTCCACCAAGTTTCCATCCCACCCTCTGCCCTTTTCCCATCCCCCATTTTCCTCATCCATAGGTACAGTTTATGTTCAGTCTCTTCCCACCCCGCCCCCACTCACCATTTCCCCGAGAATCATCAGTCCACTCCCCTTCCATACCTCTGATTCTATTATATTCACCAGTTAATATTGTTCATCATGATTTTTACTTCCCTTGGTTTTTAGATTCACTTGTTGATAGTTACGTATTTGTTGTTCATAATTTTTATCTTTATTTTCTTCCTCTTCCTAAAGAACCCCTTTTAACAATTCATATAATTCTGGCTTGGCGGTGATGAACTCCTTTAGCTTAAATTTATTTGTGAAGCTCTTTATCTGGCCTTCGATTCTGAGTGATACCTTTGCTGGGTAGAGTATATTTGGCTGTAGGTTCTTGTTATTCATCACCTTGAATATTTCTTGCCATTCCCATCTAGCCTGTATGGTTTCTGTTGAGAAATCAGCTGACAGTCGTATGGGTGCTCCTTTGTAGGTAACTACCTGCTTTTGTCTTGCTGCTTTTAATATTCTCTCTTTGTCTTTTACTCTTGGAATTTTAATTATTATGTGTCTTGGTGTGGTCCTCTTTGGATTCCTTTTGTTTGGGATTCTGTGTGCTTCCTGGAATTGTAAGTCTATTTCTTTCCCCAGATGAGGGAAGTTTTCTGTCACTATTTCTTTCAATATGTTTTCGGTACCTTGCTCTCTGTCATCTTCTGGGACACCCATAATTCTGATGTTGGTTTGCTTGAAGTTGTCCCAGAGGTTTCTTACACTATCTTCAACTTTTCTGGATTTTCTTGTCTTCTTGCTTCTGTGGAGAAGTGTCCTCTGGCTCTTTGTGTTCCAAATCTTTGACTTGATTCTTGCAATCTTCCATTCTGTTTTTAGGACTCTGTATAATATTTTTTATTTCAGAGAATGTATTCTTTATTTCTAGTTGATCTTTTATTATTTCTTGTTGATCCTTTATTATTTCTAGTTGATCCCTTTTCATATCCTCATAGGTCTCATTTATTTTATCGGCCTTTTCTAGGAGATTCTTGAACAACCTTATGAGCGTGGTTTTGAACTTTATGTCCAGTCGCTTTTTGCCCTCCATTTCTTTCGTTTGTGATCTGTTTCCTGGTCTCGGCATTTTCGCTGCTTCCTTGATTTGGTAGGTTGGGAGGATCAGCTTTGTCTATGCCAGGAGACAGCCTTATTCCACTAGTCCTGTTTTTGTCATTCTTTATCTTAGACTGTTCTTTTTTCATAGTTACTATATATTTTTTTCATACTGATGAGCATTTTTACCATAATTACTCTGAACTCTTTCAGATAAGTTTTTTTAGGGGGTATAGCTCAGTGGTAGAACATTTGACTGCAGGTAAGTTTTTTTTTTTATTTTTATTTTTTATCTCTGCTTCATTACCTCCTCTTCTGAATAATTCTCTAGTTCTTTCATTTGGGTTTTTTTTTCTTTGTCTCCTCATTTTGGTTGTCTGGGTTTGTGACTGTGTTTTAGGTAGATGTTCTACACCTATCAATCTTAGTGCAGGACAGTGTTAAAGTCAGTTTCTGACTAATTGGATCAGGCAAAAACTCAAAGCCTCCAGAGATCCCCTGTGTCTACAGATTAATAGGACTCTGACTTGAATTGCTCCGAGACAATCATCCTCAGGTGTAGCAAGAGTTTTTTCCAACAGGGTAGGTCAATTGCTTCTGCATGGAGGTTAACTGTTACTTGTAATTTCTAATGACCTCAGGGCAAGGTGTTTTCCAATAAGGTATATAGATTGTGTTCCCCCCAGGCAAGGCAAATGTCTATGTGGGAATGATGTCCTTTGCTGGGAGAGGCGGAGTGGTGTGCCTGCCTTCTGAGCTGTATTCCATACCCCCCCCTCCCCCCCAGTCCCCAGTCCTGGGTTCTGCTCTCATAGCTCCAGTCCACTTCACCCTCCCTTTGCCAGAGCACAAGGTGGTTGGCTCCACAGGGAAATTTTGTGAATTAGCCCTTCAAGAAGATGCCTGAACTTTCAGATTAGACTGGGATGATTGGTTTGTGGAGGAAGATTGCAGAGCTAACGTACCTTTTTCAGAACGTCTTAGGGAGGGTTAAACTAGTACGGTTAGTTTTGACCTTGATCATTTGGCTCATATACAAGATTTCTCTCCTGTGGAATTACTGTTCCCCTCCCATTCAATACTGTACTTTTTGGGAGGCAGTCACTATGCACAGTACACACTAAAGGAATAGGAGTTAGACTTCCACCACTTTCATGTACATATGAAATTGTTTTGAATTCTTCGGTCTGACTTGTCTCTTCTCTGCCCACTTATTTATTTAATTATTTGTGAGTTGTTGTTTTTTTAAAATAATTATTTATTGTTGAAAGTATTACATATGTCCCCTTCTCCCCCCTCCAAATGACCCCCTCCAGCCTGCCTGCACCCCCTCCCCCCCCGCACCCCTCATTCCAGGCCTTCAGCACCCGATAGTCTGTGTCCATGGGTTATGCATATATGTATACAGGTCTTTGGTTGTTTATCTCCCACCCATCCCATCCTCCCGACCTTCCCACTGAGATTCTACACTCTGTTTCGTGCTCCCATGTCCCTGGGTCCATTCCGTTTCAGTTTATTTAGTTACTTACATTCCACATATGAGTGCAATCATGTGATACTTTTCTTTCTCTGACTTGTTTCACTTATCATGAAACTCTCTAGGCCCCTCTGTGCTGTCTGAAAGGGTAAGATATTCTTCTTTTTTATTATTGCATAATATTCCATGGTATAAATGTACAACAGCTTTTTTATCCACTCATTTGCTGATGGGCCTTGGCTGTTTCCAGATCTTAGCTATTGTAAATTGTGCTGCTGTGAACATAGGGGTGCATACATTCTGTCTAATTGGTGCTTTGGGTTTCTTAGGCGATATTCCTAGAAGTGGGACCACTGGCAGATCCATATTTAATTTTTTGAGGAAGCTCCATAGTGTTTTCCATTATTTAATTATTTGTTTATATGAGTGTGGATTCATGAACATAAATTTTTAATTAAATTAATGAACCAGCCGAAACCGGTTTGGCTCAGTGGTAGAGCTTCGTTCTGTGGACTGAAAGGTCCCAGGTTCGATTCCGGTCAAGGGCATGTACATTGGTTGAGGGCACATCCCCAGTAGGGGGTGTGCAAGAGGCAGCTGGTCGATGTTTCTCTCTCATCGACGTTTCTAGCTCTCTATCTCTCTCCCTTCTTCTCTGTAAAATATCAATAAAATATATTTTTTAAAAATTAATGAACCAAAGTCAGCAACATGTGAAATTTTACCCACTCTTGAAAGAATTTTAGTTCAGGATTGGGTTCTGTGAGTGGAAAGGTCATGGAGTATTTGGGGAGGCTTACTAACTTGAATGGAATTGTGCCTCTGGCATATTGACTAAACCACATAGTTTAAAGGTTCAACTGAAAGTGCCAAGTGTAGAGATACCTCAACTGAGAAGTTTGTTGTCAAAAGGAAAAAGAGAGCCAAGAATGAGATGAGAGATGTGGTAACTAAACTACAGGTATTCCTATGCCCTCCCCAGATTCCCATGTCAATTGGAGAAAGTGAAGAAATAAAGTAATTTTTGTCTTTCTAGTGCTTAGGTGTGGCTTCTAGCCATTGGCACATTGGTTGTCTTCTCCATAATCTATTCATGCCAACCCCATGCAGGCCCGTGATGGGTTGGTTTTGTACTTGAGCCTAACTTTTGTTTTTTTCAATTGGCTATGTGTGTCTTTGTTGTTGTTGTTGTTGTTGTTGTTGTTGTTATGTGTGTGTGTGTGTGTGGTGGTGGACGGCTGTATGCACTCACATACGTGTACACTG
Source organism: Vespertilio murinus (assembly GCA_963924515.1). NCBI lineage: Eukaryota > Metazoa > Chordata > Mammalia > Chiroptera > Vespertilionidae > Vespertilio > Vespertilio murinus. Next base: position 105,172,530 of record OZ004706.1, on the reverse strand, counting down.
AGGACATACAAAAGAAATCCACTAAGACTCTCTAAGGCCAAAAAGACACTTGTCAGACATTCCAGAAGGCTGGGCAGCCTCTGCTGCATTGACCTCTCTCGTTGACTGCAGCTCCTGGCTTGGGGGCTCTGCCAAAGCACTTTTGCTATGAGCTGTTGTGCTGTGTTCCCTGGTACAGCAAAAGACAAAAGTTCAGGAGTGAAACCTGTACCTATTCCTGTCTGCTGTTTAAATAGCAGATGATGTGCAGGCTTAGAACTAAGCCCAAGGACTTTCGTGACCTTTAGCCTACTCTTGGGGTTTCTAGATGAAGTGACCAAGTGTGTTATTAGAACAGGTCAGAGGGTACACAGTGCACCTTGTCCCAGACAACATTAACCAGAGGGTCATGCCAGCATGTCACCCCTCCACCCGCTACACCATGTTGACTACTAACTTCACCAAGGAAATAGTCATTCAGTCAAAGGGTATTCCTGTCTCAGATGCTGTGAAGTTGCTGTTTCTTGGTGTTTCATTCTGTTGAGTAATAATAGAGAAATGTTTGATATATATCTGCAGAGTATGGTTATTGAGTTCCAAGCACAGAACAAAAAGCCAAGTATTGAAGGAAAAAGGAAAGAAAACAGAAAAGAAGATGAAAACAATGAGAAAGAGAAATGTAGATTTAAATTTAAATTCTGACTATTTTGGAAGGGGAAAAAATGCTGTCTGCTTTAGATTTGGTTCATTCCTGCTTCGATGGACAAATCTTGTTTGAGTTATTTCTTTGTGTGAGGACTGGCAAAGTCTAGAACTGATGCAGTCTTTAGCCTTTTTGAAGCATTTAATGGCAGTCTGCCCTTGGCTTGGCTTCAGGCACTGTGTTTGGGATACTCGGCCACCTCCTTTAAAAAACAAACAAACAAACAAACAAACAAGCAAACAAAACAGGCGCATGCACAAACACACACAAAAAACCTGGGCTATTTTCTTTCCCTAAAATGTTCTGGAATATTTCAAGTTGTATTTTGTTCATCACAAATTTAGGTGTTTTGCCTTCCCATGCCCCTGTGGGCCTCCTCTCTGTCTCTCTGTCTTGGCCTCCTTTACCACACTGTCTCTGAGTGGCTAACAAAAGCAGCATTTTAAAGAACCTCAGCTGCCACCCACTCAGAGAAGGCTCAGTGACAGTTTAAAGTGGAACAGCTCCAGAGAGTAGAGTGGCAGGTGGAATTGTGAACACCTAGATTGAGTTAGGACACCTGGTTTCTAGGTCCCCACCCCCTTTAAGACCTTGACTAACTCACCCGCTCTCTGAGTATTGGTTTCTTCATGTTCACGAGGAGTCACATGGGTGGGCACTCAGTTTTGATGACCTTGACTGTGTGCTAAGCCTTATTTGTTATTTTTCAAATAAATTTGAGGCTACCTCTCCACCAGAAAAATACTGAGTTTGAACTATACATGACCATGTTTTGTTTTATATTTTCTTAACTTTCATGTTTTGTTTATGTTTTACATAAGTAATAAATGCACATAGAGAAACTTCAAATAGTACAGAAGAGGAAAAGGAAGATCTCCTACCCCCAACTCATAGCTTCCTCTCTAGAGTAACTTCTATTGCTAGTTTCTCCTGTGTCCTTCAAGAGATCTGCTGTATGTCTACACAAATCCCCTTTTCTAACTACAGATAGGTTGAACTCGTGCAAATAGTTCTGCCCCTTGGATTTTCCCTCTTCGAACAATGTTTCTTAGAGATTGTTCCATGAAAGTGCCTGCAGAGCTCCCTCATTATCTGCAGTAATGCACACACACATCCTCTCATCGAGGCTCCCAGTCTCCCATTGGTGGACAGGTTTTAGCTTTTTGCTGTTATAGACTGCATTGCAGTGAATATTCTCATACAGACTTGCTGGGTTTTGTATGTGCCTCACTTTGCAAACAAAGTCATTGTCTAAGTTATGCTCTTTTTCATTTTCTACAGTTAATAACTGAAGGTGTCTAGTCTGAATGAACAAATCTGAATTAAGTGGAATAAGGCAGCTTGCCCACCTTTCCTCTCTAGGATGGCTCTGTATGGCTGGTGCTTTAGAACCAGCAAGGGTATGGCTTTGGAAGACCTGTATCCAAGTCTTTCACCCCCAGATAAGGATGCAGACATCGATGAAGTGTGCCGAGCAGTGTCTGCGTGCTGTGTGGAGATGAGTGAGTCTACTGAGTGACTGGGGCAGGATTTTCTACACTGGCAGGAGTCTTCTCAGGCCCCCAAAGACAGTTCTGCTCCCATTTATTTGTCATATCAATAACTTACCAAACCTGAGTCATTTAAAAAAAAAAACACATTCAAGGTATCTGAGTTATAAAAATTAACAGTTAACCTCTGAACTACCAACAAAAACCTTTACAAGCCTCTTTTTTCCTAACCTGAGGGTTTCTGATATTAGAAATATTCAATTTACACATTTCTCTTATAGACACAATTGGGCATTCGTTTTGTTAATTATCTCAGAAAAATAGGAGCACCTTTTTTTTTAGGAGGTTCAGAAACGACTATCCCTGGAAATGATCACCATCCCTTGCCTTGAAAGAGGTCTAATGAACTGAACCCTTCCCAGTAGCTGGACATTGTCTTACTTGAAAAAGTATTGAAGAACATGTTTTCCCTTGTGCACAGTCCCTGGACTACTCCTCAGTCCTTTAAATGGAGACTGTAATTATGCTCTAGCAAGCTATGCAAATAAAACACTCAGTTATTTTGCACCAGTCACGCCTTTTTTTAAATTCTCAAGCTCAGAACATAAGAAATGCCCAGGTGCTTTCATTTGCTTATCACATCATTTTCCGAGCCTCCTGTGTGCCGGGATGGTGCCTGGAGGTGAGAGTTTTTTGTGGTTTTTCTCTTTGGGAGAGAAAGCTGAACTCTGGACAGACTATTCCTGTCCCTGAAGTAGCTCGTAATTGAGCAGAGAGTTATCAATCTAGCCAAACCCTCCTTGAAACCTTCTGTTTGTAACCTGGACAACTTTTGATGACTTGCTGTCAAAGGCAATTAATGTTTAGAGGGTTGCTTGCATTTTGAGCATTTGTTCCTGTTCTTCAGTCTAAGGTGAGGCAGAGGGCAGCCAAAGACAGTTGAAAGAACAGGTGGACCAGGAGGCAACTTGGAAAATAGTTCTTGTGCTAACCAGAGCACATCCCTTCACCTCCTGCGTTTCCTCTTCTCTGCCATAAAATGAAGGGTTGGGTTAGATGATCTCGGAGGTTCCTTACAAAGCCTATCATTCTAGTGTTCCACAGCCACACATAAAACCCACCTCAGTTCTTCCCACATTTTCCCCAACAGCCTATTAATTCTTGTGAGGGCAGGAGCTATCTATTCCAACTATAAACCCACCTCCTGATACACAGCAGGGGTAGTGGGGGTGGGGGGGATGCAATCAAGATTTAAGTGAGTGTATCAATACATTTTTTTTTAAAAGATGGTTTAACACCTCTCCCTCCAACTGGAGGAAGTTTCTGCCATAAAATTAATTGTTCCTTAAGAAAAACAGTTCTCTCTTTGTGTGAAGTTGTTGTCTTTGGCCCTGATCTAGAAATAAATAGACTGAAAAACATGGTTTCCATTATTATAATATATTGCCCAGGCAGAAGTTAAGCAAATTTGACTGGTAAGCTGTTTTGAGAAAAACTAGCACTTTTCAAAATGCATTTTTTGTGTGAGAATGATATAATATATTAAAGGGATTTTCAGTTGTATTCTAAAGTGAAGTATGACATGCTAAAATTAAAAATGTTAGTAAATGCCGTGTGTCCCAGGGGGCCCTGTGCCCCGGGAGAGCCATGTGCCCCAGGGGGCTGTGTGCCCCGGGAGAGCCGTGTGCTCCAGGGGGGTGGTGGGACCTGGGGAGCCGTGTACACCGGGAGAGCCATGTGCCCTGGGGAAGCGGTGGGACCAGGGGGGAGGGGTGGTGTGAACCGGAGGAGGAGCGGACTCTTTTCATGTGGTCCTGAGACATTTGGACAGTCTGCAGCCATTAGCTACAGAACACTCTGTTGTATTTCCCTACAAAAACAAATGAGAGAGAGTGTCCCACTTGAAATTCATATATGGAAAAAAGGAAAAGAGAAGGAAAAAAAATCTGAGGAACAGAATAAAGCGGTGAATATAGTAGAATCAGGGGCAAAGAAGGGGAATGGACTGATAATTATCAGGAGGATAAGAGGGTGGGGAAGCAGTGAGAGACTGGATTGAAATCGTATAACCAATGGATGAAGACAATTGGGGGGAGAGAGGGTAAGGGCAGAGTGTGGGAAGGGAACTGGGTGGTAGGGAGCTTTGGGGGAGAAAAAGGAGAAACAATTGTAGTAATCTGAGTAATAAAGATTTATTTTTAAAAAAAACTCAAAAAATGTTAGTAAATGCAGATAAACGGAAAATCCTTTTAAAACAGAGACCGAAACAAGATGGCGGCCTAGGTAGTCTCCTAAGCTGCCGCCTCATCAACAATTTGGAAAAAAACAACAGCTAAAATCGAAAGGGATCGCACCAGACCCATAGGAAAGCTGTCGAAATGAGATGGCTACAACTAGACACAAAGCAGGGCGCCGCTGCTGCCATGTGGAGTTTTAAACTACGGTGGAACTGGGCCCGCCGGAGCCGCCGCTGCTGGGAATGAGGGAAGCCAGACCTCGCTCCGCCCCACCCCAGGCCTAGGGAGTGGGCCATCTCGGCCGGCCTGCCTTGGGAGCCAGGGAGCCGATGCCAGGCCCCTTTTGAAACATGCCTCTGTGTCTTCGCATTTTGACTGCTTCCCTGTGTTGGATGGAGCACTTTGTGTATTAGGTGACCCACAGGGGCCAGTAGCTCAACCTCCCAAATCACCAGAGGTGGACGGTCTTGGTACACCCCTTTGTGGGCTGAGTGCAAAGTCTTGGTATAGTTAAGCCTTGATTGTTGTTGGTACCCTGGGAGGAATTGTCCTCCAGGCCAATTGGTGTGGGGACCCACTGTATTTATAATGGAAGAACTGCTGCGTTGGAGACACACTTATGGTTCAGGACTTGTTTCAGTGGGGCTTTGGTGCTCACTGAGTCTGCCTCTTGAATGTGTCAGTTATGGATGTGAGTAGTTGAAATCTGGTGTCTCACACTGACCACTAGGTACACTGGTTTCTGGATCTCCAATGGGTTGCAGGTCAGCTGCTGTCTGAGGTTACCCTGCAGGAGCTATAGCAGGAACTACAGTCCTCTCCTCCTTGTTTGGGATTTGTAGATTATGGAGCTGTCTGAACTGGCTTGCAAGTTAATAGTGATAGTGAAGGCTATTCATATGCAAAAGCCGCTGCTTGGAGCTTGGGTGTGTTTGTAGATTGTGCGGAGCATAGTCTCAGGGTTTTACTAGGCTAGAGTGTGGCAAACAGCAATGGCTGGCAGTGAGCTGTCTGTGCCTCCGACCGTGTCCCTGTGTCTCGTGCCCTAGGGCAGCAAACAATTATTCCTCTGCGCAGCTCTACAAGCCAGCCACCCTCACCTTCCCACCCAATGGCAGACAGTCCAGCTTCTCCCCATAGGAGTTTGGGTCTCGCGCATCTCCCCTTTGGGTTGAAGAAAGCAACACCTGCTGCCATCTGGGATCCACTGCCAGCCCGTATTGAGTGCCCCGTACCTCAGTTTTACAGCATTTGTGCACTGAATGTTCCCCTCTCTTTCCATCTGGTTTTAGAACTTCTATTCAACCAGCCCTCCCATGGCTCTGGGCGATAGACGTTTTGTCTTTTATTTGTAGTTTTGAAATTACTGTGCACGGCTGCAGTTTAGGCGTGTTTACCTACGCCGCCATCTTGGGTTCTCTGAAATAAGATTTTTAACAGGGCACAAGATCTGAGACTAAATGAGTCAGGAGTGAGATCAGTATCTAAGGCTCCATGAATTGAGTTCATGAATTGAGTTAAGGTGATAATTACTTAAACAGGGAAGTACTTTGGAAGGGACCCCAGAAATCTGTACTCCAAAACACAAACATTGTGATGGTTTCCTTTTGATAAGGTATTGTGCACTCTTGTCATTGATCTCCTATGTTCCTTCCACAGTGATGAGTCACCAGCACCAGCAGCAAATGGCACCCAGTACCCTGAGCCAGCAGAGCCACCCTACTCAGAATCCAACAGCAGGGCTCCTGAGTATGCCCAATGCGCTGACCACTCAGCAGCAGCAGCAGCAGAAACTCCGGCTTCAGAGGATCCAGATGGAGAGAGAGAGGATTCGAATGCGTCAAGAGGAGCTCATGAGGCAGGTATGGTCTTCCAAGGTGCTTGGTGGTGCTTTGTGGCATTTGTTGCCAAAGCTGTTGGCTAGGTAGCTGCTAGCCATTAGGGTAAATCTTCCTCTAGAAGCATTAGAAGCCCAATGCCTTGCTCCAGACCTCTCAAGTAGAATGAATTTCTTGTCCCAGCCTCTGTCTGCACTATCTGCAGAGCCACCCGAGAGCAGGACTAGCTACACTAACATGGCTGCCTTTGGCTTTTGCTAGCTTTAGGAGGACAGAAGGAATATGTTCCAATTATCTATTGTTGTGTTGTTATCTCAAATTTAATGACTACTAACAGTAGCCATTACATGCTATTACACACATCTTGGGTCTAGAATTTAGGCAGGGCTCAGCTGGACTTCTCTTTTGCTCTATATGGTGTTGACTGAGGTCATTGAATGGTGTTCAGCTGGTGGGCAGGCTAGTCTGAAGGGTCCCAGATGGCATCACTCAAATGTGTGGCACCACAGTCAGGATTGCTGGAAGTGTGCTTAGCTGGGAGTAAAGCCTGGAGCATCTCTAATAGGGCTATCTTAGAGTAATGGCACATATTACATAGCAGCTTGGTTCTCCCTAAAAGAATGTTTCAAAAGACGGGAAATAGAACTGGCCAGTGTCTTAAGGCCCTGACTCTGGAACTCAGAGTCACGTCTGCCATATTCTCTTGGTCAGAGCAGTCACGGATTAGAGCAGGTAGCAGAGGATGCTCTGTGAAGGAATGACAAAGAATCTGCGGCCATATTTGAACTGCTGTGGAGCATGACAAAGGGGAGATTGAAAGAGAATGAGCAAGGAAAATGGTTTGCATGTGGACTCTGGTAGAGTGGTCTACAAAACTGTCTGGGCATTAATCATTCATTTATTTATTCCATCAGTCAACAGATTGCTGCTGTGTATTCTCTCTAGGTCAGGCTCAGGGCTGTTTCTCAAAAACTGAATAAGGAGAATCCCTGAAGGAACCCTGCTTCTGTGGCTTGGCCCATGCAAGAGCAGACGTCTTTCTTCTGAGCTGCTAAACTAATGCAGCACATGTTTTCTGGTCTCATAAATTTTGCTGACTACATTTTGGGGAGGAAAGCTTCATTTATTGTCCTAATTCTTCAGACTTTGCTTTATGACTCCCATGAAGCCATATATATGAGTAGCTTCCTTTCACTGGCTTTTAAGGAAGTAAGAAGTTCTAACTGGTTTAGAGAGATTTCTTGCAGGGAACTGGGGGTAAACACTATTTTCTCTTTTAGTGAGAGCTGATACTTTAAAAAAATATACATAATGTATTTCTCATCAAATAAATTCTAAGATATAAAGTATTCATGCTACACATGGTTTTAAAAAAACATGGTAAATTAAAATAATTCCTTAGTGCCCTTGAAAATGAGGGAAATGAATAGAAATTGTGCTTTTTGTTCATTTGAATTATTCCACTGAACTGTGTAACAATAGTTGTGCCTTTACTCTGAGGATTTGTGTCTGAAGTCATAGTTATTTCAGGTAACAGTTATTTGTATTGTTTTGAGATAAACAGTATCATGTTTCTCAGCAGGAAAATAATTACATTATTGTTTTCTGTCTTTGAATAAGAATTCCATTTGGAATAATTTTTCTATTTAATAATGTAGAGTAGAGGAAACAGTATTATTTTAGGAACATTTGTCAGTTTTCTGTTAGTTTAATATTTAAATTTGCTTAACGGAGTGTTTTTCCTTAGGCAGAGCCGCCATACTAAAGGCTTGTTTCTCAGTTTCTGCCTCTTTCTTTGCTTCTCTTTCTCTTGCCCCACCTCCTTCTTTCCCACAGAAAGTATTTCTGAAAAGGGGTGGGGAAAAGTGCCCTAAATTGTTTCCTCTATTCCATCCCTAAGTGCCTTTGAACCAGAATGTACTATTGATGGTTCCTATTACAGAAATGCCAACCAAGTTCCTTAAATGCTGATCCCCAGAGGCTGTGGCATTTGGTGCATTTTGCTGCCTCATAGCATACATTCCATTGTGTAGGATAGGGAAGGAGAGCTGTCTGGATTTGTACAGAGGCTCACACAGTTCAGCTTTGACCGTGTGTGTGTGTGTGTGTGTGTGTGTGTGTGTGTGTGTGTGTTTAGGAGGAGGAAAGAAGATGGAGTGGATAGTTGATGTCTCATTACTTTTATTATGGAATATAGGAAAAATGATGTGAAGAATATATTTAAAGCTATATAGTAGTTGGTATTATAGTGGTCTATGATAGTTTTCTTAGGCATTTGTTAAGATGCCTGATGGTTCAGGTATGGATTATGTCTATCATCTTGGTGGTTTTTCTACTTTTTTGGGGGGGTGGTGGTGGAGGGGAGGGAGGTTTCTGCTTCACTATTTGGACTTAAACCAGGGCAGAGGCAGGGATGGGTTGGCAGTAAAAGTGATATTTGGCTCAGCTGTTAGCTACCTTCCAGCATCTGGTAGAAATGTGGACTTTCCACTCTTCATTGTGCCCCACTCTCATGTCCTTGGCATTAACAACTGCCTGCATATCCTTGTATCCTTGGTTCACCAGGGAGTTAGTAACTCCTGCTCTCCCCATGCTTGCAGGATGGCCCTAGTTATATAGCCCATCTTCACAAGGTCCTTGTCCTATAAGCAGACCTTTACTGCATCCAGTTTTCTCAAGGGAGGCTTTCTCTTTATTAGGAAGGAAAGCTTGGCAAATTTAATGAGTAGATGATAAATTTATTCCCCAATTTCTGGGAAATCATCACACTTCTATATATTTTTATTATTCTTAAATATATGATAGATGTGAAAGCGCTTTATAAATTACTAGAGACCCAGTGCAGGAAATTTCTGCACAAGGTGGTGGTGGTGGTATACCTCATCCCAGCATATACCCTCTCCAGTCTGGGACACCTCGAGCCTTCGGGGATGTCTGACTGCCCTTTTAGGCCCTGGAATCGGGCCTAAACAGGCAGTTGGACATCCCTTTCACCATCCAGGACTGCTGGCTCCCAACTGTTTACCTGATTGCCTTCCTAATTGCCCTAACTGCTTCTGCCTGCCAGCCTGATCACCCCCTAACCCCTCCCCTGCCAGCCTGATTGATGCCTAACTGCTCCCCTGCCAGCTTGGTTGCCCCCAACTTCCCTCCTCCGCAGGCTTGGTCACCCCTAACTGCAGGCCATGTATGGTGGTCCTCTTGTGTTCACATGGGGGCAGCCATCTTTTTGTTGGGGTGATGGTCAATTTGCATATTACTCTTTTATTAGATAGGATGTGCTATATAAATATTGTTTCTTCTTCTCTTTTTCCTTCTTCCTCTTCTTGCTTCTTCCTTCCATGCTATTCATCCTCTAAGTATTGAGTCTGATGATATTGTGCCGTGGAGAAAACCACTCCTTAGTCCTCATTGCACAATCTAACGTACACCTCCCAATCCTAAGTGCTCAGATGTTAACTCATTGTCATTGAAATCATGACAGGATGTTAACAAAGTGGATTTGAGGAAAGTTTGACTTCAGATCTAAAGTGAACCTCCATTATTACATAATGGAAAAATGTTTTTCCTTCCTTTATTTTGTTAATCGTTTATTCAACCAACATTTATATAGTGGAAAATAATAAATGGGACATGGCTGCCCTCAGGTAAGATATATTTTAGTAGAGGAGACAAGATGATTAAATCTAATCATTGGCCAGAGCAGTGGATTCAAACTCTTCCCTGTGTACTTTAGGGAGTCCAGGTGGCTCCCATCTTTGAGTCTTATTACTGCAGCAGAGACCAGACACCAGCAATCACAGAGGTTTATGAATGTGAGGGCAGGATGCTTCCTTATTTTCTTCAGTGGCCCATCAGGCCAAGTTATTGGACAGCTACAGAATTCAGATCAAAGAGCCAGTGAGGATTACTATCTCCCCCAGCTAGGAACCTTCTGAAGTGAATTAGTTTTATTAAAAATGGCTTGCCTCTACAATTAAACATTGGCTGCTGTAGCAACAGAGTTGAACTACTTGTATCTGATAATTGGTGAATTATCTCGGAATGTGTTAGGTGCTTTGAGTGGAGGGGTGCCATCAGCACTGGGGTGGGGATCCCAGGACACTACCTTTTTAAGAAAGTAGGTTTCCCCCTGCTTTAAATAGGCATCTATCACAGACATTGTGCAGAGTGAACTTTCATGAAAGACCTTCTCCACTGGTCATAATAACGAGAGTTTGATTGTTGCTAAATTTCCCAAAAGGCTATGAAGCAGTTCTGGGCCTATCAGAATAATGGTAACCTTAGAAAAGAGAGCAATTTCAGTTAAAATTGTAATTCTTGGTATCTCATATTTTTAGAAAGAAATTAGAATTCAGTTTGTGGATTTTCTTTCATTTTTTTATTAAGTAAAAAATTAAAGTCTTAACTTTTAAAAATATAATTGATGTTTTGTTTTTTCCTAATTGAAACAAAAGAAATCATTTTGCTAAGTGAAAGAAGTCTGAGCCCAAAAAGATATACACTACATAATCCCATTTATATGACATTCTGGAAAAGGCAAACAATAGGGACAGAGAACAAATGAGTGGTTGCCAGGGTTAGGGGTGAGGGAGGAGGGCCCGACTACAAAGGAACAGCACTAAGGAATTTTGGGGGGGGAGGGTAATGGCACAGTTTTACATCTTAGTTTTGTTGGCTATTTCACAATGGTATGTATTTATCAAAACTCAGAACTGTATGAAAATAAAATCATAGCAAGCATAAAACACATTCATTTTAAAAAATGTTTAAAATACTCAAAAACAAGGAAGGACATAATCACTCATGCTCTTACGTGGGTAGAGTAACTATGATGATGTGATTTCTTTCTAGTTTTTGTATGGATCTGTGTGTGTACTTTGTTATTTAAAACACAGTAGCCGAAACCGGTTTGGCTCAGTGGTAGAGAGTCGGTCTGCGGACTGAAGGGTCCCGGGTTCGATTCCGGTCAAGGGCATGTACATTGGTTGTGGGCACATCCCTGGTGGGGGATGTGCAGGAGGCAGCTGGTCGATGTTTCTCTCTCATCGACGTTTCTAGCTCTCTATCTCTCTCCCTTCCACTCTGTAAAATATCAATAAAATATATTTAAAAAAATAAAACACAGTTAATAGCATATCACATCACTATTTTGTATTGGGCAGTCACTTTATATTCTTATCATGAAAATTGTGCTGTGACTTTGGTTGTGTCTATTCTAAGCTGCCTGGAATCCTTTCTACAGCAGGGCTAAATGTATATTTTAAGATAACATGAGCCACACCTGCCTATAATGACTATAGAATATTCTGTTGTTACAGCTTAAAATTCAACACAGTATTCACTCCACATTATAAAGGACATGTTTGCAACTTTGCCTAATGAAATGGAAAATTTTAGTAGCTGGTAAGAAATTGAGAAACAGGCTTCTCAGTCCCTATTTTCCCATCTGAAAGAACAATTCCTTTACATGGAAACAGACTCAGGCCTTTATCTGAGGAGAGTGTTTCTTTTCATGTGTATTATTCATTTAAATATGAAGCCAGGGGTATGATGGGGGCTTCTGTCTCTAATATGTTAATCTTCCTGTCAGTCCCCAGGGCCCCTTCTCAGGGTCTGTGTTGTTGAGAAACTGGTATTGTTCGCAAGCAAGCTCAACACTGAGTTTACCGCCATCCTTTCCTTGATTGGGGCTCAGTGGACACAAGAATGCAGCTCAGCCAAACAAAAATGCTGACTAAGGCTGGCCTCTGGTTGCCAGGGTAACAAGGAGGAGGACAGAGGATTTGGGCAGGAGGCTATGGAATTTTTTTGGCAGGTCTCAGAAATTTCTCTTGGGCTTGAACACCACTACCGGGTCCTGCTGGCCAGCTGGCGGGCTTCTCACAGCCATTCCTGACCAAGGGTGCTGGGAGGGACATGCCCGGCTGTGAGTAGCTCTGGTCTAGGGGGAAGGTCCTAAGGTCTGTGTTTTGTCATGTGAAGAATAGCTATTTAGAGAGGTTAAAAAGTGTCATATCATAGCAGGTCATAAAGCATATGTGGTGGCTATTTCATGAAGTCTTTCCTTTAGAAAAAGAGCTAAATATTTTATATAATTACATTTCAGGGTTGATTGTGATTCCACCAACCTTTAAATCCTTCTAGAACAGCCTGGCTCTCTAAATTCATTCACTCATTGTTCAACATGCTCTGGACACTGAATGCAAAGTGGTGAGCAGATAGACTTGGGTCCTTTCCTTACAGAGCTCTTCTAACTTCCGTCAAGTGTTTTGTTTGCCCACAAGTACCAGAAATAACACATTATCTAAAATGTTATGTCATTGAAAAATAATATCAATTCAAGTCTTTTTCAAAGGACCCTTTAGAAAATGTTATAAGTTGAACACATTTTTAAATGGAGGTTCACTAACTTTGCACAAAGGGAAAAGCAGCTTCTGATTTCTGGTCTTAACGAGATCACCAAAGTATGAAGAACTATTCCATTTCAAGGTCCATTCATCTATTTAAAAAAAAAAATACATTTTTTATTGATTTTTTACAGAGAGGAAGAGAGAGGGATAGAAAGTTGGAAATATCAATGAGAGGGAGTTATCGACCAGCTGCCTCCTGCACACCCCCTACTGGGGATGTGCCCGCAACCAAGGTACATGCCCTGAATCGAACCCGGGACCCTTCAGTCCGCAGGCCGACACTGAGCCATTCATCTATTTTTCACATAAAAGGGTACGATCTTTTTTTTTCTTTTTTAAAAATTTCAATAGTTTAGAACAGCCATCTGGCCCACGGGCTGTAGTTTGCTCACGCCTGCCCTAACCACTCGCCTGCCTGCCTGATTGATGCCTAACTGCTCCCCTGCCAGCCTGTTTGCCCCTGTCTGCCCTCCCCTGCAGGGCTGGTCACCCCTAACTGCCCTCCCCTGCAGGGCTGGTCCCCCTCTCCCCCCAACTACTCTTCCCTGCAGGTCTAGGTTTCCCCCAACTTCCCTCCTCTGCTGACCTGGTCACCTCTAACTGCCCTCTCCTGCTGGCCTGATCACCCACAACTTCCCTCCCTTGCAGGCCTTATCCCTCCTGACTGCCCTCCCCTGTAGGCCATCTTGTAGTGGCCCTCTTGTGTCCACATGGGGGCAGGACCTTTGACCACATGGGGGCAGCCATCTTGTGTGTTGGAATGATGGTCAATCTGCATATTACTCTTTTATTAGATAGAATAGAGGCCTGGTACATGGGTGGGGACCAGCTGGTTTGCCCTGAAGGGTGTCCCAGATCAGGGTGGGGGTTCTCTTAGGGCATGGGGCAGCCTGGCAAGGAGCCTGTGATGGTTTGAAGGCTGGCCATGCACTCCAGTGACCCAAGCGGAGGCCCTGGTATCTGGGATTTATTTATCTTCTACAATTGAAACTTTGTAGCCTGGAGCAGAAACTAGCCTTCTGCTTGCTCCCTGGCATCAGCCATTTCTGTTGGGATTTATTTATCTTCTATAATTGAAACTTTTTAAGTCTGGAGTGAAGGCCTAGGCCAGCCAGGGCTTCAGAAGCTTGGCTTCCTCCTTCACCGGGGGCAATCCTAGCCTCCTGCTCTCTCCAGCTCCATGGCTGCCGCCAATGTTCTATCATTGAAACTTTGTAGCATTGAGTGGAGGCCTAGGATGGCAAGGACAGGCAGAAAGCTTGGTTTCCTCCATTGCTGGGGAAACCCGAGCCTCCCTTCTGCTCTTTGTGGCCATAGCCATATTGGTTGGATTTATTTGCATATTTGCTCCTGATTGGCTAGTGGATGTAGCAGAGGTATAATCAATTTGCATATTGTTCTTTTATTAGATGGGATATGTCCTGAATTAAAGGAGCAGCAAACAGGCCATGGATAATAATATGGACTCTAATTATCTTCTTGAAAGGGCTGGCGTTCCAATTGTTCTTTCATAGCAGCAGTTCTGGCAGCAGAGTGTGTGATGAAGTGCTTCAAGAAGAGAGGCTCCAGAAAATGTGACAGTGGGTTTCTAGAACCCTTTGGCACAGGCATTTTTCTATGAAGAAGATGAATAATTCAGCATTCTGCCTTTAAAGCCTCAGCCTTTTAGGAATAACTGTTTTAATGTTAAGATTTCAAAAGGTCTTTATTTTTTCATTAGTTTCTAGTCACCCACCAATTTTCTATTTTTCTGGAATCCCTGGAAACACACACTTATATCAAGCAGGACACCATTGGAGAAGGCTATTGTCATTTGTTTCTCTTTGAAGTATATTCCAGGGGGGCAGGAGCCATGGTGGAGGCCGCCCTCAGCCCAGGACTAGCCACAACAGCTCTCACCTATTGTGGACTTGCTCGCTCTGCTGTTGATTTATTCCAAAGGGGAGATGCGGGCCCTGTGGAGTTGTAGGGGAGGAGGTCAAGGGTTTGCTTCCTTCTACTGACAAATCAGTGTTTTCACACCTTTACCCTCCAGCTTTTTTATACACCACCCTCTCCCCCAGGGGCTAGAAGAGGGTGTTGTGTGTGTGTGTGTGTGTGTGTGTGTGTGTGTGTGTTAATATATTTGTATTGATTTCAGAGAGGAAGAGAGAGATAGAAACATCATTGATGAGAGAAAATCACCAATCAGCTGCCTTCTGCACCTACTGGGGATCAAGCCTGCCCACCTGGGCATGTGCCCTCATCCCAAATCGAACCCGGGACCTTTCAGTCTGAAGGCCGATGCTCTTATCTACTGAGCCACATGGGCCAGGGCTAGGAAAGGGTATTTTTAAACCTATATATCATTCACTTCAGGGAGCTAGATGGATGGCCACAGACTCAATCAAAAACTCTGAGAGAGAGTCTCAAAGCCTTCACCTTGCTGCAGTCTTTCCACTCCAGCCTGGGTCTTTGTAAAGACCTCAGCGAAGTGCAGAACAGAGAACTAGATATAGGCTTTAACAAAGTAAAGTCGTGGTGGAAGAAGAAAGGAGTGGATTACCAGGAGCAGCTTCCCAGATCTTTCTGAAACTGGCCTTTAAAATCTGAAAGTATAACCTTGCTTGATGTGTTGTGTTTTCCCAGGACACTAGCTCCACCCATATATACATTGAAAAGGAATATAGAACCATGCAGTCGAATCACTTTCCCAACTCAAGACAGTTAACTGTGTTCAAGAGTTAAATAGGTTGTTTCATTAAACCCCCCTCTAAACTGTCTGAGGGGTGGGCGTCAGTATTTCCATGTCAGAGCTGGGAAAACGGGCCTAGAGCAATGAAATACCCTGTTCCAGTCTCACTGCCAGTAAGTGAAAGGGCCAAAAATTTGAGGTCTGCCAACCCCAGCCCTCAGCTTTACTCTGTCTGCTACACTGTTGGTGTGGTGGCCATGAGAACGGACTCTGGAGCCAGATCTTGGGAAAGTTGCTTAATTTCTCAATGCCTCAGTTTCCTCATCTGCAATATGGAGACAGTTGGATAGGCATGAGGATGAAATGAAATAGCATGTTAAAGTGCTCAGAACAGTGCTGCACACATTGGGAGCCATTTGCAGGTATTAGCTAGTATTCCTACCTCTAAAAACATTTACTACTATGGGTTATTCATTCTGTTGGCTTCCCTACAGTGCCAGATTCTTGATAAATATGCTTTTAAATTTTTATAACATCCCAGAAAAATGAGTCAGATGAACAAACTATTAAGAAAGGTTAAGAATTTAGTCCCAGACGTTATGGCTGGGGAGTAGCTGAGCTGGGACTTGAACTCCAATCTTTTTTTATGTGAAGGACACTTTTTCCCTGTGCCAAGCTCAGGACATGTCTAATAACACAGCCTTTCACAACTGCTTGAGAATTGCAGTGGCCAGTACCCAAGAGAATGGAAAACAGCTAGTTCCACCCCAGAACAGACTACTAGTTAGAAAGTCCTACTAATCATATTGGCCTCAAGTTTGGGTAGAAGGTATCTTTCTGCTCTCATGTAATGTTTCCTTGATAGTTTGAGAGCCAAAGCATGTTCCTCTGGTTATATAGCCTCCTACTTCTTCATAGGACATTTCATCTACACCCCTCCCATCTTATTTTTCTTTTCTGGTCAGTGTTTGTAAAGACCTCAGCAAAGTGCAGAATAGAGAACTAGATACAGGTTTGACAAGGTGGGCAGGCCAGTTGAAATACCCAGAGGAACAGTGCTGACCTGCTACTTGAGATAGAAGCAGGGTTTGGACCAAGGAGATATCAGGGACATGGACTTCACCAGGCTTGGCTCTTTTTTTTTTCTTCTTTAAAAAAATATATTTTATTGATTTTTTCACAGAGAGGAAGAGAGAGGGGTAGAGAGTTAGAAACATCAAAGAGAGAGAAACATCGATCAGCTGCCTCTTGCACACCCCCTACTGGGGATATGTCCACAACCAAGGTACATGCCCTTGACCGGAATCAAACCTGGGACCTTTCAGTCCGCAGGCCGATGCTCTATCCACTGAGCCAAACCGGTTTCAGCTAGGCTTGGCTCTTATTCATCATTATTAGTTACTAGAGTCCCAGTGCATGAAATTTGTGCATGGGGTGGGGAAGAAGGGGTGTGGTCCCTTAGCCCAGCCTGCACCCTCTCCAATCAGACATCCCTCTTGTAATCTGGAACTGCTGGCTGCTAACCACTCACCTTCCTGCCTGCCTGATTGCCCCCAACTACCCTCCCCTGCTGTGAAGCCTGATGAGAAGTGTTGGGAGATATGAGGTTTCAGATCCCTGCTGGATGTGTTTGTTTAGGTGTTCAGGGCTTGGAGAAAGGGTAGGTAGCTTGCTGTGGTTATAGTAGTCAGGGAAGGCATCCTGGAAAAGGTGGTGTAATGGAACCTCTAAGGCAATGGTCACCAACTGGTGGTCCATGGACCACTGGTGATCGGTGAGGTCTAAAAGGTTGTCAATTGCTGCTCTAAGGGTGAGTGAGATCTGACTAGATGAAGTGAGACCCAAAGTACTGAGGAGTCTAGGCAACTGAAGATTTGCTTGGGAGAACAGGGTGGGTGGGGGTGGAGGGGATACTGGGAAAGGGTCTATGAATAGATCTGTTGAACTAGAGTGGAAGTGGGAAATGAGAGACAGACCAGAGGGCTTGGATGTGCCTCCAGCTTAGTATTTCTTCTGCCTCAACTAGAGGGAGCTGAGAATGGAGCACAGGGTTGGTTATGGCAGCTGTATTGCCAGTTTTCTGACTTGGAGGCCTAAGTCATGCCCTAGACCAGCTTTGGCCAGCTGTCTCCCTGCTTTCACATAAATTTACATAGTCTAGTGTTCCCATCTTTTATCCTTGCTTCAGCTGTTTCAGTTCTAACAGTCATGATTGACTGCTGCTTCTTGGTCAATGTTTGCCTTTTGGTTCTGCCTAGGCAGGGCTGTGGGTAGAAGCATATTGAATCTAGGATTGAATTTTATACCTAAACTTAGTCTTTTTTTTTTTTTTAACCCTCCCTTGTTTGGATGGAGATGTGTTAGTGAGGTTAGCCCTTTTATTTAAAAACTAGGATTTCATGCTGCCTTTTTTCTCCTATTCATGAGCAGAAGTAGAAAAATACTGTCATTCAAAAAAAGGTGATACTTTTAGAATTCTAAATATAGAACTATTATATTATGAAATATAATTAAGTGAAATAAAAATTCTCACCATTCTCCATTTATATTAAAAACTAATTTAATGCTGGACAGTGTGGCTCAGTTGGTTGGAGCATCGTACCATATACTGCAAGGTACTCAATAAATATTTGCTCAATGAACAAGTGAAGAACATGTAGGTGGGTTTCCAGTAGGGGCCAACATGATCTTCAGATTGGCTGAAGTGTGGAATAATCTTGGAGAAAGTGTTGCCCCTTATAATAACTTTCCAACTCAGACTAGCCTAATTTATATTTCAAAATTATGGCCTGTACATGTAGCTCAGTTGGTAGGAGTGTTGTGCCATTCACCAAAAGGTTTCGGGTTTGCTTCCTGGTCAAGTTCAATCAGTTGTTTGGGGAGGCAATAGATCCATGTTTCTCTCTCACATCAACATTTCTCTCTCCTCAATAAAAGCATATCTTCAGGTGAGGAATATAAAAATAAAGTTATTATTCAAATGCACGTAACACCCATTCTGTATTCTCTCATTTGTTAATCATTTGAAGGTGGAAAGTGATACTGTGAGTCCCCTACATGCAGAACATAGCCTTGCACTTATAATGACCTGAGAGTCAAGTCTTTCAAGTAGAGAAACAGTGCTGCTGAACAATGGAGCTTTGGTTATCTTTAATTTATAATAGAGGAAACAGAAGTGAAATGGCACAGTGAATGGAACAGAAGTGGAATGGCACTTTCCCCCCGGTTATAGTATAGGTTCTTTCAGCTTTGATTATTATACACTGAGGCCCAGTACACAAATCATGCATGAATTTTATTTACATACTAGAGGCTCAGTGCACAAAATTTGTGCACTTCTAAGGTCCCTAGTGGCTGCGGCTGCTAGCTGGTGGCTCCCTCCCTTCCCCTATGTCCTCCCCACCCCTGCCGGCCTGCCCCCTGGTTGAACTTCCAGAACTCAGGTTGAGGGGACAATTTGCATACTATGATTTTATTATATAGGATTTAACCACACACAGGCAATTAAAAAAAAAAGTTCTATATTAGGGTTATGTGAAATATGCCAGGAGTAATAGAAATGAAGAGGAAAATTTATACCTGGTATTTTTTTTCTTATAATGTAAACATTTTCATATTATAGCATTAGAGATGACAAATAATCAATATATTTTATGTATCTAATGTGGATTTTTTTATTCCATGAAACTCTCAGAATGATTCTTATGTTTATATTCAGACTATCTAAAATTACAAACTCAAACAGTATTATGAAAACATGATTGATAGACCTAGCTGGTTTGGCTCAATGGATAGAGCATTGGCATGTGGACTGAAGAGTCCCTGGTTCGATTCAGGTGAAGGGCATGAGCCTAGATTGCCGGCTTGATCCCCAGTAGGGGGCATGCAAGAGGCAACCAATCAATGATTCTCTCTCATTATTGATGTTTCTATGTTTCTCTCCCTCTCTCTTCCTCTCTGAAATCAATAAAAATACATTAAAAAATAATAAAAGGGCATCAGTTCGGGGGTAAAACCCACATTTATTAGTATATTAGTGTGTGTGAGGGGTTGGTGGGTTCTAGGCTCCTCACACCAGGTTCAGTCACTGTTGGTCACCCCTATGAAGCTTTGGTTGGGAAATAAGGTTTCCAATGTACACTGCCTGCCATGTAAGGACCAGCAGACTTTTCTATATTTATCCAAAGGTATTTCCAAGATTTGGATTATGGATTAAAATCAACTTTAAAAAAGAATCTCCTTTCTTTTTGTTTGCTTGCTTTTTATGGATTAACTGAATAAAATTTGTGTTAGGCCGAAACCGGTTTGGCTCAGTGGATAGAGCATCGGCCTGCGGACTGAAAGGTCCCAGGTTCGATTCCGGTCAAGGGTATGTACTTTGGTTGTGGGCACATCTCTGGTATGGGGTGTGCAGGAGACAGCTGGTCGATGTCTCTCTTTCATCTATGTTTCTAGCTCTCTATCTCTCTCCTCTCCCTTCCTCTCTGTAAAAAATCAATAAAATATATTTTAAAAAATTTGTGTTAGTTAAGTATTCTGATTATTTGCAAGCTAAATGAGCAAAAGAACCAGGAGCCCTTCCTAGCTAGGGCATTAATTTCAGTGTATGTTGGCAATGCAATTTCCTATTAATCAGCCTCACCGTATGTGAGAAACATGTCACCGTAACTCCTAGTAACAGTGCAGTGAACTCTAGTAACCGAAAATTTTTATAGCCTATGACTTCACTAGACTTGTCTAGACAGCAGTTACTCTCTGAAATCATAGCATATTAAGGCTGTAACAGATCTAACAAAGATACTGTAACTTACATGGCCTAAATATTTTCTTTGCCATTGTAGGCGGGGGAGAAGGGGAAAGAAGGGATTGTGGGACAGTGAAACCAATGTCGTTAGCCTGGAAAGTGAGCAACTAATAGGCATAAATATGGAAAGGGCCTAGACTTGATTTTGGATGAAGTATAAACAAACCAAACTATTCTCTGGAATTTGAAAGAAATTTGATTGTCTGATTATGTTTATCAAAATGGGAGAAGACTCCCTGGAAGTTATACGTAGAGAAAATAATTTCAGTTAAATCCATAACCTTCAGGTTGGCTCTCTTGGCAAAGTAATATTAGGTTTAAAGAAATAATGCTAGCATTCTGATTTTTGCTAATAAAATGCAGATGCTCTCAAACATTCATTCAGCAGAGGGATTTGGACTGGGTCTGCATGTTTCCCTAACCTTCAGCCAT
The DNA here is from genome assembly GCA_963924515.1 of Vespertilio murinus. Lineage (NCBI taxonomy): Eukaryota > Metazoa > Chordata > Mammalia > Chiroptera > Vespertilionidae > Vespertilio > Vespertilio murinus. The sequence continues at coordinate 105,151,960 of OZ004706.1, read as the reverse complement.
TTTAGTCCTTGACAAAATAATTAGTCTAATAGAAAAACTGAGTGACAAACAAGTTTTTAACTGATTGTTTTGCTCTCCTGGCTACTGACATAAAAGTGCCAGCTATGATTTAATGTAGAGCTTGAACTCGGTAATCCCACAGTTTTACTGGCCAGTGCCTGGCAAAGACCAGAATGTACCTGCTAGTGCAGAGGAGTCCAATGGCTTTGATTGATTGAGATTTGGTCTGAATTCCTAAGATAAAAATAGCCTTGTCTCTGAGTAACTGCCTTGAGAGGCCTTTCTAAGATTTGGGCATTTAAACAATTGTTAAGGATGGGATATTGCTACATAAATGTCCTGAGAAGAAATACTAGCTGAGCTTCTCATTAACTTTATGAATGTGAGGAAGTGTCTTTCACCTGGAAGACTTTCTTCACATAAAGAACACTTGATCTCCTGATGATTTTGACTTATTAGCAATTAACACAAAGTGCTTTGTATTTGGTGAAATGTTTTCATGTGAAGTATACTTTGCTCTGATTCTGAGACTAAGGGAATAACTCTTATCTCTCCCTCTGACTGGCATATTTCTGCAGGAAGCTGCCCTCTGTAGACAGCTCCCCATGGAAGCCGAGACTCTGGCCACGGTTCAGGCCGCTGTTAACCCCCCCACCATGACTCCAGACATGAGATCCATCACTAATAATAGCTCAGATCCTTTCCTCAATGGGTAAGTTAATATTCAGAGACCACTTATTTTTGTTTTTCTTATTTTGTGATCTAGAGTATGGTGGTGTTTGTTTGTGTGGGAAACGGTGGGGAGCTTGGAGGTTAGAGTGAGGATAGAGGTAGCAAGTAGTGGCAGAAAAAATAAAAGCAGAGGAAGTTAACCACTTTTCTTTATTAATCTCAAATTTAAAAAATTGGTAATATGACATGGACTGAAACCCTAGTCAATTTTAAAATGAGAATGAACTTATTTCAATGGGATGGTGTTGCACAGTAATTATTTGGAAAAATCTTGTGGTTTAATGTAGCTAGTAGCGGGGCAAGAGGAAGCCTGCCATGTGGCAAATGAAAACCTTAACAGTTAAGAAATGATGTTTATAGTGAAATGTGAGTAAGGTCTGTAGTTCAGTTAATAGTGTTATATGATGTCAGTTTCCTGGTTTTAATCCTTGTCCTGTGGTTACATAAGTGTCCTTGGGGAAGCAGGGAAAGAGTGCACAAGGATCTGTTCCTTTTGCATCTTCTATGTGATTCTAAAATTACTTTACAATAAAATTAATTTTAAAAAAAGACATGATGTTTTAAAATAGGAAACATAGAGCAAATGGAAAAGATAATTTAGTCAAGAATATCTTCATGAGCAGAAGTAGTTAACTTTAGTTTCTTAAACTCAAATAAAGGGTAGGGTTCTTTTTCCTTTTATGTCCTTCCATAGGACTCTGGCAAACAAATATAATTATGAATGTTATAAAAAATAGAAAGAGGTGAAAACAAACAATAGCTAAAATAATGAAGGAAAGTTTTTTAAAGTGTTGATTTTAAAGTATTTCAAATGTTCAAAAAAGTATAAAGAATAATGTAAGATTCACCATGTACCCCAAACCCAGATTTCCCATATTTTTATAGATTTAATTTTTGAAATAAGCATTACAGTTAATATTTAAACTCATTCTTACCACTGCACATTCATCACACATGCTTTTATGCTTCTACCCTGTTTCCCCGAAAATAAGATAGTATCTTAATTTTTGCTCCCAAAGATGTGCTAGGTCTTATTTTCAGGGGATGTCTTATTTTTCCATGAAGAAGAATATGGTACACATTTATTGTTAAATGAAAATAAAGGAAATTTATTATCTGTATACGGTACGGTAGTATGGTAGTTTTCAACACAAACCAGGCAAACTGTGAATCCTGGGGGTTTTATTCTCAGGGGGATGCCTTATATTTCACTCAGAAGGAAACCTGTGAGTAGGTCTTATTTTCAGAGGATGTCTTATTTTCGGGGAAACGTGGTAGTTGCCTGATAATGTATGCATCCCTAAGCAGCGTTCAACGCTGTTTTCTATTTTTTTTAATTTACATAAATGCTATTATACTTGACTAGAGGCCCGGTGCATGAAATCCATGCACTAAGAGAGGGTCCCCCAGCCTGGCCTGTGCCCTTCTGCAGTCCGGGAGCCCTTGGGGGATGTCCAACTGACGGCTTAGGCCCTCTCCCCTCTGTCAGTCAGGCATCCTTAGTGCTACCATGAAGGCGGAAGGGCTCCTGCCACTGCTGCTGTGCTTGCCACCTGTGAGCCCAGCTTCTGGCTGAGCAGAGCTACCAGGGGGCAGCTCCTGCATTGAGCTGCTCCCCTGGTGGTCAGTGCATGTCATAGGGATGGATCAATTTGCATATTAGCCTTTTATTATATTGTGTACTTGGGGGTGGGGTTCCTCAGCCCAGATTGCGAGAAGGTGCAGGCCAGGCCAAGGGACCCCATGGGTGCAGGATTGGGGCTGGGGAGGAACGCAGGAGGGCTCTAGGGAGTGTCCAGTCCATCACCCTCAGTCCCAATTAACTGGACCCCAGCAGCAAACTAACCTATTGGTTGGAGCATCTGCCCTCTGGTGGTCAGTGCACATCATAGCAACTGGTCAACCGGTTGACTAGCCCCTAGTGATCAGTGCAGGTTATAGTGAGCAGTTGAGCAGCCTTAGCATATCATTAGCATATTATATTTTGATTGGTTGATACATAGCATATTGGGCTTTTATTATATAGGATATGTAGAGTAGTGTTCAAATTACTGTTTTAAGATGAAAAGGAAATCAATTTATTATGAACAGTCAGTTTTATTTGCTTACAATTTATTAACTTCATGGACATTGGGGTGTATGTTTCAAAAAAATTAAAAGGAGCTACAAATTATGCCTCTCTTCATTACTTGGAAAGTTGGACCAAATGACAGAATTACACTAGGTTAGATTTTTATGACTGTACTTTAATCTGGAGATGTCTTTATTTGGCTCACCTTGACGTTCCTCCACTTTTGCTCTCCAGAGGGCCATATCATTCGAGGGAACAGAGCACCGACAGCGGCCTGGGGCTAGGGTGCTACAGTGTCCCCACCACCCCGGAGGATTTCCTCAGCAACGTGGATGAGATGGACACAGGTAGGAGCAAAGCCTGCAAGTACTTGTAATGAGTTTGCATTTTCAAATCATCTTTATAGTCATCTCCATTCTGGAATCCAACCAGAAACATTTAATCTCAACAAAGCACTTTAAAAATATATATTTTTAATATGTTTTTTCAATTGATATCAGAGAGAGGAAAAGAGAGGAGAGAGAGGGATGAAACATCAATAATGAGAGAGAATCATTGATCGGCTGCCACCTGCACGCCCTCTACTGTGGATGGAGCCTGCATCCTGAGAAGGTGCCCTGACCAGAAATCAAACTATGACCTCCTGATTCATGTGTTGACGCTCAATCACTGAGCCATGTCAACTGGGCCCCAAGCACTATTAATAAACTCTAGCCCTCCCCCATAATTTATACAAATATAGTTTTGTATATGGCACAAGATTTTCATTTCTTCTCTCTCTCTCTTTCTCTTTGCTTGTTCTTGCTCCACATAGCCCTTTCCTCACCATCATATCATGACACCACTGTCTGCTTGTCATTCTTACCCAGTGAAATAGTGATGTGTTTGGTCCTTAGTTATAACAAATAAGCCACTTTCTCTCTTGAGAAGATACTGGCTTATAGTTCCACCAACACTGCATTAGGAGGGCAGTTGGCTGTGGGCATTTGGACAGGTAAGCATCTCAGAGGATTCTATATTGTCAGCTCCAAATTCCAATAATTAAAACGAAGAGTTGGGTGACTTCACGCTGATCCCCAGCCTGCAGGCCAGTCTTCTGCTGGCTTCCTGGTTACCTCTCCTTTCCTCATCTATTCAAGGAATAAGGCCTTCAATTTGAAAAACTGAATTTGGACTTATTAGCCAAATCTAGACTTAGTTATCAAATTCCTAAACTCCAAGAGATATCTAGAAGCAAAAATAAAAGATAGTAGAGGTGTCCACTATTAGGAGTTTTTAGGCAGGTTTCTCCTTTATTCTGATGACTGATAGAAAAGTAATTGTTCTGTGGTGAAAATAATTGGTTTTCCCACCGCTGTTGTCCACATGCTTGTGTTTGTCACACTCTGCTCCTTGAAGTCTACTCTTCCCATCTGACTCTGAATTATCGGTCAGCCAAGATACAGACTTGTCAGGAGTGGGCGCAGGGAGGATGCTCAGGTCTCTAGCAGGTGTCATGTGAATGTTTATTTTTTTAAAAATATATTTTATTGATTTTACACAGAGAGGAATTGAGAAGGGTAGAGAGTTCGAAACATCGATGAGAGAGAAACATCGACCAGCTGCCTCTTGCACATCCCCCACTGGGGATGTGCCCGCAACTAAGGTACATGCCCTTGACCGAAATCGAACCTGGGACCTTTCAGTCCGCAGACCGACGCTCTATCCACTGAGCCAAACTGGTTTTGGCTCATGTGAATGTTTAGAGGGTTGTGTAGCTGTATTGTGAGGAGTCACACAGGAATAGTTTGACCTGTTTGTTTTGTTATATTTTATTACTTTAACTTTCTCCCTCCTCACCTCCTCTCTCTCTCTCTCTTTCTTTCTCTCTCTCTCTCCCTCCCTCCCTTTCTCCTTTTCATTATGAGATTTATTTGCCCTCTTTGGAGTGGCTCCTTCCTATCTATAATAATAAAAGGGTAGTATGCTCATTAGGCCAGACGTCTTCTGGGTGTCATTCTGGATGTCCTTCTTGAAAGAGCTGGGGCTGGAGGGAAGCCAGCCTGGGTCCCGGGTGCCTGCGGCAGCATGAGGAGGCAGCCCTGGTCCCAGGTGCCTGCCAGTGGCCAGAGGAGGGAAGCCCAGGTTCCCGGTGCTGGAGGAAAGAGTGCTGGCAGCCAGGAGAGGGAAGGTTTACTCTTGCACAAATTTTCATGCATCGGGCCTCTAGTGTTTAATAATTGTTTGCTTCATCTTTTAAATACTAGGAAGCTAGTGAAGATAAAGGCAAAGTTAAATAAGAAAAGACTAAGGAGACCTAAATCTAAACTTGACATTAAAAAAAAAAAAAGATGAATTCTACTCTATGGCTTTTTAAAATAGAATGAAGTCTATTCTATGTCTTTTTAAAATTGAGAATGTGGAATTAAGTGGTGTCCTGAAAAAAGCAGTCTTTGCCAACAGGCAACTGAAGTTGAGTTCTTGCTTCCCACTTCCTGCCAGTGACTTTGGGTGAGTGCCGTCACATCTCCACACCTCAGATTCCTCACCTGTAAAGGGGGACCCCTGTGCTCACTTCTTAGAGCTGTAAGGAATCATGAGACTACAGAACTCAGTCTCCTTCTAAGAAGGCTGAGGTAAGGTTCCAAAGGAACTTGATAAATGGCAGGGCTCCAGAGTACCCTGGTTAGGTGACTGTCAGCCCACTGACTTGCGAGTCACTTCTCTGAAGGCTTTATAGGAAATGGGGGTAAGCCCTCTCAGGGGAGGAATATAATTACCCATAACAAGATAAGGGGAGGCTGAGGGTGTGTGGAGCTCGAGTGTAGCTAGAAAGGTCGGTTAGATCCACTTCCACATGCGGAATGGGAGTGAGCCAGTTGAGTAGTTTCCTTGTGAAAGGCATACAAAACCACAGCTGAGCGTATAGAGCAAAGCCTGGGAAGTAACTTATCCTTCCAGAATATTTTTAAATAATCACACCCTTTTAAGAACTGCCTGCTTTTTGTCTCTCCCACTTTTTAAGTGGATAAAACTGCAAAACCCAAAAAGATTATGAGATTGCAAAATTGCTCCGAAGAGAGATAATTTAAAATTGTTAATCTCAACAAAGAACCTTAACTAGTTTCCTCATGCCTTTCATGTCTGAGGAGAAAGGATAAGAGGAATTATTTAAAGAAGAGAGCTTTTAGTTGGCTAAAACAATGTATTCTCCAGTTATTAGAAAATTAAAATGGGAAATCAATAGGGATAAATGATTCTAAGTGGCGATGAAGAAAAAAAGAGGTTAGCAACTTAGATCATTCTTCAAGGCAGGTAACTTTTTTGGACCTCACTTCCAATCTGTTATACTATAGTGGCTGAAAAGTTATTTTGGCTTTTCTTTTCTATTTTGATATTTGTCAATATGTGGTTGAACTTGATTTAATTTTTCATTGTATTTTGCAATGAAAATCCTATAAAATATTGCCAAGAAGCATTGATATTTTATGAGAAAAGACATGAAGCTTTGCTATCACCCAAATAAAGTTGAATTATGTTTCCCTCATTACTAGGAAGGATATAATTTTTCTCCCTGGAAAACATTTCATTCATATGCTTAAAATGAATTTTATGCAGTCTTAGTCAGAACAGTGAATTTCTTTGCAGTGACTACTGCACTTTATGACACAAAAGCTAATGTAATGAGTTTTGTAAAAAAGATGCCGTGTTGGGAGCGAACCTCAGTTATCAGTGTTCCTCAATTTTGAGGTATATTGTATTCCTTCAGAAAATTGTTTGGGGCTGTTTAACTAGTTCTAATATTCTATATTCAATGGTGATTGAGTTCTAAGGTTTTGCTTTCTTTAAGCACAATCAACAAACATTTATTGTATTTTTGTTATGTATATGAGTTTGTGTGAATGGTACCCATAGCCATGGGTGCTTTACTCCATTTTATGAAGATGGTGCTGTAATACCAACTTCATATGGGTAAACAGGGCCAGACATCTCATATACAACATGTTATGTATGTCTAAGGCCACACAGTTAAAAAGGTCAGTCTATGGACACAAGGTCAGTACATTTTCTCTTACACTATTATTCATAAAGAACATGGATTCCTCATGTTACGCCCCAGACACTTAATTTTATTCTAGAACAGTATTTTCTCAATGTAATCTGTTTCTGGGTAGGCATAGCACAGGTGAAGATGAGAGTTATGTCTCTGTAAACTCTAGTTCTATGAGGATATAAGTTCTACCAAAATTGTATTAGGCTATTACATGTGCTTAGGTAACAGTGGCTGAAACAAAATAAAGCAGACTTGTTCACTGCAAGACATCTCAGAACCTTCCTGAGCTCACAGGCATTGTGACTCTTCCGCATTGTGAGAAAGGCAGATGGTGTGGGGGGTGGAGTAGAGGGAGGGGCATGGTCTGCAAAACCCACTTTATAAAATGCTTTTAATAGCACCCTTAAAAGGAACTCCTCACTATTATCTTTGAACATGGAGGGAGGATATGGTACATATAAGCTTGCAATTAAATTCTGAGATTATCGCCCTGAGATAAGGCATTTCTTACAGGCAGGGCCTCTCCACTCTTTCACAAAACAGCTCTTCACGCTACTGTCTTGGGGAAGTCACAGGTCATAGGTCAGACCCTCCAGGGCCTTCACCTGTGCCTCCCCATCTCCCAGGACTTGTTCCTCTGGACCATATCGACCCACGACAGTTGCAGATTCCCCTGGCACCTCTGCACCTCCCAGGAATGAGCATCATCAGCTCAGAGTCAGTGTGGTAGCTGAAATTTTGCCCAGAGATGAAGTATTTTATACCCATCGCAACGTAATCTGTTTCTGTGCAGGCATAGCACAGGTGAAGACTAGAGTTATGTTCACATTTAAGTTGACCCTCTTTCAAGAACGTGAAAAAAGAGTAAAAATGTTTTCTTCTCATTCTGTTGCAGGGGAAAACGCAGGGCAGACACCCATGAACATCAATCCTCAGCAGACCCGTTTCCCTGATTTTCTGGACTGTCTCCCAGGAACCAATGTGGACCTCGGAACTCTGGAGTCTGAAGATCTGCTCCCCCTCTTCAATGATGTAGAGTCTGCTCTGAACAAAAGCGAGCCCTTTCTGACCTGGCTGTAGTCAGTACATGGTAACCTGTGTGCAGCCATGACCTGACATTTCCTGGGCCTCTTGGGAAAAGCGATGGAGCAGAGCAAGTCTGCAGGTGAACCGCTTCCTGCCCCCATGACTCATGCTCCCTCCTTTCCATGTGGCCAGTTTAATCATTGCCTGGATTTGATTGACAGTAAATTAATTTAAACATAAATAAATATTCTTTTTTTTTCTTTTTCTGCAAGCCTGCATTCCTGTGGTGGGTTATGCAGAATTGCGTACCTGTTTTTCTCTTTGTAGCCCCATGACTAAGCTTTATGGGTGTTAGTTGAAATTTTTACATCAATTGATTATAAACCACAAAAAGATGACCACAGGCAGTGATTTCTGACAGGTGGCTCGGTCCAGGAAATGTACCCCAAATTAGACCTGATTTACAGTTTTAAAACTATTGATGACAGTAGTACTAAATGCTTTAAATATTTACCTGAACTTTAAAAACCATCAGATGGATAGTAAAATGTTGCTGTATGGAATGCCATGTAGTGCTGAATCCATGCTGGTTCTGATGGTTCTTATTACTCTGTATTTACAAAGGCACACGTGGTCCTCTTGTAGTTTATGCTCCATCATTTTGGGCATAGTGTGTGCATAGCTAGTCCTTCCAGCGGGAGAGCAGCGGCAGCATGCCATAATCCCCACACTGCGGATCTTATGGATGATACCCGTTTGCTACTAATTATGAGCATTTGTTAAAACAAAACATTTAAAATTACAAGTTATATTTTTAAAATATTGCTGCTTAGAAATTGATGTTTATTTTCTAAAGCACTATATTTTGTAGCTGATGACAAAGGGCAGGCAAATATTTTTGATGAATCAGTGGCAACTGTATTTTTGTCTTTTGAAATTGTTCTGAAAACATCAGGACACATAGCTTTTAGTCCAATGGCACACACGGCAAGCTATTGATTTTTAAATTCTGAAGCCTTGTCAGTTTTGCTTTTAAGATTTCAAGTTTTAAAATAGTCTTATCTATGAAACTGTTTGAAGGATGAAGCAGATCTCTGACTGACATTTTAAAATATGCCCTCTAGATGGTGTGTGGTGGAGGCATATGTTTCTGAATTCAGTAAAAGTAATTCCTAAGTATATTATCTTAATCCTTTTGCTACAGTTGGTATAGAAAGGCATGAAATATGTACTCAGTACCTCTTATGTAACCAAAAAAATTTTTTTATTAGCTTTTAAGGACTGAGAGAGTGCATCAGGTTCACCTAGCATGCACTCTGTCTGCCAATGAAGTCCTCAACTGTTTAGTGTTTTCAACTGACGTTATTTATAATATGTTATATGAATTTAATATCTTTTTAAAAAGACAGTAATTGAGGTCTCTGGAAGGAACCTTCCAATTCCCAAGGGGACTTATTCATTTGGGATCGTAATTGGGATCCTTTCAATCCATCAGAATATAGATGGGCAGAGTACCTTTTATCTTGTTGGAAAGAAAGCATGTGAAAAGGTCAGAGATGAAGTAGTAAAGTTATGGAATATAGTGGAAAGGATACCAGTTGTGAAATGAAAAGACAAACTAGAGTACCCCAAAAGCAAGACAGGCAGAAGATATGAGCAGTGCACTCCCAAAACAAAACAACAATTTTCAACTACAACGTTTATACCAAAAGACTATTGTAGAAGAAAAGAAGGCTTTAGTGCACTTTAGGTGGCAGGGGAGGGACATGGGGGGGAGCCCTGTCCGTGCTGATGCAGAGCCGCAGGTGGACAGGGCATGAGCCTGCTGTGCTTCCTACACAACACAGTGATTTCTTTTTCCTGAAGGACCCGTGGTTTAAGTTCCTTTTATTCCTTCTCTCTCCAAGTGCTCCAAGAGAGATGGGTGTGATGTTTATGTTGCTACTAAATTGGAGGAAGCAATATTCCTTTCTTTCTTGTGTTAGCAATAATTGCAAAAAGAGTTGTACATTCTAAGAACAAAAACAAACAAACAAGGGACCTAACAAAACTGAGCAGTGTTACTGTATTTTAAAAAAATATTTTTATAGACACATTTTCAGGTTATTAAATGTAAAAGAAACAGATACCCCTCTTTTTTTTCCTAAAGTAGTTAAAATATCAATGATTTGTAATATTAATTTTTAGAAATAATTTCTAAATAATTTCTAATAAGCTCGTGGCATTAGAAAACACTAAAATTTTTTAAGTGAAATTAGTTAAAACATTTGCTAATGAACATAAATATTTTTTCAGAATTAAATATGGACTCTGACTATGTGCTTATGAATAGATAAAGCCAGATATAATTTTTTTGTGTTTGTTATTAAGGCTATAAAATATGGCTTTTGTTAAAGAACACTAAAGCTAGAAATCTATGTAAGAATGGCTTTTTAAAGGCTACTTCCTAATATTGTGAGTGTTAAAAACCCTGCAGGATCATGAAAAGGTGCTATTTATATTGTTTTTCTGATTAGAAAACAACTGCCAGAATATCTAGTCTTTTTAGTTCTACATCAATCAACATTTCATTCAGTAGTTTTGCCATAGAAAAGGCATATTAAAATTGAAATAGGAAAATAAATTCCTATATCTTTCTTTTAAGATACCCCCTCCCCGCCATTAAACACATTTTCTTGAAGTAAATACATTGTTAAAACTTATTTGCAACTCTATTCAATCTAAGTAAGTCTTAGTGTTTCACCTTAGTATTTAGGATGTGAAATGCCATCTTTCACTGATTACACAGTGTACCAGAAGCATGTAAAACAGGGGGGAAAAGACAGTATGCCGATGGGCTATTCCCAGAGTGGCAGAGAAGCTCTCAGTAGAAGAAGGTGATCTGAGTGATAGGAGTATTGCTAATTATGAGTTGTTGTCTCATGATATAATTAGGAAGTAACTTCTGAAAGTACAACTTCTATGAAATAAAAGAAATTGTAGATTAGTTTAATTGGGAAAATGGACCATTGACAGAGACCATTTCCCTAACACACTACATCATTTCTGTGCTAGTACTTTAACTTTTTACAAAATTTACTTCTACATTTTATAATGTGTTTGTTTTTAATTTAGAATGCTATGTATACAGAGAGTGTGCAGCCAAATCTGGCAGATCAAACCATTTTACCTAGACTTTGGTACTGGTTTTTACTTCTCTGATTCTGTAAAACAAAAATAAATACAGTTGAGTTTCCACATGGAACTTTGTCTTTTTATTATTTGTGTGTGTTCCTCTTACTGAGGGCTTTGGGTGGTAATGTACTAAAGAGAGGCTTATGCAACCTTCCTGGCAGAGAATAAAAGAAAGAAAATTTTGTAGGCAAATATTTTTTGGCTCAAATGCTTATTTTTCAATATTCTAAATATCCTTTATTTGAAGTGACCCTCTGGGATCCCCCCCCCCCCACACCATCCATTTGGGTGGCATTGATTTTATTTAAACATTTATTTATTTATTTATTTACTTATTTTTTAAATTTAATAAATCTTTATTGTTCATATTATTACAATTGTACCTCTTTTTTCCCCCCATAGCTCCACCAGGTTCCTACCCCCCCATCCTCCCCCCCCCCCCACACACACACACTGTCCTCATACATAGGTATACTCTTTTTGTTCAGTCTCTTTCCGCACCCCCCACTCATCTTTTCCCTCCAGGATTGTCAGTCCACTCCCTTTTTATGCCCCTTATTCTATTATATTTACCAGTTAATACTATTCATCAGATTTTTATTTCCTTGGTTTTTAGGTTCACTTGTTAATAGATAGGAATTTGTTGTTCATAATTTTTATTTTTATCTTTTTCTTATTCTTCCTCTTCTTAAAGAATACCTTTCAGCATTTCATATAATACTGGTTTGGTGGTGATGAATTCCTTTAGCTTTTTCTTGTCTGTGAAGCTCTTTATCTTCCCTTCAATTCTGAATGATAGCTTTGCTGCAAAGAGTATTCTTAATTGTAGGTTCTTGCTATTCATCACTTTGAATATTTCTTCCCATTCCTTTCTGGCATGCATAGTTTCTGTTGGGAAATCAGCTGACAATCGTATGGGTGCTCCCTTATAGGTAACAACTAACTGTTTTTCTCTTGCTGTTTGTAAGATTCTCTCTTTGTCTTTTGCCCTTGGTATTTTAACTATGATGTGTCTTGGTGTTGTCCTCTTTGGATTCCTTTTGTTTGGGGCTCTGTGCACTTCCTGGACTTATAAGTCTATTTCTTTCACTTTTTTGGATTCTTTTTTCTTTTTGATTTTGGGGTTGAGTGTATTTTGCTTCTTGGTATTCCAAATCTTTGACTTGATTCTTGTGATCCTCTAGTCTACTTTTAGGTCTCTGTATAATTTTTTTTTTTATTTCAGTCAATGTATGCTTAATATCTAGTTGATCTTTTTTTATATCCTCTAGGGTCTTGTTAAATTTATCAGCCTATTGTAGGAAATTCTTAAAAAACGTTATAACCATGGTTTTGAACACTATATCCAGTCTTTTCTCCATTTCCTTCATTTGTGACCTGTCTCTTTGTCTCTGTATTTTAGCAGCTTCCCTGAGTTGATGGTGTGGCTTTGTGTGCTAGGTGTCCTAGCAGGGCCCAGTAGCTCAGTCTCCCCAGTTACCTGAGGTGGACACTCTTGGTGCACCCCTTTGTGGGCTGTGTGTGCAGTCTTATTGTAGTTAAGCCTTGATTGCTATTGGCATCACTGGGGGGGGGGGGGGGTTAATCTCCAGGCCAACTGGCTGTGAGGATCAGCATTGTCTCTGCTTGGGGGGGGTGGGGGGCTTCTGTGTTCAGCTTGGATGGGATGGAATCTCAGAGTAGAGCAGACAGACTTGATTTCTCATCAGCCCTGGCCAAAGAGGCCCCTGGGTCTCAGTGTTCCAAGGCAATGGCTGCACGCACCTCTTAGAGAAGGCTGCTCTCGAGTTTCGCCCACTGCCAGACAGTCCAGTTTCTCCCTGAATGAGTCTGGTACCCAAAGTTTCACCCAGAACTGGATTTCAGTGCAGTTAGAAGGTTTTATTTCCCTCTGGAATGAGAAAGCTAGACACACATTTGCTGCCTTCCCTCTCCGCAAGCTGTGAGTTAGCTAGCTGTGTATTGCCTGTCCTCCCCCCCCTCCACCCCCGCACATGGGTCTCCACACCTCCTCTGAGCTCAGTGTCCTTTTCTCTTTCCTTCTAGTTGTAGAATTTCCACTCAGCCAGATTTCCAGTGGTTCTGGACGATGTCTGCTCTATTTTCCAGTTGCAGTTTTTAAATTGCTGTGAGAGGTAGCAGTATTGGTTTTTACCTATGCCGCCATCTTGGTTTCTCCCTCTGATTTTTAAAGATTGCATATGTATGTATGTATACTTTCAAACTTCCACTGTGCCCTAACTGGTTTGGCTCAGCAGATGGAGCATTGGCCTGTTTACTAAAAGGTCCCAGGTTCAATTCTGTCAAAAGCATGTACCTTGGTTGTGAGCACATCCTAGTAGGAGGTGTGCAGGAGGCAGCTGATTGATGTTTCTCTCTCATTGATGTTTCTAAGGCTCTATCCCTCTTTCTTCCTCTCTGTAAAAAAATAAAATAAAATATGTTAAAACAAAAACAACATCTACTGTCCTTCCAGCACCCTCACAGATTTGACACACATCAGAAGTATAGGAATTTAGTTTTTCTTCTATTGTATACCAAGGAGTATGGTATACTTCCTTATTGTCATACACTCTGTGCACTGGGACTATTTTCTTTGCCTGTTGAGTCCCTTGATTCACTGCCGTGACCCTTTTGTCACTGCACAGGAGCACTGGTGGAGCGCACTTGTGGCAGAGAGTGTTTAAGCAGAAACATTCAACTAAACAGCAGAGAGAAGAGATGCTAGTGGAAACATTATCCACATTCCAGGGTCTGTCTCATGCATCATTTTAAAAACCATATTTCATCATCATTTGTAGGGCAACATGCTCATTGTTGAAAATGTTATCAATCACAACATGTATAATGTAAAACTGAAAGTTCTGTATCCCCCAAATCTCACATTAAAATAAAAAAGTACATAAGATGCTTTATATGTGAGATTTTTTTTTAGCAAATGTAGTTTATACTTGCTGTTTAGAAGCTTTCATTTTTTTCTCTTAATAACAATGATATTACTAATACCTATTGAGCATATACTATATGCCAGAAGCTATGCAAAACAATAGCTATAATCTAATTTAATATGAACAGCAACATTACTATTGTTACAGAATTTACCAGGTGACTGAAAAAAATACTCGAGTACCAGAGGCACGGGAAAAAGCCATTTAGTTCCAGACATTTCACATGTACCGGTACAAGACTCAGGGGAGACTGTTTCAAATCCTGAATCCCAACATGAAGGAGGCTTTCCCTTTTTATAGTCTCTCAGTCTCTTTGTCTCCTAAATATGGAATATACTTCCAGATCTTTTGTGGGCTTTTCACAAAGCCCTAGGTGTTGGGTGGGGCCTTGAGACCACAACTAAAGGCCTGGTCTGATGCCAGCACTGATAACTCCATCTGGGGATGGTTTATGACCTCTAAAATGGGGGTAGTATTTTGGGTAAATGGGTCTTACAGGATCAGATAATTAAAGGGGCAGTTACTAGATTCAGATCGCTAGCCCCCCCAAAATGTCTCATTTTCCCTATCACTACTATTTCAATGATATTATCTTTAATTTACAGATGAAGAAATTGAGTATTGGAGAGGTTATGTAACTTGTATAAGGTCACACAATAAGCAACAGATATATCCCATACCTTCTGGTCATCTTTCCATGCCAGTACATATAGTTGTATACTTCATTATTTTTATCAACAAATAATATTTTATTTGTATGGTTGTCCCTTATCGATAGCCAGGTGGTAGCTACAAATAGTGCTTTAGAAAATGGCATATTCTTGTGTGAATATGGATGTAATATGGATAAGTAACTTTATTTTTATTAATTTATTTTTTTATTAATGTATTATATTGTGTACATATCTTACCATTGCCCCCCCCCCCCCATCTCCCATTCATGCCCACCCTCCCAGAGTTCTGTGTTCATTGGTTGTATTCATGCATACCAGTCCTTCGGTTATTCTCTTATCTCCCCCCAGGTCTCCTTCCCCTCCCTGCTGTCATTTGACAATCTGCTTGTTTTATGGTGATTATCTCATCATCACATGAATAGAATCTGCTCCTCATTTGGCAGTCTGCTTGTTTTATGGTGGCTATCTCAGGACCACACGAATAGAGTCCGCTCCTCCTCTGGTTCTCACTGCCCCTCCCACTGGGTCCCACTGCTTCCCCTGGGACACACGGCTCACCCGGGGCACAGGGCCCCCTGGGACACACGGCTCACCCGGGGCACACGGCCCCCTGGACATATGGCTCATCCAGGGCACACGACCCCTCTCGGGCGCTGGGGTCTCGTATTGGAGGGACCGCGCTAGCTCCTTGCTAGCAAGGCAGGCAGGCTGGGACAGTTGCAGGCGGGCTGAGATGGCTACAGGCGGGTAGACTGCCCTCAAAGGTGTCTCGTTCGGTGCGGAAGCGGAGCAGCTGTGGATGCGGAAGCTAAGTTCTGAGGCCGCCCACTCTCTGAGCCCAGGGTGTAGTGAGCTCTGTTCTCGGTGGATTTCCTTTATTTGTAGCGGTGGTGGTGGGTGGCGGTGGCTGGTGCGGCAGCGACGGTCACTCCTGTGGTTCAATTTCCACTGTAGTTTTAAAGTTCACATGGCGGCAGTGGCGGGAGCTTTGGCTTGGCCATGCAGCAGCTGAGGGAGGACTCGCCAGGGCCGCTAACGGAAGGTGCCGTGCTGGCTCCTCACCAGCATGGCGGGTGTGCTGGGAAGGTTGTGGGCGGGCTGAGATGGCTGCGGGTGGAGAGACCGCCCTCAATGGTGTCTCCTTTGTTGTGGAAGCGGAGCTGCTGTGGACGCAGAGGCTAAGTTCTGAAGCCACACTCTCTCTGAGCCCGGGGCTTAGTGAGCTCTGATTTCAGTGGATTCCCATTCGAGGGGGCGGCGGTGGCGGGTGCGGCAGCGACGGTAGCTCCTGTGTCTCAATTTCCCCTGTAGTATTAAAATCCACATGGTGGTAGTGGCGTAAGCTTTGGAGCCAGCTGCTGGCGGTGGCAGCGGAAAGACTTGCCGGGGTGCAAAGGGAAGGCACCGCGCCAGCTCCCCACCAATAAGGTGCGTGCGGAGACTGGGCCCAGCTGGCTGCAGGCCGGGAGACGCCTCGACAGTTCCTCGGGATGGTTGTGGGCAGGCACCAAAGGTTCCATAACGGCTCCCTGGTTGCCATGGCCGGCAGGCTGGCCCAGTCCTTGGGCCCCAGGGCGGAGTGAGGTCTGGCTTCCCTCATTCCTGGCGGCAGCGTCTCCGGCAGGTCCGGTTTCGCCGTAGTTTTAAACTCCACATGGCAGCAGCAGTGCCCTGCTTGGTGTCTAGTTGGCAGCAGCAGTGCCCTGCTTGGTGTCTAGTTGTAGCCTTCCCATTTCTGGGCCGAGCTGGCTGCGGGCAGGGAGACGCTGCTCGATCTCTTCGCCAGCGCAGCGCGCGCAGGGACTGGAGGATAAGTAACTTTATAGGAAAGAAATTATTACATCAACAAAAGATATGTGATTTTAAATATTGATAAGTTCTGCCAAATATTTTTCAAAAAAGGACCTACCCATTTCTACTTTGAACAACAATGTATACAAAAGCCTGTATCACCATTGCCAACCTAGAGCTGGATAATGCCTAACTTTTTAACATCATTTAAAAAATTTTTAACTACAGTTGACAAAATATTATATTAGTTTCAGGTGTACAACCTAGTGATTAGACATTATAAAACTTACTGATAAATCTCATACCCTTCTGACACTATACATAGTTATTAGAATACTAGAGGCCCTGTGTATGAAATTTGTGCATGGGGTAGGGGACAGGATATCCCTCAGCCCAGCCTGTACCCTCTCCAATCTGGGGCTGCTGGCTCCCAACTGCTTGCCTGCCTGCCAGCCTGATCATCCCCTAGCCACTCCCCTGCCAGCCTGATTGATACCTAACTGCTCCCCTGCTGACTCGATAGCCCCCAATTGCCCTCCCCTGCTGGCCCAGTAACCTCCAAATGCCCTGACCTGCAGGCCTGGTCCTCCCAAACTGCCCTTCCCTGCAGGTCATCTTATGGTGGCCATCTTTGACCATATGGGGGCAGACATCCCGTGTGAGGGCATGAGAATCAATTTGCATATTACTTCTATTATATAGGTTAATTGACTATATTCCCTATACTGTACTTTGACATCCCCTTGACTATTCTATAACTACCAATTTGTACTTTTTAAAATATAGATGATTGATGATAGATAGATAGATAGATAGATAGATAGATAGATTTTAGAGAGAAAGGGAGAGAAATAGAAATATCAATGATAAGAGAGAATCATGGATCAGCTGCATCCTGCATGCCCCCTACTGGGGATTGAGGCCACAACCCAGACATGTGCCCTTAGCTGGAATTGAACCTGGGACCCTTCAGTCCTCAGGCCGACAATGCTCTATCCAATGAGCCAAACCAACTAGGGCCCAATTTGTACTTCTTAATCCCTTCACCATTTCACCCATTCATTCCTCCTCCCATATAGTAATTGTCAAAATGTTCTCTATATTTATGAGTCAGTTTTTGTTCTGTTTGTTTATTTTGTTCTTTAACTTTATTATTGATAAATATGTATTTATTGCCAAATCTTTGCCCTTTTCCCCTCTCTCCCACCCCTTCTTGAAGATTCTTTAATTCATATAATAGTGGTTTGGTGGTGATAAATTCCTTTAGCTTTTCCTTGTCTTGGAAAGTCTTTATCTGACCTTTGATTCTAAATGAATCAAAGCTTTGCTAGGTAAAGTAATCTTAGTTGTAGGTCTTTATTTTCATCATTTTATTTCTTGCCTCTCCCTTCTAGCTTTTAAAGTTTCTGTTGAGAAATTAGCTGATAGTCTTATGGGAGCTTTTTTTAAAAAAAATATATTTTTATTTATATTTTACAGAGAGGAAGGCAGAGAGATAGAGAGCTAGAAACGTCGATGAGAGAGAAACATCAACCAGCTGCCTCTTGCACACCCCCTAACGGGGATGTGCCTGCAACCAAGGTACATGCCCTTGACCGGAATCAAACCCGGGACCTTTCAGTCCACAGACCAACGCTCTACCACTGAGCCAAACCGGTTTCGGCTTATGGGAGCTTTTAACTGCTTTTTTTCTTTCTACTTTTAAGATTCTCTCTTTGTCTTTAGACCTTGGCATTTTAATTATGGTGTGTTTTTTTGGTGTGTGCTTCTTTGGGACTTTCTGTACTTCCTTGACATGAGTGTCTGTTTTCTTCACCAGGTTAGGGAAGCTCTCCATCATTATTTTTCACACAGGTTTTCTTTTTCTTTCTTTCTTTCTTTTTTTAATTTTTGAATATTTTCATTCATTTATTAATATATATAATTGAAAATTCAACATAAATGCCATTTATTCCAATGCCTTCTCACATTAATCAGAAGATAGTCTCCTAAAAACAGATTTAAATTCATTTTATTTTATCTACTATGTGCATCCCTGAAACAATTGTATATACATCAAATATCATGCATGTATCAAAGGTCATTTATTTATGGATAGTTGGTTGCCACTTACCAAATAGAAGGTGGGAGGAGTGTGGAGCAAGCTCCCACAGCTACCAAAATAGCACACCCACTGTTCAGTATTTTGCCCATTTATTCGTTTTTTAAGTTGAAAGTTTCCCCTGCCTTTAAGTATGCAAGAAGCCTTGAAAGGGTGATTTCTTCAGCCTATTAGCATAGCCTGGCATATAGCAGAGGTTAATGAAAATGTGTCAGCCTCTTAAGAGAGAGTGGTTGATGACCATTTGGATGAGGAACACATGGTGTGTACCTGAGTATATCTGAATGAAAAACTAGATGCCTCCAAAACTGTATTTCCCCAGTTTCACCATTGTGCCAAGAATCTCTCCTAGACTGGACATGCTCCCACTAGCTTTTCGTGGCCTAACATGTATTCTAAAATGAAGCACACAATATTGTGTGCAAAGGAAACACCATGCCCTGTGATACACTATTTGTTTCTTAGATGAAGTAGGTGTGCTTTCTTCCATCTCCTTCCATCCATCACACTGAAGTCAAAGGGATATTTTTAAAATTCAGATAGGAATATTTCATGCCTTGTTTTTGGAGTCAAGTCTGCAAGTCCCTGAGTGTACCTGCAAGGCTCTCTGTGGCATAGTTTTCCTGAATTCACCAGCTGAATCTCACATAAATCCCCTCACTCCTTATTCTGCAGTCTCTCTTTTCTCTCAGTTCCTCAACGCATCCTGTTTTACAGGTTCTTGCATTTGCAACTCTTTCTATCTGGAATAGTCTCCCCCACCCATGATTCTGCCATACTTATTCCTTAAACCTCAACTTAAATATTAGTTCCCTCAGTGAAGACTTTTCTGACCACATCAAAGTAGGTCAGAACCCTATTATGTAGTATAACAATATTCTGTGCTTTTGTTCTATTTTCCAATATCATATGAAAAAATCAATTAACTGTAATGGTTTAATATCTAGGATGCTTCAAATCTTTAGGAGGAACTATATCTATATTATTTACTACTATATATTGGAACCTAGTATTATGTCCAATACATAATAGATTGTCAGTAAATATTTTCTTTTTAAAAATTATTTATGATTAAGGTATCACATATTTTTCCTCATCCCCCCATTCCCATCTCAAACCCCTCCCCATGGATGGCCCCACCTCCCTGTTGTCTGTGACCACTGGTTAGGCTCATATGCATGCACACAAGTCCTTTGGTTGATCTCTTCCACTTATCCCCACCCTCCCCTACCTTTCCTCTGAGGTCCCACAGTCTGACCTATGCTTTCTTGTCTCCGGGTATATTCTTGTTTATCAGCCTATGTTGTTCAACATTTTCCCTAGATGAGTGAGATCATTTCCTACTAGACATACACTTATAAGAACCAAAAATGAGACAAGCAATAATGGTTATGCTGAGAGGCAAATGAATCTGTCTGTAGTGAGTTTCTTTCTGGGCCAACAGTTCTTTTGAGTCCCAATTTCAATGTCAAGCAGTTCCTTATGTGTACATGTCAGCAATGATATTTCAGTTCTGGATGGTGGACAAGTGGTGGTAATTCAGGTCCAATCCTCTCTGGTTTGGTCCTGGGAACCCTGCAGTGACGCATAGCTGCTGATTGCTAGTATGGCAAGGCATCATCAGTATCTTCCATTGCTGGACGGTTTCTCTTCTGTCTTCATGGCTGGAGTAGGCCTGTCAATTCCTCTCAGTTTCAGGAATCCACATGGTCTCTGAGTTGTTTTCTGAAAACATACAAACATATTCTCCACCAAAAGTTAATAAAGGAATATTTTCTATAAATTTGACTTGCGATCCTTTTTCATTTTTTTGCCCTAACTATTTTCCTTTGGCTTGTTTTGACACCATGTATGTTTTACATGGGTGTCTTGCTGTTAGCATTACAAATGAAAGTTAATTTTCTAAAGTAAAAATTTTCTAGATGTAATTTACTTACAGGATATTTTTCCTTACATTATATTCTTCTACTATCCCCCCTTTTTTGATTTAAATATTAGGAGGCTTTTGGAAATTTTATAACATAGTCTTGATAGCTTTTAAATTTTAATTTTGTGCACTAAAATATGTCTACTTTAGGTTTATTATATGTTATTCAATTTTACTATGAAATTAACTACCAATAAAAATTTTAGTTAACACTTTAGGAATAGCTTTTTGTCCAGTACAATTAATTTTTCTAGAATATTTGCTTATTTCAATTAGCCAATTTAAATTAGCCTGAAAACTTGACTACTATTTTACTGTCAAATTTAATACTCTAACAACAATCTTATTTTACCCTGTAAATATTAGTGGAAAGGATTGTTTTCCTTCTTTAGTAGGCCCTGAGCATTCCTGGTGCTAGGCTGGATTTAGATATCAAAAATTTACTTCTCCACACCATGGGTACAAGACAACTCAAACAAGTCTTATTGCAGTGAGAGGGTGGCTGCTGTCGGCTAAGTCTCTGTCTGTTACCTGAGTCCCAATTTGAGCTGGGCATGGGAAGCTAAGCAGTCTTGGGGGTAGGAGACCTCCCTCAGAAGGGGTGAGGGTTCAGGTCCCTGCAAAGATGGGGGGGGTGAGGATCTATGCCCCACCTTTGTTGACCCACAAGTCCTATCCTGATGGCCCCTCTGCATCTATGCCTGTCTTAGGTTGTTCTTTCCCTGAGGTATCTTACCCGTCTCTGGCTAACCAGCCATCCTCCTGGGACAAGCAGGGTGATGTGAGGTTCCATTCTGTCTCCTTGGTAGCCTATGCCCCTGTAGCCTCCATGCCTAGCATCTGCTTTGGGATCCCCTCTCCTGCTGGTAGGGCCCCAGCACTGATCACATATCTTGGGGAACCCGGGTTTTTTCTCCAGGGCGGGCCCAGCTCGCCTCACTGGCCGAGAGACAGATCCATGGTACCAGCCATCACGAGGCTTCGACCTCTGCTTGAACAGAAACCTCAGGCAACAGCTGTGGGCAATTGGATTATGAGAAGAGGGTCCCTCTGGGCCAAAAGGGCAAGAGGGGCCAATATAGAATGCTCAGGTGCCTTCCCAGGAGGCCCTCTACACAATGGAAAGGATTAAATTCTTTTATGTATTTTTTAAATTGCTGCCAGACATTCAAAGATTTAGTTTGTAAGTTTGTTTGGGATAATTGTACATTATGCTGTTGTATTTCTAAAATAAGGGATGTGTTAACTTTGTCTCTAAGTACCAAAAAGATGATTTTTTATTGATTCCCAAGGGTGTGAGGTACTATTATAGGTAATGGGAGTAACTCAGATCTGGGAAAAATTATAATGACTTTGCATAATCATATCATGTAAGGATATTCTTTGCTCTAGGCCATGGCAATTCCATTTCAAACTGGCTGTCAATTTCTTTTTGTATAGATAAGGTCTTAGTTACATTTTCTGTACCTCTCCCAGGAAGAAGTAGTGATGGTCCCTTCCTTTAGTGTCCACACAAGCCAGAAACCTCTCTTTAATTTTATACACAAAGAGGCAATGCTTTGATTTTGTGTCATACATAAGGGAAGCTGTGTGGTGACACCTGTGTAATTATACTTCCTTGCCCCACCCATGGTCCTCCTGAATGACCAAGGTGTTTGGTATTATTGGTGACTACATTAGGCAGGGAATTAGCCCACACAAGAGCTCTTTCCCATGAAGGGTCAGGAACATAAATCCAAAATACTTCCCCATTTGCCCCGGTAATATTACCATACAGCTGATGAGAGCTAGCATGGCAAGAAGGACATTTTTAGGCATTCTTGGGTTTCTGGTTACCTCACAATTTCTTTTTAAATTTTTATTATTATTATTTTTTACATATGTGTCTTTATACCCCCATTACCCTTCACCCCCCACTCATGTAGGTTTTCAATTCCCTGCTCTCTTTTCCTTCCAGCACTCTAATGATGTGAATGTTAGTATGCTAGAAAGTTGTCTCAGAGGCTCCTTACACTCGCCTCATTTTTGGATTCTTTTAAAAAACATTTTTGCTCTTCTGTTTTGTTTGTTTGTTTATTTGTTTGTTTGTTTTTTGCTTCCTTATATTCCAAATCACTGATTTGATTCTTGGCTTCATCTACTTTACTGTTGACTTCCTATAATTTTTTTTTTCCTTTTCAGTTAGTGTATTCTTCATTTCTGACTGGTTATTTTTGTGGTTTCCATATCCTTTTTATGCTATTGAAGTTCTCAGTTCATCTATTCTTTCCCTAAGTTAATTGAGCATCCTAATAACAGTGTTTTGAACTCTGCATCTAATTGATTGCTTGTCTCCATTTTGTTTAATATTTTCTCTAGTGTTTTATTCTGTTCTTTCATTAGGGATATAGTTCTTTGTCTTCTCATTTTGGCAGCCTCTCAGTATTTATTTCTATGTATTAGGTAGACCTGCTACTTCTCCCGAGCTTAGTAGAGTGGCCTAATGTAATATGTGTACTGTATGGTCCAGGGGCACAGCTTCCCCGTTCACCCAATCAAGGCACTCCACATGTATGCCACCCTCATGTGGGCTGGGTACACCCTCCTGTTGTAGTTGAGCCTTGATTACTGTTGGCATCTCAATGGAAGGGATTTACCCCCCAGACCAGTTACCAGGAGTACTAGTTAATATCGTGGACTTTTTCTTTTTTTAATAGATGGAGTTACACATATGTTGATGTATATGCGATTTGATATGTATGCTATTTTGTTGTATTGACAACAAGCTTCAAAACTTCACATGTCAAATTTTCTGAATGTGTTAACATCATAGATATGTTTCAACTTAAAAATGTTGAATTTCATACCCCCCCCCCAAAAAAAAAAGAGCATTGGCGGGAAGTTTTAACTCATTATTTTGAAGAAAAGTGCTGCTGAAAGTTATCATATACTTCGGAAAGCTTATGGTGAACATTCTCCATCTCAAGTTACTAGTAAGTCCCAGGTGGTGGCAGGAGATGACTGAGGACTTGGTGTTGGTCTCAGGCAAAAAACACGTGGAAGTACACACAAACCAGGTCAACAAACCCTGGGTAACTGCCTTGGCACACACCTGTGAATGCAGGAAGAGACTGCTATCTAGTACATATTGTAATCCATGAGTATATTCATCCAAAAGATGAGATGGGACAAAATTAAGAAGAGGAAAGAGGTGGCAGAGGTGGAAGAGGATGAAGAGGAGAAGGAAGAACAAAATAAATTCAGGATTTAGAATAATTCATAGGGACAGGACTACTGATTGGATCTCAAGGAGAAAAAATAATCTGCCTTTCTATAAAATTATTTTGTTCTGTGTTAGAAATGATAATAAGTTGACCCTGATTTAAACACAACATATCACTAAGGTTTCACTCAGAGATCAAATCTATATAAATAAAAGACTAAATGACTATCCGACCAGCCAGTAGGTATGATGTGCACTGACCACCAGGGGGCAGATGCTCAATGTAGGTGCTGCCCAGTGACAGCAACTCTCGCACTCCGGGATCTCTTCAGAGATGTTGGAGAGCCAGTTTTGGCCCAATCCCTGCAGACCCAGACAAGGGATTCCACTTGCTGGAGGGACCCTGTTCACTCCCCAGACACCTTTGTAGCTCTGGTGGAGCCCCAGTTGTGGCAGCCAGGAGGGACCTCGGAAGGTTGGCTTCAGGGTGTGTCTGGCCTGCCTCATCCAGTCCTGTCCCATTGGCCACCTTCTAATTAATTTCCTTTCAATGTGCACAAATCTGTGCACCGGGTCACTAGTAGTATTATAAAAAGCATTCAAGCCGAAACCAGTTTGGCTCAATGGATAGAGCATCTGTCTGCAGACTGAAAGGTCCCAGGTTCGATTCCGGTCAAGGGCATGTACACTGGTTGTGGGCACATCCCCAGTAGGGGGTGTGCAGGAGGCAGCTGGTTGATGTTTCTCTCTCATCTATGTTTCTAGCTCTCTATCCCTCTCCCTTCCTATCTGTAAAAAATCAATAAAAATATATATATTTTAAAAAGCATTCAATTTCACCATTAAGCACATAAGCAGATGAATGAATTAAAAAACTGTGGTACATCTATGCAATTGAACTCTATGCTGCTGGAAAAAAGAAGGAATTCTTACCATTTGCAACAGCATGGATGGACCTAGAGAGCATTATGCTAAGTGAAATAAGCCAGTTAGATAAAGATAAATATCACATGATCATCTCACTCATTTGTGGAATATAATGAAGAACATAAACTGACGAAAATATATAGATCCAGAGATATAGAAGCATTAAACAGACTATCCAACCTCATAGGGAAGGTGGGTGGGGTCGGGGAGAGAGAAAAACCAAAGGACTTGTCTGCATGCATATAAGTATAACCCATAGACACAGACAGTAGTGGGGTGAGGGCATGTACTGGGGTGTGGGAATGGCCAGGGAGAGGTCAATGGGGGAAAAAAGAGATATGTATAATACTTTAAACAATAAAAAATTTTAAAAAGTAAAAATTAGAACAGTAAGATATTTTATACCTATCATACTTACAAAAATTTAAGAATTAGACCAAATTTCTCACCACAAAAAGAAAATTGCAACTATTTGAATGATGCATGTTTAACTAACTTGATGTGGCAATAATTTTGCAATATATGTATATATAAAATCACTACCTTGTACACTCTAATGTTATATGTCAATATCTAAATAAAACTGGGGAAAAACAGAATTCACTTTCATTGTATATTATTATTAGAATAGAAAATATATTTTTCATTCAAAATTTGAATATTATTTACATATTCTACATATCTTCTCTAATATTTTATGAAAAGTATAAACTGAGGAGTAAACAATAAAAAGAGTTTATACAAATCAAATTTGACTACATATTTTTGAAACTGCATGTTTGTAATAAAACTTAATCTTCAAAAGAAATTTAAGAAGTTGGTTAAGATGGCTGCATAGGTAAATGCAATACTCCCATCCTCTCACAGCCACATCAAAATTACAACTAAACTACAGAAGAGTCATCATTCAGAAACACCTAAAATCTAGCTGAACAGGAGTCCTACAACTAAGGATATATCGAAACTTGTAGGAGGGGCAGAGAAACAGAGCGGGCTGGTCCCACCTCTATATGTGACAGTTAAAAATTGGGAGGGATATCTTGGCTGCTTAGAGTGAAGGGTCCCATCCCCATACCAGATCATCCAGACCACAGATCCAATGCCAGAAAGAGAAGTTCCCCATAACTTCTAGCTGTAAAAGCCATTTGGGATTGAGCCTGAGTGAGATGGAGGCTGCTGGAGTCCTAGCCAGTTCCTGTTATAGGGCCCTCAAAGGAACTTACTTGGACTCACTCCCTCTGAGCTTGAGCACTAGACAGTACAGTAGCTTGAGAGGCACCAGGGACATACAGAGAGGAAGTGATTTTTCTGGCATTGGGGCTAGAGCTGGAGAGGCAGCTTTCTCTCTGACAGAAGTGATGGCAGAGCTAGCAGGCAGGTGCCATATCTGAGTCTCCATCAACCTGGCTCACTGTTAGCCTCACCATGGTGATTCCCTAAGACCCCACAACATCTAGCTTGTGGGCCCACCCATGCTGTTTCCATACAAATGGCCTGTCTTGACTCATGCTTCAGACTTTCTTAAGGTTTCTTAAACAAGCAGTATCTAGCCTTGGCATGCCCCTGACACTAGAAGCAGCTGGCCTCTCCTGGGCACCTCCAAACCCAGTACTAGTCATAGTCATCTGCAGATCACTTTGTAGCTCATACCAGATGGCTCCCAAGAAGAAAACAGGCAGCAGCTGACCTTGGCCTCGATCTTAGTTGTAGGACTTCTGTTCACCTCCTGAAAGGTCCCAGAGCCAGTGCACCCAGTGGACAGCTTCAAACCCTGTCAAAGCACCACCCCAAGCAACACACTCAAGGGGCAGACTCAGCAGGCAAAAGAGCCCCATTAAAATAAATCTGCTTCATGGTGTGGGCTCCTGCACAGCTGATGCTCCACAATTGTCACAGCCTTGAAGCTACAAGTAGGCCATTAAAGAAGTATGGTGCCATAATTGGGATGATCCCATTTTGTTGGAATGGTTCACCTAATCACTGGTGTTCAGATTTGTTTGGGGTTTTTGGTCCCCCTCTGGAGATCTCCGGAGTTCTAGTGTCTTCCTTGAGCTGTGAAGAGCAGAGCTGTCCCATTCCTGGGCAGACACCTACAGGTGGGCCTTTGGCCTTGTGCTCATGGACTTAGTAGGGCTGAAACAGAGGGAGAGTTTTACGAATGGCTCAGGTTAATGCCCAGTGCCATGTGCTTAGAGTCAGAAACCATATGTAATTGTAGAAAACACAGTTTAAACTTCTATACTCATGGGCCTGTCATAGATCTATAAGCTCATGTCAGCACCTCATTCAATTTCTAGCTTAGATGCCCACTTGCTACTTTTTTGGCTCAGTATGGAAATCTTCTTACAGCTTATTTCAGGGCCAGGAATACTATCTTATTCAGCCTGAGGGTGCAGGAGAAATGGTTTGGGCTCTGGGTACCTCCACTGACACAGCACATCTATGGATTGCTTAATGTGCTAGGTTCCTTGTTAGGCACTGGGGTGTAGCCTCGGATGAGATACTGTTCTTTCCTGTGTGCTTTTGCACTCCAAAATGTAGAGACACCAATCACATACTCAAGAAAGCAATACCAAATTAGGGACTCTTATAAGGAAAATTTCTGAACAGTTTTATTACCAATCTTGGTGTGTGTGTGTGTGTGTGTGAGTGTGTGTGTGTGTGCGTATCGGAGGATCTACAAAGGAAGGGACCATTCAATCTTATCCTTTGTTTCCTGTCTCTTCTTTCCAAGTCCTCTTATCCCTTGCAAGCTATTTTTCCCAATTTTATAAAATTCCATTTGAAAAATGGCTTTTTGTGTAAAAATGTGTCAAAGTTGTGTTTTACTTCTTGACTTATAAAATAACGATACTAGATTTGATGATGAATACAAACCTTCGTTTCTAAAATCTGCTTCAATGAAAAGCCCTAAATAAGAAAGTGATGCCTCACTCACATTCTTATTTCCTCATCAAAAAACTTAGGTTGATGAGTCAGTCCCAATGGTCTGCTGACTCTGAACTTCTGGCACATAGTTACTTGTGTGACCCTTTAGGATTTGGCATATACCATGTTGTATTAAACATTAATCTGTAGAGTGTGAGCTCCCAGTGGAGTCTGACTCCTCTTCATCCTTGGTGCCTGCAGTCTGTGGTGTAGTCAATGGTTGCTCACAGTGGCTAGTTTTTAGTTTTTAAAACTCAGCAGCTTTAAAAAGTAAGTAACACAAAAGATAGACATCCATGCCTCATGCCTGAGATTTCAGATGCAGTAGGTCTATGCTGGGGCTCAGGAACCATAATTTTAGGACATTTCCTGGGTGATTCTGATGATCAGCCACATTTGAGAACAAGAAGTCTAAGCCAATTTGAAACACTGTGTGTGTGTGTGTGTGTGTGTATGTGTGTGTGTGTGTGTGTGTGTGTGTGTGTGTGTGTGTGTGTGTGTTTTACAGGACCCTCAAGGAGCCCGTAATGGGTAACTGCCTGCCTTTTCTCCTTCTTCCTATTGAGTGCCAGATTTGACCTCTAATCTCAGAGATCTCATTACAGTGAGGGCAAAATCAAAAGATGTGTAGCTCCTCGAGTCTTCAGTGGTCATCCCCCAGTGGCCAGCACTCAGGGGTGATTGGTAATTGCTTTGTTAACAGCTATGAGAAGCCTCATTGTCAGTGTTCCTATGGGCATGGCAGGTGCAGAGGTGGGACTTGCTGGCTTGTAACTCCCTCTGAGGTCCTCACTGTGAACAATCCCACAGGCCTCTTGGTTTCATCCTTGAGATTTTGACATTTGTTAACCATCCTTTTACAGATGGGGAAACTGAGACTTAGAAAGTAGCTTTCACAGGATTCTATGCGATATATGATGGAGTTGAGATTTGAACTTAAATCGATACACTGGATTTATCTCTATATTAGTGCCTGACCCATAAAACTGAAGTTTTATTGTCATAATATAATACATAGAATTAATAATATTAATTATCTTAACCCTATTGGCTGACAAGTTATTACCAAAATTAACATTTAAAACATGGTTTTTGATTGATCAAAGGAAGCATTTGTGGAAAGGTAAAAAGAGGTATAATTCATTCAACCTTCTGCCCCTCCTTCACCATCTTTATTATATTATCACTGAATTAGGATTTCAATTTAATATCCACAAAGAAATGCTTACTAATAATGACAGCCACAAAAAAACTAGTTATAACTAAGTCAAAAGAAACCATAAAAATTATTTATGGCCAAAACCGGTTTGGCTCAGTGGTAGAGCGTCGGTCTGCAGACTGAAAGGTCCCAGGTTCGATTCAGGTCAAGGACATGTACATTGGTTGCGGGCACATCCCCAGTGGGGGGTGTGCAAGAGGCAGCTGGTCAATGTTTCTCTCTCATCGACATTTCTAGCTCTATATCTCTCTCCCTTCCTCTCTGTGAAAAATCAATAAAATATATTTTTAAAAAATTATTTATGATACATCAGTCACTATTTCCCCTCATAAACCTGGAAAATAAAAATTTCTCTTATTTTTTCATTTTTAATGTGCTTCCTTCCTTTGAATTATCTTTAACTTCCAAAAATGTAAACACCATATATAAGAAAATAACAGTGTGGTGGTACATGTGATTTTATACATTTTTCACTTCTGTAGAAAAATTTTGTAAATTTACTTTTAATCTGCTCATCAATTCCAAAAGGGAAGTCAATTTGAAAGATTTATAAATACAACTCAGGTGAGCAACCTGTTTCTATTTGAAACTAACATAAAGCTCCAAGGTGAGCTAGGCTGGTTGGAAAGGAGAAGGGATAACTGTGTCTGCCCTGATCCTGGACAGTGTGAAAGCAGATGGAAACTCACAACCCCAAAGAGAGAAGATTAAGTTTAATGTGTCTTTCCACATGTCATAGAGTAATGAAGGTCATCACAGTGATTTAAACTCTTCTATATCCCTATAAGACAGAAAAAGCTAATTATATTATTGTTGTTGTCGTCATTATTAGTATTATTATTGTTGTTATTTTGCTTGCTTTCCCTTTCATTTTTCCCCTCTCCAACACCCCTGTTCTACAGATTACTCCTGCCACTTACTGGTTACCTATACTCAATTCTCAATGCTTTCTCCTACATAACTATGTCTCTCATCTGGATTATAAAAATACAGGTTTTGCATTGGTGTGTTCTGTTCTTTTCCTGGAGCCTATGCCATATATTACATGGCAACTTTAACCCTCTCTGTAGCTCTAGTTGGGAAATGGGAGAACATTTCAGGCCAGACTGTGATGCGCTATGGTGACACAGCCCACTTCCTGGGGACTTTCACATGACATCACTGCACATGTGAATGTGCACACCCAGTCCTTTGCCTCCAGGATTATGGTCAAATGAGTGTGAAGCTAAAAATTTGCATCAATCTGAGCCTGGAAATGTTAACATGCACAGAGAACAGAGTTTCTGGGTCCCAGGAACACAATGTCACTGTTCCCTGGGTTGACAGAGGAGGCTGCCAGACAGTCCAGCCTGGCTGTGGCTTTCTGTAGCTGCAGCCCTCTTCACTGTGTCATTCCACTAGTGCTGGAGGCCAACCTTGACCTCAACTTACCCCGCAGCAGTCTCCACACAGGGTCCCCAAAAGACCGTTAACCACCTGGATGGTGCAGAGAAGCATCTGGAACACTGCTATGATGAGCAGGACGGAGAAGAGGGTCAGATTCCAGGACACCACGTTTTTGGGCTCCTGGCACTTGCTCCATAAGGCTTCGTCATTGAGGTAATCCCTGTCAGGGGCATGGGAAAGAAAGGAAACAACTGTAAAATGAGGGCAATACCTAGACTAGAAAGTCACACTAATAATTTTTCTTTTAAAATATTTTTTATTCAAAGCATAATCTCATTAAGAAATATATTACATAATACACATATTTTAAAAATATATTTTATTGATTTTTTACAGAGAGGAAGAGAGAGAGATAGAGAGTTAGAAACATCAATGAGAGAGAATCATCCATCAGCTGCCTCTTGCACACACCTATTGGGGATGTGCCCGCAACCAAGGTACATGCCATTGACCGGAATCAAACCTGGGACCTTTCAGTCCCCAGGCCGACGCTCTATCCACTGAGCCAAACCGGTTTCGGCATAATACACATATTTTTAACAATACCCAACTATATACTATATACTATATACTATATACTATATACTATATACTATATACTATATACTATATACTATATACTATATACTATATACTATATACTATATACTATATACTATATACTATATACTATATACTATATACTATGTACTATATACTATATAGTATGTGTTAAACTGTGTTCCAAATATTTTACATTTTAACTATTTTATTTCTTATAGAAGCCTAGGCTTCTTTTATTCTATTTCATAAATAAAGACATTGAGGCACAGAGAGGTTAAGTGAGTTCCCATAGGTCACAGAGCTAAGTGACAGAGTGACTTTAATGAGCTGACGGAGAGGATGGGTAAATTCAGTATCGATCAGGGAGCCAAGAAAATGAAGACACTCCAGGAACAGAATCTCACCACCTGGGCTTGGACCTACTTACTGGGATTTGGGACCACTTGGACATTTGGTACAATTTTGCCATGTCTAGTGGCCATCTGAAGCCATGTAAAGTATAATCGTGTCATTTAGCTAAAGGGGAGAGCTTGTCTTTTTTTAAAGGCCGAATTCTAATCAAATTGTGAATTTGACTCAAGTATACGGGCAGTCCTCAGGTTAAGTTGAACTCGACTTATGTTGCTACATGGTTATGTAGCCATCTCCCATTTACAATATATATTTTTTTAAAAAAGTTCCATCATTTTGACGTATGTACATATGTGCTTTATGTTTTTTTTATTACTTACTTACCATTAGTAAAGGTCAGGAATTGTTATCTTTAATTTTTTTTTTTTTTACTGTTTCACTTCATTATTGCTGTGTATGTACTCCATGTGAGTTACATAGGTGATTATGTAGGTGGGTTCTGACTAATGAAAAAATTGAGTTATGTCACACCATAGGAATGGATCTCTGATGTAACCTGAGGACTGCCTATATTTTTGTCCACATGTTGGAATTCCACTTATAAAAAGATTTAATTAACTAGAAGCACTAAGTAATCTGCTGCCTTAATATTCTATACTAGAGCCTGCACTCTCTTCAATGTGGGACATTCCTCTCAGAATTCTGGACCACTGGATCCTAACTGCTTACCTGCCTGCTGGCCTGATCGTCCTTCACTGCCCCCCCCACTGGCCTGGTCACCCCTAACTCCTCCCCCCTACTGGGGTGTGGTGGTGGAAGGGAACTCGGCCCCCTGGGACACTCGGCTCACCCGGGGCACTCGGCCCCCTGGGACACACGACTCACCCGGGACACCCTTCCCCTTTGGGGGGTACGGCTTACCCGGGGCACATGGCCCCCTGGGACACTCGGCTCACCCGGGGCACTCGGCCCCCTGGGACACTCGGCTCACCCGGGGCACTCGGCCCCATGGGACACTCGGCTCACCCGGGGCACTCGGCCCTCTGGGACACACAGCTCACCCGGGATCCCCTTCCCCTTTGGGGGGTACAGCTCACCTGGGGCACATGGCCCCCTGGGACACTCGGCTCACCCGGGGCACACAGCCCCTCTAGGGTGTTGGGGTCGCATATTGGAGGCGCCACGCTAGCTCCTTGCTAGCATGGCGGGCAGGCTGGGACAGCTGCAGTTGGGCTGAGATGGTTGCAGGTGGGGGGGACCACCTTCAAAGGTGTCTCGTTCGGTGTGGGAGCGGAGCAGCTGCAGACATGGAGGCTAAGTTCTGAGGTCGCCCACTTCCTGAGCCCAAGGCGTGGTGAGCTCTGTTCTTGGTGGATTTCCTTTATTCTCGGAGGCAGTGGCGGGTGGCGGTACCAGGTGCAATATTGATGGTCACTCCTGTGGTTCAATTACCACTGTAGTTTTAAAGTTCACATGGCGGTGGTGGTGAGAGCTTCGGCTTGGCCATGTGGCATCGGAGGATGGGCTCGCCTGGGTGGGTAATGGAAGGCACCGTGCCATTTCCTCACCAGCGTGCTCCATTTCCCTCCCAGCATGGTGGGTGTGCTGGGAAGATTGTGGGCGGGCTGTGATGGCTGCATGGGGAGAGTCCGCCCTCAATGGTGTCCTCTTTGTTGCGGATGTGGAGCTGCTGTGGATGCAGCGGCTAATTTCTGAAGCCACACTCTCTATGAGCCCGGTGTGTAGTGAGCTCTGATTTCAGTGGATTCCCATTCTTGGGGGCGGCAGTGGGAGCGGCAGCGATGGTAGCTCCTGTGGCTCAATTTCCCCTGTAGTTTTAAAATCCGCATGGTGGTAGTGTCTGATGCTTTGGCCTGGCCATGTGGCAGCGGAGAGAGGATTCTTCGGGTCTGCCAATGGAAGGTGCAGCGCCAGCTCAGTGCGTGTAGAGGCCTGGCAGAGCAGGCCGCGGGTGGTGGCGGAGAGTCCCCGCGATGTCTTAGTCTTTCAGATTTAGTGGAACGCTTCCCCTGAGCCAGGACAAGCAGCACCACCACAAATATTGGCCAGCTCAGTGCTGCCCCTCTACAGGTGACAGTAGGGGCATCCTCAACTCGGTAGGCCTTTGCTCTTGGAGGTCTTAACCAGTGGAAGGCAGCACGGTACAGAACTGCCCCACCTTCTCAGTCCTCCGGCCTCTTTATAGTTTTAAACTTGATGATGATAGGAAGTTACAGGGTGACACTATTTTCCAGGCACATTTGGTAAAGAGAAGATCCTGAGATAAAGTGATTGGCAGTCCTGAGTTCTTCCCTCTTCTGAAGGTGTGTGCAGTGGGCACACTAACTCCCTGCTTGTGAAGCGATGGTCCCATACCCAGTTCTCATGCACTCACTTTAGGAAGTAGGAAAGTCCTTTTTTTTAAAAAAAAACAAAGTTTTTCTATAGGTAACTATGCCTTTAGCACCTCCTGGTGGTGAGATCAGCTCACTGGGGAACCTGGAAGCAAGGACTGAGTTTGGTGCCTGGAGCAGTACTTTCAGTCCCACTCACAAGCCACCACACATGCCTGTCGAGGTCCTTCTCCCATCTCCCAAACTCTCAGGTTCTGAGACTCTCAGAGATGCTGTCAATGATTGTTGTGCCCAACTCTCCAACCTCATATTCCTCATATTCCTTGGGAGCTAATCATGTTTCCACACTCTCTGAAGCAAGGGGAGATGAGGCTGTGTACATCCAGTTTACTGAGCTGGAGTTTTACAGCATCCTGCTCTTGGGAAGGGCATTCCCATGGAGCAGCAGTAATCATCAACATCAATTACTGGAGTGTCATGGAGTTCATGCAACTCACTTCTTGCAGCTGAAGGAAGGGCAGGGTAACACCACTGTCTCACTGGCTACTCTGCCTGGTTTTGGTCCCCTTCTGTGCTTCCCAGCATTCTGTGTCATCGTCTGGGCATTTGTCTGTCTTCTTTTTGGATTGTACACTCACAAGGACAGGGACCATGTCCCCTGTGTCTGTCCCCAGCTCCAGCACAGGGAGTTTCCATAAGTAACAGCAGCTTGCATCTACTGTGTCCTGCCTGTGTTCCAGGACCAGGGCCAGCTGCTTTACATTGCCTCCCCAGCCCTAACAGGACGTGCTGCTCTCCTTGAACAAGACCTGCCATAGAGTCGCCTTCAGGAAATAGTCACCGAATGAATGAACATGCACCCACTGCGGATTAAAAAGTTGAGGCTAGAAATGGAAGTGCCTGGATTTGATCTGAGGTCTGTCTGACTTCTAAGCCAATGCTCTTAACCATTACACACATCCCTCTATTTAAGAAAGTATATCTCCTGGGGCTATTTGAATATGATGGATAAAATACATACATATGTCTCTAATGGTATGTTAATCAATGTTTATTCATATCATGATAAATCTTGATATCTTCATGTGAGTGCCTGTGTCTTCATCTGAGTGCCTGAGAAAAGTGAGTTAAGTCACAGAATCAATAAAGACATAGTTACCTGTAGCAAAACTCTTAAAAAAAGGACTTTCCCATTCTCTAAAGTGAGTTCATGAGAACTGAGTATGGGACCATCACTTCACAAGCAGGGCATGAGTGTGCCAGGGGATGTGTTTGGCCCTTCATGTGTGACATCTGAGACCAATATACTGGCTGGGAGTGTGACTTTGAGTCTGTTGTGTTTCCTTTTTCCCTCTTTTTATAAAAAATATTTTTTATTGATTTTTTACAGAGAGGAAGGTAGAGGGATAGAGAGTCAGAAACATCGATGAGAGAGACACCAATTTAACTGCTTCCTGCGCACCTCCTACTGGGGATGTGCCTGCAACCAAGGTGCATGCCCTTGACCAGAATTGAACCTGGGGCCTTTCAGTCCACAGGGCAATGCTCTATCCATGAGTCAAACCAGCTAGGGCCTTTTCCCCCCTCTTAGTTTTAGACATAGATTTCCTCTAAATCAGTTTAAGTTTCATCAAGGATAGTATCATTCACATAACACAATAAATAGAAAAACCTGTTTAGTGCTGTGCTGATGCTGTTGTTAGAAACAACAAGAAAAGCGTCCTTGGAAGAAGACAATCTGTTGTTCTCAGCCACACCCCCATGTGGGAGAGAGGGAACCATCAGGGGAAGAACCTCAGGAGATGGCTCAGCCTTCTGAAATCTGAATGTTATGCTCAGGCAAGACAACTGAATGGCCAAGGGACCCAGCAGTCTTCTGTGAGATGAGAGGGCTTTTCACACTAAATTTGGGGATCCCTGCCTGTGGTATGAGGATGTTACAGGCCGCATATTCCTGTTTAGCTATAGAGAAATTTAAAAGTAAATCTCATTTACCATTGCAACAAAAAAACTAAGATACCTAGGAATAAACTTATTCAAAGAGGTAAAGTAACTGTTCTCAGAAAATTTCAGGATGCTGATAAAAGAGATAGAGGAAGACACAAACAAATGGAAGAATATACTATGTTTATGGATTGGTAGAATCAGTATAATTAAAATGTCCATACTATCCAAAACAATCTATAGATTCAATGCAATCCCCATTAAAATACCAATGGTATACTTCAAAGACCTAGGAAAAATTCTCCAAAAATTCATCTGGAATAAAAAAGACCCAGAATAGCTGCAACAATCCTGAGAAAGAAGAACAATGTTGGAGGGATCACAATACCAAATGTCAAGCTATACTACAAAGCCATTGTTCTCAAAACTGCCTGGAACTGGCACAAGAACAGACATATAGACCAGTGAAAGAGAACAGAGAACCCAGAAATCAACACAAGCAATTATGTTCAATTAATATTTGATAAAGGAGGAAAAAGCATGCAGTGGAGTCAAGATAGTCACTTTAATAAATGGTGTTGGGAAAACTGGACAGATACTTGCAAAAAAAAAAAATGAAACTAGATCACCAACTTACACCATACAGAAAAATAAATTCAAAAAGGATAAAGGACTTAAAAGTAAGATGGAAAACCATAAAAATCTTAGAAGAAGCCATAAGCAGCAAAATAGCAGACATTTGTCGTAGCAATATCTTTACCGATAAAGCTCCTAGGACCATGGAAATTAAGGAGAAAATAAATAAATGGGACTACATCAAAATAAAAAGCTTCTGCACAGCAAAAGAAACCATCAACAAAACAACAGGAAAGCCCACTGCATGGGAGAACATATTTGCCAATGTTATCTCTGATAAAGGGTTTAATCTCCAACATTTACAGGGAACTCATACAACTTAACTAAAAGAAGATAAACAATCCAACAAAAAAATGGTCAAAGGACCCAAATACACACTTTTCTAAGGATATTCAGAAAGCCAAGAGACATATGAAAATATGCTCAAAATCACTAATTATCCGAGAGATTGCAAATCAAAACAAAATCAATACATCTCACACCTGTCAGAATGGCTATCATCAACAAATCAACAAATGGCAAGTGCTGGAGAGGATGCAGAGAAAAAGGAACCCTCCTTCACTGCTGGTGGGAATGCAGACTGGTGCAGCCACTGTGGAAAACAGTATGGCATTTCCTCAAAAATTCGAAAATGGAACTGCCATTTAACCCAGTAATATCACTTATAGGAATATATCCCAAGAAAACATTGAGATATGTTTCCTTGGGATATATCACCCCTATATATCCAAACAGAAATGCCAACCAGAAAGGATATATGCACCCTTATGTTCATAGCAGCACAATTTACAATAGCCCAGATTTGGAAATAGCCTAATTGTCTATCAGTAGATGAATGGATTAGAAAACTATGGTATACAATAGAATACTACTACCTGTTATAAAAAAGAAGGCATTCTTACCATTTGCAACAGCATGGATGGAACTGGAGAGCATTATGCTAAGTGAAATAAGCCAGTTAGTGAAAGAAAAATACCACATGATCTCATTTATGGATAACCAAGAACATTATAAACTGATGAACAAAAATAGATACAGAGGCAGAGAAGCATCACACAGACTGTCAAACTATAGCAGGAAGGTAAGGGAAGGTTGGGGGGGGGGGCGGTGGGTAAGAGATCAACTGAAGGACTTGTATGCATGCATATAAGCATAACTAATGGATGCAAGACATTGGGGTGGGGTGAGGGCATGTGCCAGGGGTAGGGAAGGCCAGGGGAAGGTCAATGGGGGTGGGGGGGAGCGGGAGAGAAAGGAGACATATGTACTACTATTTGTAATACTTTAAACAATAAAATAAAATTTAAAAAGAATTATGAAGTATTATAACCATATTACAGAATATGGAAAGATAAAAGTCACTAAAATGCTATGAAATATAATACAAAAAAAGAGAAATATAAATGAGAGAAAAACATCATTGATCAGATGTCTGCTTCATGCCCCTTCTGGGAATAGAGCTTGCAACCTGGGCATGTACTCTGACCCAAAATCAAACCAGTGACCTCTTGGTTTATGGATTGATGCTTAGCCTTTGAGCCACACAGGCTGGGCAGGTAGTAATCTGATAGATCCAATGGAAACTGGTTGCATAACTTTTAGATGCCATACAGCAACCAAAACAATTGGTAATTATAAAAATCCCAGGGCATTCTAAAGCCCCACCATGAAAGTGAAAGGAAATCATTTTGCTGATGTTGCAGCTAAGCAGGCAGCATTGAACAGTCTAGTCATCCAGACTTGAGAATGTTCTTTACTTCCCATTAAATCAATAAAAGATTATCTTTCACAGTTTCAACACACAGCCACGGAAGATGAAAAGAGAATATGGCAACAAAAGGGGGGAACTTTTGACCTAAACAGACAGATATGGCTTGGACCCAATCAGAAACCCATTTTACATGTAGGGGCCCAACTACCTGTACTTCAGCATGTACATGAGCTAACACATTGGGGTTCTGAAAAGATGATTTCATGGAGTAAATAATATTACTGGAAATCTTCTTCTATAGTAGCTCATAAAGTGTACAACAAATGCTTTATTTGTCCAAAATATAACCCAGGAAAACCACTCCATGGATCTCAAGGACATTTCCCGCTTCCTTTGGGGCCATTTGAAATATGGCAATTGGATTTTATCCAAATGCCATCATCTCAAGGTTACAAATATATATTGGTCATGATTTGTATGTTTTCTCACTGGGTTGAGGCATTCCCTTGCAGGAGAGCAACAGCCTTAACAGTTGGTAGATTTTTACTAGAAAAAAATGATTTCTAATTGGGGAATTCCCTCTGAGTTGCATAGTGACCGAGGGACTCATTTCACTGGGAACATAATAAAATCCATCTGTAATATTTGTCCTATACTATAGCATTTCCATTGTGCCTATCACCCCCAATCTTCTGGACTGGTGGAACGTACCAACAGTATAATCAAAACTCAACTAGCAAAAATTTCAGAAGCCTTTAATCTCCCCTGGACAAAAGCTCTCCCTATAGTACTCCTCAAACTGAGATCTACTCCTTTTGGTAAACATAAGCTTTCTCCTTATGAAATAATCACTGGTCGCCCTATGCATCTGGATGAAGGGGCATATGAACCAACTTTACTAAAAGGAGACATTTTACATTATTGTCAAGGGCTTATTAACCAACTTAAAGAAATTGATAAATTGGTAACAGATTCATTTCACAATGTGCTCCCAGAAGATTTCCAAGATCATGGCTTACAACCAGGAGATTTGGTGTATTGGAAAAGACACCAGATAAAAGATTCTCTCCAACCTCATTGGAAGGGAGGATCTATCATAATCATTCTTGTTTTCTGTTAAAAGATTTGCGATGGAAGCCAGTACTTTGTTTATTAATATTGTTAATTGTCTCATGTGTATGCTAATAAACTTTGAATGTCAGTGGAGACTCCACAAATCTCCTTCTCTCAGATCAGCTCTTTCATGACTTCTCCTGGTCTCTGTCAAAGCAGCAGTTAGAGGTGAGATCTTGTGCAACTTAAGTCCCCGCTCCAGTTCTGCTTCACAGAGCAACATGCTGGAGACTTGCAAATTAAGATGACAGGAAAAGATGCTAAACATCACCAATAATCAGAGAAATGCAAATTAAAATCACAATGAGCTATCACTTCACACCTGTCAGAATGGCTATTATCAATAAATTAACCAACAAGTGCTGGTGAGGATAGGGAGAAAAGGGAACCATTGTGCATTGTGTGGGAATGCAGACTGGTGCAGCCACTATGGAAAATAGTATGAAGTTTCCTCAAATAATTTAAAATGGAACTGCCTTTGGACCCAGCAATCCCATTTCTGGAAATATATCTGAAGACCCCAAAACACTAATTCTAAAGAATATATGTGGGGTCCTGATGCGGCCGGGGCCAGACATGGAGGGGATCTCCCTTTTCTGTATCCCGCACGTAAACAGAGATGAATGAACCGGTTCTAAGTGGAGGCAGCCAGGGATTGAGAAATAATAGAAATAAAGAGAGAAGACACAGAGATAGATTTTAAGCGGGGTGGATCGCCATACTGTCTGCTGGAGAGGCAGGAAGAAGACGATGACCCCTCCCAGTGCATTTATTTTATACCCCCAATACCAGGAAGTAACACCAACTTATTTGCATTCTTAAGTAGGCCCTACCATGCCTGGATTTACATATCTAGTCCTGCTCCTGGGCTGATATGAAGGCCAAGCTGAGAACATGTCCACCATCTTTTTAAAAAAAAAATATTTTTATTGATTTTTCACAGAGAGGAATGGAGAGGGATAGAGAGCTAGAAACATCGATGAGAAAGATACACCGACCAGCTGCCTCCTGCACACCCCCCATCGGGGATGTGCCCGCAACCAATGTACATGACCTTGACCGGAATCGAACCTGGGACCTTTCAGTCCTCAGACCAATGCTCTACCACTGAGCCAAACCAGTTTCGGCATGTCCACCATCTTGGGAAAACATGTTTCCAAGGTGTGGCTCTGCCTACACCTTGAAATCAGCTGACGATAATTAAGGAAAGTTGCCCATGTGCCTTCCTAGGTGGCCCTCTACAAATATATGCACCCCTATGTTCATAGCAGACTTATTTACAATAGGCAAGATCTAGAAACAATCCAAATTCCCATCAGTAGATGAGTGGATAAAAAAAAAAAAGCAAAAGCCATGGTATAGTTATATAATGGAATACTACTTGGCCATAAGAAAAGAAGGAAATCTTACTCTTTGAAACAGCATAGATAGACCTGGAGAGCATTATGCTAAGTGAAATAAGCCAATCAGAGAAAAACAAGTACCATATAATTTTATTCATATGTGGAATCTAATTTATAAAACATTAGGTAAACAAACAAAATAGAAATGGATTCAGATAGAGAACAGACTGACAGCTGTCAGAGAGGAGGGTGGTTGTGGGCTGGGTGTAAAAGGTGAAGGGATTAAGCTAAAAAATAAAAAAAACACCTCATAGAGACAAACAACAGTATGGTGATTACCAGAGGGAAAGGGGAGGTATGGTGATGGAAGGGGACTCTTGATTTGGGGTGTTGAGCCCACAATACAATATAAAGATGATGTATTATAGAATTGTACACCTGAAAACTATATGATTTTATTAATCACTGTCACCCTAATAAATTCAATTAAAAGAAAAAGAGGACAGGACAAGTGTAGTGTCTCTCCTTTAGCCATTTATCGGACTGTGCCCCTTGTGGTGACAAATGGGCATTGCAGGATATACCTTACCCGTCATGGAAGGGGTAGCCCCACTTGTTATTATCCATGAGACATTTAGGACCACGCCTGAGTGCGATGAATGAGATGACCAATGAGTACCCAGCACCCAAGAATCCAATCCCAGCAAATATTATGGAGGAGAACATCTGAAAGAGAATAAAAGAGACAGTTAGGTTCTTAAGTTGGTCCACAGGTTGTTCTCAGGACACCTAACCAGCCTGCTGTTGAATATAGGTAGCTACAAGATGTTATAGGCAGATGTCAGTCTTTCCAAAAGATGGGGCCTCTGGAGGCTCCTATAATGATTTTGGTGTCATGTAAAACACAAGCTCTGGTTATGAGAAAAATCAGAAGTCTAAAAATTCTCCTTGAGATTGAAATCATTAAGTCCAACCTCTCTTCCATGTAGTAGCAGCCTTTAAAATATCTGCAGACCAGCCGAGATTGGTTTTGCTCAGTGGATAGAGTGTCGGCCTGCGGACTGAAGGCTCCCAGGTTCGATTCTGGTCAGGGCATGCACCTTGGTTGGGGGCACATCCCTAATGGGGGGGTATGCAGGAGGCAGCTGGTTGATGTTTCTCTCTCATCAAGGTTTCTGACTCTCTATCTCTCCCCCTTTCTCTCTGTTAGAAAATCAATAAAGAATATTAAAAAAAATATCTGCAGACCTTTTATATCTTAAACATGTTTTGCATTTAACATAACTCTTCCCCTTCCACTCTCTAAAAGTTTTCTCTTTGAGTTAAACAAGCCCAACATTCTAGTTCTTTCAAATGTTTTTATATGACAGAGATTACTAGCATCTTTCTTTTTATTTAATCATAAAATCAAAATAGAATTATATACCTGTTAATAATAGAGGTCTGGTGCATGAATTCATATACCAGTGAGGTCCCTCGGCCTTGCCTGTGGGATTGGCTAAAACCAGCTCTCCAATATCCCCTGAAGAGTCCCAGATTGTGAGAAGGTGCATGATTGGAACCAGGGAGGGACCACAGGAGGGCTCCAGGTTGTGTCTGGCCCGTCTCACTCAGTTTTGATTGGCTGGACCCCAACAACAAGCTAACCTACTGGTTGGAGCATCTGCCCCCTGGTGGTCAGTGCACATGAGAGCAAGCAGTTGAGTAGCCTTAGCATATCATTAGCATATTAATCTTTGATTGGTTGAATTGATGACCGAACACTTAGCATATTAGGTTTTTATTATATAGGATGAAAGGCATAAATAATCCTGGAGCCCATTCAGCTGTTTCTTACAGATAAAAATTAGGCCCAGAGATGCAATTTTTATTCTAAACAGTAATAAAAGAATAGTGTGGAGACATTAATAATTTTTAATAAATCTTTATTACTCAGATTATTACAATTGTTTCTCCTTTTTCTCCCCCAAAGCTCCCTACCACCCAGTTCCCTTCCCACCCTCTGCCCTTACTCTCTCTACCAATTGTCTTCATCCATTGGTTATACGATTTCTTCCAGTCTCTCACTGCTTCCCCACCCCCTTATCCTCCTGATAATTATCAGTCCATTCCCCTTCTTTGCCCCTGATTCTACTATATACACCACTTTATTCTGTTCCTCAGATTTTTTTTCCTTCTCTTTTCCTTTTTTCCGTATATGAATTTCAAGTGGGACACTCTCATTTGTTTTTGTAGGGAAATACAACAGAGTGTTCTGTAGCTAATGGCTGCAGACTGTCCAAATGTCTCAGGACCACACGAAAAGAGTCCGCTCCTCCTCCGGTTCACACCACCCCTCCCCCTGGGTCCCACTGCTTCCCCAGGGCACACAGCTCTCCCGGTGTACATGGCTCCCCAGGTCCCACCACCCCCCTGGAGCACACTGCTCTCCCGGGACACCTGGCCCCCCTGGGGCACACGGCTCACCCGGGGCACATGGGTCCCCCAGGACACACCGCTCACGGTGGGTGGGCTGAAATGACTGTGGGCGTGGAGACTGTGCTCCAAGGCGCCCAGGTGGGAGCAGAAGGTGCAGCTGAGGCCCGTTGTCGGTTCCCTCGCTTCCATGGTGGGCAGACTAGGACAGCTGCAGACTTGGAGGCCAGGCTCTGAAGCAGCTCACTCCCTTGGCCCGGGGCGGAGCGAGCTCTGCTCTCGGTGGACTTCCCTCACTCACGGTGATGGCGGTGGGTGTGGCTCCAGCAGTGGCTCCGGAGGCTTCATTTCCACTGTAGTTTTAAAATCCACATGGTGGTGGCGGCACCCCTCCTCGGGGGCTCGGTAGAGGCTCGGTAGAGGCTCCGGCCCGGCCAGGCGGTGGCGGGACTGACAGTCGAAGGGCTCTCAGGGGCCTTGAATGGAAAGCGCCATGCCAGCTCCTCACTAGCATGGTGGGCGGGCTGAGATGGCTGTGGGCACGGAGACCGGGCTGAGATGGCTATGGGTGGGGAGACCGCGCTCCAAGGCGTCTCATTCCGGGCCAGAGCGGAAGGTGTGGCCGAGGTCCGGCATTGGTTCCCTGGGCAGGCCTTGACGGTTGCCGACATGGAGGCCATGCTCCGAAGCAGCCCACTCACTGGGCCTGGGGTGGAGCAAGCTCTTCTCTTGGTGGGCTTCCCTCACTCTCAGTGGTGGCGGTGGCGACAGCGGCTCCAGCAGCTCCGGTGGGTCCGGTTCCACTGTAGTTTTAAACTCCACATGGTGGCAGCGGCGGTTTTCTTTGTCTCTAGTTGTAGCCATCTCATTCCACCAGCTTTCCTGTGGGTCTGATGTGGTCCCTTTCAATTTTAGCTGTTGTTTTTTTTCCATATTGTTTATGAGGTGGCAGCTTAGGAGACTACCTAGGCCACCATCTTGTTTCGGTCTTCCGACATTAATAATTTTGAAAATAGGGTCAGAAAATTATCACCTCTATTGCTTTACTTTGGTGACATGAAGGTGTACTGCAAAGCATATGATTTTATTTTATTTTTTTAAAATAAATCTTTATTGTTCATATTATTACATATGTTCCTCATTCCCCCCCCCTCCATTGCTTCCCTCCACCAAGTTTCCATTCAACTCTCTGCCCTTTCCCCATCCCCCATTGTCCTCATCCATAGGTGCAGTTTATGTTCAGTCTCTTCCCGCCACCCCCCACTCCCCATTTCCCCGAGAATCATCAGTCCACTTCCCCTTCCATACCTCTGATTCTATTATATTCACCAGTTAATATTGTTCATCATGATTTTTAATGCCCTTGGTTTTTAGATTCACTTGTTGATAGTTACGTGTCTGTTCATAATTTTTATCTTTATTTTCTTCCTCTTCCTAAAGAACCCCTTTTAACAATTCATATAATTCTGGCTTGGCAGTGATGAACTCCTTTAGCTTAAATTTATTTGTGAAGCTCTTTATCTGGCCTTCGATTCTGAGTGATAGCTTTGCTGGGTAGAGTATTTTTGGCTGTAGGTTCTTGCTAGTCATCACCTTGAGTATTTCTTGCCATTCCCATGTGGCCTGCATGGTTTCTGTTGAGAAATCAGCTGGCAGTCGTATGGGTGCCCCTTTATAGGTAACTACCTGCTTTTGTCTTGCTGCTTTTAATATTCTCTCTTTGTCTTTAGCTCTTGGAATTTTAATTATGATGTGTCTTGGTGTGGTTCTTTTTGGATTCCTTTTGTTTGGGGTTCTGTGTGCTTCCTGGACATGTAAGTCTATTTCTTTCACCAGGTGGGGGAAGTTTTCTGTCACTATTTCTTTCAATATGTTTTCAGTATCTTGCTCTCTGTCATCTTCTGGGATGCCCATAATTCTGATGTTGGTTT
Source organism: Vespertilio murinus (assembly GCA_963924515.1). Lineage (NCBI taxonomy): Eukaryota > Metazoa > Chordata > Mammalia > Chiroptera > Vespertilionidae > Vespertilio > Vespertilio murinus. The sequence goes on along the minus strand of OZ004706.1, from coordinate 105,107,420 downwards.
GCTTGAAGTTGTCCCAGAGGTTTCTTACATTATCTTCAACTTTCTGGATTTTCTTGTCTTCTTGCTTCTGTGGAGGAGTGTTCTCTGGCTCTTTGTGTTCCAAATCTTTGACTTGATTCTTGCAATCTTCCAATCTGTTTTTAGGACTCTGTATAATATTTTTTATTTCAGAGAATCTATTCTTCATTTCTAGTTGACCCTTTATTATTTCTTGTTGAACCTTTATTATTTCTTGTTGATCCCTTTTCATATCCTCATAGGTCTCATTTATTTTATCGGCCTTTTCTAAGAGATGGTTGAACAACCTTATAAGCGTGGTTTTGAATTCTATATCCAGTCGTTTTTTGTCCTCCATTTCTTTCGTTTGTGATCTGTTTCCTCGTTTTGACATTTTTGCTGCTTCCCTGAGTTGGTAGGTTGGGAGGATCAGCTGTATCTATGCCAGGAGATAGCCTTATTCCACTAGACTTGGGAACCTGCAAAAGCCTCTGAGTTCAGCTTGGATGGGGCAGTTTCAGGGTGGAGCCTACAGCCTTGGCTTCCGGTTAGCCCCGCCCTCTGAGGTTCCTGGGTCTCAGTGTACCTCAGTGTCCTTTGGTATTCACTGCAAGCACCTCTGAGAGAAAGGCGCCCTAGAGCTTTGCCCACTAGCAGACAGTCTAGTCTCTCCCCCAACAAGCCCACAACTGTGGTTCAGAGCAGTTGGAAGTGGGGTTAAGAACAGTCAGGAGCTTATGTCTCCTTCCCGCTAGGGCAATCTCACGGCCCAATCAACCGTCTGTCCTCTGAGCGCGCAATGTGTGCGACTCCGGGGGCTCTGCTTTCCGCCGCTCCCCTGAGCTTCTGCCTTACAGCCCAGATTCCCCCTGTATGAGGCTTGCCCAGGACTGAGGTTCAGTGCAGTCAGAACTGGGGCTCAGCACAGTCCTGAGCTTTTGAGTCCTTCCCGCTGGGGCAATTCAGCAGCTCAGTGAACAGTCCCTCCTCTGCGCGCAAAGTGCATGACTCCGGGGCTCTGCCCTTCACGCTCTGCTGAGCTTCCGCCTTACAGCCCAGATTCCCTCTGTATGAGCCTGGGACCCCAGGGTCTCCCCCAGAACTGGGGTTCAGCACAGTCCAGAGCTTTTATCTCCTTCCCGCTAGGGAATGCCAGCCAGGCACTCAGCCGCCCCTCCTTTCCGGCTCCGTCCTCTCCCCTCGTGAGCACCGTGCCTCCGTACCTTAAGCTTTTACAGCTCCTCTGGTTTTCCTTCTGATTTTCTCTTTCCTTCTAGTTGTAGAATTCCCAGTCAGTCAACTTTCCTATAGTTCTGGATAGTGTCCACTTTATATTTTAGTTGTATTTTTTGAAATTGTTGAGTGCGGCTGCAGCTAGGCATTTACCTCTGCCGCCATCTTGTTGCAATCGCAAAGCATATGATTTTAAAAGTCAGCAGATTCAGGCTCAACTCTTAGCTTTGCTATTTTTCTCTGTGATGACTATGCATAATGTATTTCCTCAGAGTCTTATTTTTCTCATCTATAAAATAGGCACCATAAAGCCTACCTAAAGGTCTGTTATAAAAATTAGATGTCTGGAGGGAATAGTCAGACTTCAAAAATCAATATAGTAAAATTATTTTATATTTTAATTTTAATTGTACGAACTTAAGCAGTTTATGAGACCAGGGTCATACTGCATGATATAAAAGGATGGTTGAAGAAATCACCATTCTGCAGGAATGAGGTTTGTACTGTTGCATGAAGATCAGTGAAGAGCAATTCACTGCCTTGGAGCAACTCCCCTTCCCAATCCAAATCCTGATTTCTTCACTGTGCCTCCATGGGGAGGGCCTCTCATTCCACCACCCATCCCACCTCGAACTGCAGGTGGTTATCTCACTGGTCTCCTTTCCGGACAGTTCAACTCTTCTTCTCTTCCACATTCACATGAACCTCACCCCTGAACATGATGGACCTGTTGCTAAGGACCTTTAGGACAGGATCAGAATCATCAAACACAATGAAACCAAAATTGGGTAATTTCCCACCACTGTTAATGCACAACTCTTCCATATTCCCATAAATTTGAAAGAAATCTTTAAGCTCTGACTTGTCGACCTTATGAGGCAGATTGCCAATGAAGAGTTGGCGACTGTCAGGGTGTCTCACGATTCTTTAAGGTTCAACATTGCCTTGCTCACCAGCCTCACGGATTGGTCTAGGTCCCCTCTGAGGAGGCATATTTATCGGTTGTTCTCAAGCTCTTTGATCCCTCTGAGGCCTCCATGGTGGAATCTGAGATTCAGGCTTTAGATTCTGGGCGAGGCTGTGACAACATGAGGTGGTATCCCAGAAACTGGAACATCTTCACTGGGTAGAAGGTTCTTACTGGTCATATATGCTCGGGAAAATGCCCTCAAATCTTCCTGCGCTATTTGAGCGATGTCTGTGGTGCTGGAGAAGAACTTTTCTGAGCATCCTCAGGAGCAGTTTCCTCCAATACTGGTTCACACTTCTCCTCTTGGATTTCAGATTCAGGTTCCTGCTCTGGTTCTGGTTCAGGTTTAGCAACAGGTTCCTCTAAATGTTCTTCCAAGTCATTGCTGACAGTCTTATCATAGAAGTTCCAGAATCATCAGGTACTCCTTATGGTGTTTGCTGTCTTTCTTTAGGTTCCTCTACTTCTTCCTCAGAACCTCCTGAGGCTCAGTGACAAAGCCATCAAAGACCTCATCTTGGTATCTGAAGATATCATTGTGAATGTAGAACTTATTTGCAACAGAGCCCTCAGGAGCAAGGACAAATGTCTGCATGAATCTCCTCAAATCCTGGTTGTTATTGGAGAGCAATCCCATCACCTGGACCACCACACCATCATTCAAAGTGGTATGAGTATCAAATTGGCGAATCTTAGTGTGGCAATTGATGAAGTTTTGTGACATCACTTTCCTATGGATTTCTTTCTGTCCGTAGACTGCATCTGCTGGCTTTCCATTTGAATCCAATCCCCCATGGACATAAGAAAGGTTCTTTCCATAAAATATGTGCAGTATGCCTGGGGTCTGGTTCAGCAGTGTATAATACTGTCTCATGAATTCCCGCCACACCAGCAGGGGAGTAGGCTTCTCCATAATAACCATTGCTTTGGTCAATTCAACATGTGTGGCTGAGTGGGAGAGGAGCAAGCTTTGCTCCACTGCTTGGAGGAAAGAGAAAACATATTTTATATACCGTATTTGCCGGCGTATAAGACGATTTTTTGGCCCTGAAAATATGCCTCCAAGTGGGGGGTAGTCTTATACGGCGAGTATATAACAAACTCTGTATTTTGAGTGGAAATGTTAGGGGGTCATCTTATACGCCCAGTCTCTTATACTCCGGCAAATACGGTATTTTTCAGGGCCAAAAAATCGTCTTATATGCCGGCAAATACGGGTAACATAATTTAAAATAGGCATATGTCACTGAAAGTTTATATATTAATATTAGTTATGAGCTTATTTTGAAACGTCTTTTTGGGAAACTGAGATTTGGTTTTATGTTAATTATTGCCATATATTGGGGTACCTATGGTAATTTACAGAGTTTTCCAATCGCATGGAGCTTATAACTTTTTTTGGTGAGTTCTTGCAACAACACACTTGGGGATGTACTGCTCTAGTTTGGAGAGAGCTTATCTAGCTTCTTGTCTCTGAGCCACCTTCATGCCTCATCCAAATCGTTGTTCAGTTTGACCAGATGGTGTCCCTCTAGTAATGGCCAGCTCACCCCAGTGAGGCCATTGAGAACTTCCACTGAAGTCAGTATTGGCTAATGAGGTCCCTAGCCTTTCAGAGCAGTTTTGAGTGGTCTGGAAATACCTGCTGATATGTGGTCCTTCATGCTAGAGTGGGTGTCTCAACGAAAAACAGATTCTATAAAGGGAGGATTTATTACATCTTAAAAGTGGTCAAAAGTGTTTCAAAGCCAGAACTGCCATTACATAAATGATTAAATATTTTTATAATTATGTTTTTGTAAAAAATATTTCAATAATCATCTACTTCAAGCACCTTACTTTCTAACTAATACAACTAGCTTCATTCCACCAGAGCCTTATATGCATAATTTCATTTAGTCCTCTTAGCACATCTGTGATGTGGGTAGTATAATGTACACTTTCCAGAGAAAGCTGAGACAAATAGAACTTAAGATCATTGCTCTAAGTCAAATAGTGAAGCTAAAAGATTGGGCTGAGTCCCTGGACACTGCTACCAAAGCCCATGCTCTTAATTTGATACTTTCTCATGTTGCATGTCTAGAATGGGCTGAGCTAGATTATGAATCTGGGTCTCTCCCTTCAAGTCTAATGTCCTATAACTTCCACTATTCAAATACATGCACACTCATGACACACTGCCACTAATATCAGATACTCTTATTTTCAAGTTGCCCTGTGGATGGTATTGTTTCTCTCACAGAACTAAAAGAGCATATAAGAAAACATCTTTTTAAAAAAATATATTTTATTGATTTTACACAGAGAGGAATTGAGAGGGATAGAGAGTTGGAAACATCAATGAGAAAGAAACATCGACCAGCTGCCTCTTGCACATCCCCCACTGGGGATGTGCCCGCAACTAAGGTACATGCCCTTGACTGGAATCGAACCTGGGACCTTTCAGTCCGCAGACCAACGCTCTACCACTGAGCCAAACCGGTTTCGGCAAGAAAACATCTTTTTGCTTACTTTGTTTGAGTTTTAATTATTAGTCAGGAGTTATTAAACTACTGATTAAGAATCTTAGAGTATCTAAATTTGCTGTAATTGAAAAGAAAGTATAAAATAAAGAGAAACTTCCTTTGTATTGATGTCAGGAAGCTGGGGGGAGCTTTTAAACCATACTTCGACCATGGAACCATCAATAAGAATGTTTACAAGAGCTCTTCCAACCATCTTTCTCCAGAAAAGACGGTCATCTTCTTTGTTTCTTAGGACTTGCACATGGTTCACCATTAAACTGCATGTCTCAAGTTGCAACTTTTTGTTGTTTCCAAATAAACCCATTTTGCTGGATAAATAGGCTATTTTTTTAAGGTCAACAAAAGATCATATTTATAGGAAGGACTAGAGGCTCAGAGCATGAAGTTTGTGCATAGAGAGGGGTGTCCCTCAGCCTGGCCTGCATCCTCTCCAATCTGGACATCCCCCCACAATCCGGGATCACTGGCTCGCTTACCTGCCTGCCTGCCTGCCTGGTTGTCCCTAACCCCTCTGCCTGCCTGCCTGCCTGATAACCCCTAACTGCTCTCCTGCCTGCCTGATTGCCCCTAACTGCTTGATTGGGGGCGGGTCCAGCCCAACAAGGGGAAGTCTGCCTACCTGATCACCCCTAACTGCTGGCCTGCCTACCTGATTGCCCCTAACCACTCTGCCTGCCTGTCTGATAACCCCTAACTGCTTGCTAGTGGGTGGGGCCAGCCCCACGAGAGGCCATAGTAATTCTGGTCTAACGCTCATTATGGTTGTGACGCCATTATGGTTTTCGGCCTTTTATTACACAGCATAGTTTGGTAGTCTGAGGAGACCTGGCTTCCAACCCACATCTTTTTGTCTGACAAATGCTTGTGGATACCTGTCTTTGTACAATGGTTGCTGCTTTGTCCAGATTCTCAGAACAAATGGGAACCTGACTCCAGAGCAAGGCATGATGCAATGGCTCTTAGTGGTGAGGTGGGGTGGGACTGCTACCAAAGGGCTCAGCTCTACAGTACCATACTTTTTGAAAAAAGAAGTAGGGATCTATATACTTAAGTGAACTCTATTTTGAAAAGTTGACAGCAGATTAAAAACAAAACAAAAACAAATGCTTCTTCTGGCCACTTGGGAAGTGGTGGTCCCTGGTCCAGGGCAGCTGTGGCTGAGTTTACAGATTGGCTTGGCTATTCCTTTGATGGGCATTGGCCTTGTGGACAGCTGGACAGTCATTTGAAGGTGTCATCCTCAACTCAAACCATGGTCAGATCCCAACCCGGTATGTGGATGAGGGAGTTTAGGGAACTCAGATGGACAATTAGAATTGGGCAGAGCAAATGTTTCAGATCATATTTGACTCAACTGGTCTTGTAAAAGCATGATTTCTCAGCATTTCTTTTAGACTGCACTTAAATATAATTAAAAACAAATTCTGTATGATACTTGAATGTTATTTCACATTTTGCTAAGGTTGTATATAAATCTAAAAACAAAAGATTAAAAAAAAACCTTGTTTTGAGAGGAACCAAGATGGTGGCATAGGTAAACACCTATACTTGCTGCCTCCCACAAACACATCAAAATTACTATTAAAATATAAAACAACTATCATCCAGAACCATGGGAAAGTTAACTGAGTGGAAGTACTACAATTAGAGAGGTAAAGAAGAAAGTGCATTGAGACTGGTAAGAGGTGTGGAGGCATGGAACGAGGTGGTCCGGCATCTGGGTGTGTCACTTTTTTAATGAGGGAGATCATCTCTTTGGAGGTCACCTGGAGGATCAGTGAGTTCTAGTGCCACACCAGACCCCTGGGGAAAAAGTTCATACAGGCAGTAAGAACTTCAGACTATATAAAACAGTGTAGACCGGAGCTGAGTGACCCAGCTGCTCCTCTTAAAAGGCTAGCACCTTGAACTGAATTTACAAGCTCCCACTTGCTCTGAGCTCCAGTTCCAGGTGATGCTCTGGGGACCCAGACACAAATGGGGAGAAAATGGACTGTTGGGCATCAGGCAGGGTCTCAGGGGTGGCTTTCTTCCAGACAGAGGTGCTCACAATGGTCATTGTTCTTGTGCTGGGACCTCCCTGGTGCTGGGAGACATTTTTGTTCATTCCATCTTGGAGATTCTCTGAGACTTCACCCCACCCAATTTACAACCCCACCCAAGCTGAGCACAGTAGCTTTTGAATATGAATGGCCTGTTCTTTCTCAGCCTAAAGCCCATCAAACAAGCTGCAGCTGGGTCAGGGAGCTTCAAAGCTATCAATAAAAGACCCAAGGCTGGCACTAGCACCAGCCTGCCTTGCTTCATAGCTGGGCCTCATCTGGGCACTTCCAAACCTGATACAAAGAGGAGGAATCTGCAGATCTCTGTAACTCCTGATGGGTGGCCCCAGGCAGTGGCTGACTTTTCACCTCCTTGGAGATCCAAGAGCCAGTCTAGTGGTCAGCATGAGGCCATACCAGATTACAACTCTTCACATCCATAAGTGACTCACACAAGGGGCAGACTCAGTGAGCACCAGAGCCCCACTGAAGCAAGTCCTGCCTCATAAGGGTATCTCCTACACAGAAGCTCTCACACTGTAGTTGCAGCTGGTCCCCACAGCCAATTGGCCTGAAGGTCAATTCCTCCCAGTGATATCAATGGCAATCAAGGCTCAACTACAACACAACTCAGAAGGGTTCATCAAGAGTGTTCACCTCAGGTGATTGGGAAGGCTGAGCCACTGGGTCCTATAGGACACCTACTACACAAGGTCACCCTATCAACTCAAGGAGACTTAGCAGCTACCCAATACATAGAAACAAACACAGGGAAGCAGCCAAAATATGGAGACAAAGAAACATATCACAAATGAAAGAAATGGAAAAAAGTGAACTACTGTATATAGAGTTCAAACCACAGTTATAAGTTAACTGAAGAATCTTCTAGAAACCTTTGAGGAACTTAGTGAGACCTTCAAGGATCTTAGTGAGAATGCAAAAAAAAAAAAAAAGGAAAAGGACTAGTCAGAAATTAAGCATACATTTACTGGAATAAAGAATAATATACATGAATTCAGCAGTAGACTAGAGGATACCAAGAATAAAGTCAATGATTTGAAATATGAAAAAGCAAAAAATCACCTAACCAGAAGAGCATAAAAAATATAAAGATAGTGTAAAGAGCCTCTGGGACAACTTCAAGGGTACCAACATCTGAATTATAGGGGTGCTAGAAGAAGAGAGAGGGAAAGATATTGAAAACCCATCTGAAGAAATAATGACAGAAAACTTTCCCTACCTAGTGAAATAAATATACTTACAAGTCCAGGAAGCACAGAGAACCCCAAACAAGAGGAATTCAAAGAGGACCACACCAAGACACATCATAATTAAAATGCCAAGGGCAAAAGACAAAGAGAGAATTCTTGCTTAAAAGTAGCAATAAAAAAAACCCCAATTAGTTACCTACAAGGGAGTACCCATATGACTGTCAGCTGATTTCTCAACAGAAACTATGCAGGCCAGAAGGGAATGACAAGAAATATTCAAAGTGATGAATAGCAAGAACCTACAACCAAGAATACTCTATCCAGCAAAGCTATCATTTAGAATTGAAGGTCAGATAAAGAGCTCACAGAAAAGAAAAAGAAAAAAAGCTAACTAAGTTCATCACCACCAAACCAGTATTATATCAAACTAGAGGCCTGGTGCATGAAATATTTCCCTGGGGAGTGGGGGGAGGTGTCCCTCATCCCATCCTGCACCCTCTCCAATATGGGACATCCCTCTCACAATCCAGGACTGCTGGTTCCCAACTGCTTGCCCGCCTGCCTTCCTGATTGCTCCTAACTGCTTCTGCCTGCCAGCCTGATCACCCCCTAACCCACTCCCCTGCAAGCCTGATTGATGTCTAACTGTTCCCTGCCAGCCTGTTTGCCCCTAACTGTCCTCCCCTGCAGGCCTGGTCACCTCTAACTGCTCTCCCCTCCAGGCCTGGTCCACCCCAAGTGCTCTCCCCTGCAGCCTGGATTCCTCCCAACTGCCCTTTCTTGCAGGCCTGGTCACCCCCAACTTCCCTCCTCTGCTGGCTTCATCACCCCTAACTGCCCTCCCCTGCAGGCTTGATCACCCCCAACTGCCCTTCCTTGCAGGCCTTGTCCCTCCCAACTTCCCTCCCCTGCTGGCCATCTTGTGGTGGTCATCTTGTGTCCACATGGGGACAGGATCTTTGACCACATGAGGGCAGCCATCTTGTATGCTGGAGTGATGGTCAATCTGCATATTACTATTTTATTAGATAGGATAGAGGCCTGGTGCAGGAGTGGGGGCTGGCTGATTTGCCCTGAAGGATGTCCTGTATCAGGGTGGGGTTTCTCTTGGGGCATGGGGCGGCCTGGGAGAGGAACCTGTGGTGGTTTTCAGGCTGGCCACTCCCCCTGACAATCGAAGCAGAGGCCCTGGTATCTGGGGTTTATTTATCTTCTACAATTAAAACTTTGTAGCCTGGAGCAGAGCCAAGCCTTCTGCTCGTTCTGTGGTGGCTGCCATTTCTGTTGGGATGTATGTATCTTCTATAATTGAAACTTTGTAGCCTTAAGCCGAGGTCTGGGATAGCCAGGGTGTGTGAAAAGCTTGGCTTCCTCCATCGCCAGGGGAAACCATAGCCTCCTGCTCTTTCCAGCTCTGTGGTTGCCACCATTTCTGTTTGGATTTATTATCTTCTATCATTGAAACTTTGTAGCCTTGAGTAGAGGCCTAGGCCAGCAAGGGCAGGCAGAATGCTTGGCTTCCTCCATTGTCTGGGAAACCCAAGCTTCCCTCCTACTCTCTGTGGCTGTAGCTATCTTGGTTGGGCTTATTTGCATATTTGATCCTGATTGGCTTGTGGGTATAGCGGAGTGGTGGTTTATTTGCATATTACTCTTTTATTAGATGGGATGCTCAAGAGTATTCTTTAAGAAGAGGAGGAAAAAGAAAAAGATTAAAAAATTATGAACAACAAGGTAACTATCAAGCGAATCTAAAAATCAAATGAATAAAAAATCTGAGGAACAGAATAAACAGGTGAGTGAAATAAAAGCAGGGGCATGGAAATGGAACAGATTGATGATTCTCGGAGGAAAGGGGGTGTGGGAGTATGTGGGAAAAGATTAGAAAAATATCTTATATGCATTTATGCAGTACCTATGGACACAGACAATAGGGTGGCAAGGGCCTAAGATGGAGTGGGAACCAGATGTGGGGGAAATAGAGGGACATCTATAATAATCTCAACAATAAAGATTAAAACAAAACACCCTTGTTTTAACAGGTTAATCTTCACCTCTATTCAATACCAAGGAATGAGCCGCTGGACTCTTAAACAATGAATCTTCTTTTCTTTTCACTCAATATCCTTAATTGCTCCCCTTCCCCCACCCCCACCCCAAATTCTCACCTTCAACTTATTCCCCCTAGTCTTCATTGTACAAGATTACATTTCAATGGGGAAATGAGTTATATATATTTTTCCTATCTTATTAATATAAAAATACAGGCCGTCCTCGGTTACGTTGGACTTGATGTACCGGTATGTTGTTTCATGATTATGTTGCTATCTCCCATTTATTTATAAAAATGTTTCATTATTTTGATGTATATACATATGTGCTTTATGTTTTTTATTATTTATTTACCACAAGTAATTTCAGGGTTTTTTATTTTATTTATTTATTTTTTTTATTTTATTTTTTTACCATTTCACTTCATTACTACTGCGCATGATGTGCTCCATGTGAGTGACATAGGTGCTTATGTAGGTGGATTCCAACTTACAGTGAAAATTGAGTTACATCGCACTGTAGGAACAGATCTCCGACGTAACCCAAGGACCTACTGTAAATATTACACATATTACAGATAAGCAAAGGGAGGCACATGTAATAAAATTACACTAGAGGTCCAGTGCATGGATTTGTGCACCAGTGGGGTCCCTCAGCCTGGCCTGTGGATTGGGAAGGACATGATCAGGGCCAGAGAGGGACTGTCAGAGGGACCGCAGGAGGGCTCCAGGGAGTATCTGTCTTGTCTCCCCCAGTTCTGATCAGCTGGACCCCAGTGTCAAGCTAAACTACCGGTCGGATCATCTGCTCCCTGGTGGTCAGGGCACATCATAGAGACTGGTCGAAGGGTGGAATGGTCAGAGGGACAATTAGTGTATTAAGCATATAATCACATAAATTGTGGTTATTTTACATCTTTGTGTAAATGAGATTTAAAGATTATTATAATAATTCATGCTTACTTGGGGGGACTCATGATGGTATTAAGAAGGTGAGAATGTTTTCTTTGAATGATCTTTCATCTCCCATGAAAATCCTTGTGCCATGTTTTGTGCACCAGCCTCAGCCCTTCATCTGTGTTCAAGTATTGTTTGATTCAATAAATGAGCAAATGTGGCAAGAAACAATGATGGCATGATTTTATTCCAGAACAGATAGCTTTCCCTTGAAGAAGTTAAGATATAGTTCATCACTGGGCTCTCAAGTCTCTTAGGGGGACAACTGAACCTCAGGAGATGGGAGCAGGAGCTGGCTTTACTCCTCATCCTGCCTTCATTCCAGTTCTACCTTCACCTTTGTCACATCAATGTATTTATTGGTCTCCTAATACTTTTCTTTAAGTCAACCATCTCTTTCATTCATTCATATCATCATCTGAATGAAAAGCTAGGATCTTTAGCAAACAGAGCACAATATCATTCTTTATTAATTTGCTGGCAATCCTGGAGCTGGGGCTTGTTCTTTTGTTAGAAAAGGAGATCATGAGGGGTTAGGAATAGTATGAACTTTGTTCCATCAAAATAAGATTTTCTTTTTCATGATAGACTCAAAGAATTGAAGGAGAATTGAAAAGGGGGTAACCTTCTATGCTACTGAAAAGTATAGCACATCTGAATACCAGCAAAGCATGTTCTAAATTGGGAAATTCTTATTTAGTCCAACCTCCTCATATTACAGGTAAGCAAAGGGAGGCAGAGAGCATGACAGTGACTTGGCCAGCTGTGAAAATGGGACCTGACCTTACATACCAGAATTCTTCCCACACTGAGAGGAACATGGAGGCCTAATCTCTCTACCTGTCTGTGAAAATATGGATGGCTGCATGACGGAAGAAGTCCTGAGGCAAAATGCAGGGAGAAGTGGGAAGAACTGGGCACAGATAGTGAACTGGCAGTGGTGTGCATGGGGAATTTAGGGACTAAATGGGAGAGGAAGTTAACATTTGTTATCTTTCCAACCCCTCTTTACAGATGGACCAGAGAAGGAAATGACTTGTCTAGGGTCTCAGGCCCCTCATGGCTGGAGGAGAGGGCCACTCCCCATCTCTGCCTTCCCATCCTGGTTCTTTATATGGCTCCACTGCAGCCCTCCAGCTCTGACATCTCTGCTTGTTTGTGAAATCAGAGGTGGCATTTTAAATGTATGGTTATAGTTACTTTCCATCCACAGGAAGAATTACATTTTTATCCCTGCAACAGCTGTCCCCAGAGTCCTGCTTGGGGCTGGTTACTCCTCTGCACCCCTTGAGATGTCCAGCAGGAGGGGACAGTGTACCTGGGAATAATTATGGTGTCTGCCCCCCTGGTAACTCACCATAAATCTCTTCCCACAACTCTCGTTGCCACAGCACCCACAGCAGTCATTGTACTTCAGGTCCAAGAACATGCTAGCAGGGAAGATCATCTGTCAGCAAGAGAAACACCTCAGCATGGGTCTGGGATGTGAAAGCAAGGCCCCCACCTGCCTGGCTGTGTGAGGAGCCACAGCCATGATGTGAGACTTGGTGGCTGAAGGTTATGGCAGGAATGATAGAGCGTGGCTGGTGAGGTGGACCAGTGTTATTGAATATTTTGATGCCATTTGACTTAACTGCAGTTTCAATGGACCAAGAAAGCAAGCTCTGACACCCCCAGTCTCCGTTTAGATGGTGGGTTAGGAAAAAAACAAAACAACAACAGGTGTCCTGGATTGTCATGATAAGGATCTCTCTCTAAAGCAGAAGCTCCCAGTCTCCACTGGAAACAGGAATAAGAAAGCCTTCATGTACGAGTGGAAGAAGAATCCTCTGACACCTATTTCTCTTGGTGGTTCAGTCAATCAATTTGCTCTAAAGTGCATTTCCACCCTCACCTCCTCCTCTCCATAGCACCCTCTCTTGTTTGAATTAAGAAATTCTGAGACCTTCAGTTTGGTTCCTGGAGCTTAATTGGCCCATGAGAACCGCCAGACCAAGTTTAAATGGCCCAGTAATACAGCAGACAGGTCCTTGTCAGGTCCTAATGGAGAATGAACAATTAAGGCACTGACTTTTCATCAAGCAATGCTTAGGCTTTTGTTAGCAACTAAGTACCTCCCAGGTTGTTAATAAGTGCCCAATTTTGGAAGAATGGGGTGAAAATCTCCTTTAGGGGGATTTTAATACTCACCAAGAATCCACTTCCTAATATTCCTCCGAAAAACCAGACCTCTTCAGAAAGGTGATTGATGTTGCCTATCTCTTTTCCTCCAGGGAAAAACAAAAGGATGTTAGCCAGAAAGGCAATCATAGAAAGCAGAATGAGGATGACTCCCACGCACTTGGCCAACACTCCGGTGCACATGCTGGGGAAGGGTGGCACAGGACCTGGTAAAACGTCCCTCACTGCCTCTTTCACGGCGTCTCTTCAAAGTTATGAGCAGAGGGTCCTATTCAATGGCCCTGTTCAATCTGCATGTTGGTGCTGAGAAGCCAGTCAGCCTGGGAACTGAGTTCTGGAGTTGCTTCTGCTTCTCAAATGGAACAGAACCTTGATGCTGATGGCTATTTATACCTTCTCCCTGACCCGGAGTCCTGGGTGTTTTATCCTTGGATCAGAATAACTATTTTGCCATGTGTTCCATAGACTGTGGTTCTATGAGGATATAAGTTCTACCAAAATTGTATTAGGCGATTACATGCGCTTAGGTAACAGTGGCTGAAACAAAATAAAGCAGACTTGTTCACTGCAAGACATCTCAGAACCTTCCTGAGCTCACAGGCATTGTGACTCTTCCGCATTGTGAGAAAGGCAGATGGTGTGGGGGGTGGAGTAGAGGGAGGGGCATGGTCTGCAAAAACCACTTTATAAAATGCTTTTAATAGCACCCTTAAAAGGAACTCCTCACTATTATCTTTGAACATGGAGGGAGGATATGGTACATATAAGCTTGCAATTAAATTCTGAGATTATCGCCCTGAGATAAGGCATTTCTTACAGGCAGGGCCTCTCCACTCTTTCACAAAACAGCTCTTCACGCTACTGTCTTGGGGAAGTCACAGGTCATAGGTCAGACCCCCCAGGGCCTTCACCTGTGCCTCCCCATCTCCCAGGACTTGTTCCTCTGGACCATATCGACCCACGACAGTTGCAGATTCCCCTGGCACCTCTGCACCTCCCAGGAATGAGCATCATCAGCTCACAGTCAGTGTGGTAGCTGAAATTTTGCCCAGAGATGAAGTATTTTATACCCATCGCAACGTAATCTATTTCTGTGCAGGCATAGCACAGGTGAAGACGAGTTATGTTCACATTTAAGTTGACCCTCTTTTAAGAACGTGAAAAAGGAGTGAAAATGTTTTCTTCTCATTCTGTTGCAGGAGAAAACGCAGGGCAGACACCCATGAACATCAATCCTCAGCAGACCCGTTTCCCTGATTTTCTGGACTGTCTCCCAGGAACCAATGTGGACCTCGGAACTCTGGAGTCTGAAGATCTGCTTCCCCTCTTCAATGATGTAGAGTCTGCTCTGAACAAAAGCGAGCCCTTTCTGACCTGGCTGTAGTCAGTACATGGTAACCTGTGTGCAGCCATGACCTGACATTTCCTGGGCCTCTTGGGAAAAGCGATGGAGCAGAGCAAGTCTGCAGGTGAACCGCTTCCTGCCCCCATGACTCCTCGGCATATTCCACCTCAAAGGGAAAGTGCACAGTTACATACCTACTATAGTCACATTTGAATATCAAGGAGGGGTCAGATGAACATTTCGCAGGCATTTCCCATCTAAAATCTTTTTTTTAGATAATAAATACAGCAAAGTTACCCTCAGAACTGAAAACGAAACAAGTGCTTTGGGAAGACACAATGTAGGGGGGAAAACCCATATTAAACAATATTATTCAAAAGAAATTATAAAATGGAATAGTGTCTTATCAACAGTACAACTTATAGGGTGAATTCAGAAACTTAGAAATTTGGTAAGAATCTAGAGTCAATTCATCACTTAGATGAAAGCTTCTGTGAATTTTGTGTTGTCTGAAATGCTCCTGAAAGCTATCTCATCAGATGCCATCAATTTTAGGAAATCTTCACTTTCGGGTCACTAGGTGGTATGCAGATCCAGGCAGAAGTGCTCTCTTTAGATATGCCACCTGTATGCAGGTTTCTATTCCCTGGAGTTTGTTGGCACAGGGTGGTTAGCAATGCCTGATAGAGGTCTTTTCAGTGAGGTTGTGGCGAGTCTTTCCAAAGTTGTCTTTTTCAGTAGGTAAAACCTCCAGGCTGTGGAGTGTGTGGCTGAAGGTTTTCATCTGCCTGGAGTGCCCTGTGTAAAGATTGTTGCAACAGAACATGGTTATTTTGATAGAAGCAATCAGGCCTTCAGAGTATTGAAATATGTCTCCTTTATCAGCTGTGGATCAAGGGGCAGAGACCAGGTGCATTGGGTGCCCTGTGACTATCTCAAAGGGTGAGAGTTTGTGCATTCCAAAGGGGATGGATCTGAGTTTTAGATAAAGGACCAATGACAGTACTTGGGACCAAAAAACATGGAAAGTCTCTACAAATGTTGCCAATTAAGTTTTTTTTTTTTAATATTTGCCAATTGTCTTAATGCTGATAGTGTGTTCAAGTAATATAGGGTGAGGGTGGTAAGTACAGTCAAAGTGTTATAAAACTGACCAAACAGCACAGACTTGTCAAAGCATCTGGCCCATTGTGGGAACCCGGCAAGTTCTTAGAGTACTTATTCTCAAATCCTGCTCACAGTGCTAATTGTTAGAGTAAGTTCCTCCTGAACCTTGCTACTGTAGTAAGTGTTGGGAACACGCATTGCTCCATCCTGCCATCTGGTCCAAGTGTAGGAGCTGCTCCACTACACCAACTGTCTTGTCTGAGCTCCTCTGCTAGAGGCTGGACCTGCTGAACACCAGGTGATAGACAGAGAAGCCATGAGAAGTTGTGGGTACATAAAAGTCTTCATTGAGGAGCCAGTTGCTATGTAGCCATTGATAACAAGAACCCACTAGACAAAACAGTTCTTTAAGTAGTCCATAAAACAGATAGCCACATACTGGCTAGGTAACAATAGATCTTTCCCACACGGCAACAGGAGTCTCTGTCCCCATAGTCATTATCTGAGCAGCCACATGCTGCCTCTAGACCCGCAGCCTCTTATAGTAGGTGCATCTGAGCTCACTACAACATAGTAGCTATATCTGAGCTTCCCTTGAGCTCTCTAGCTTCAGTAACATACTTTAATAGTACTTAGACAAAAGAGGCCTCTAACCAAATAGTGACATAAATCTTTTGGATTATAGAAGGGCACATTTTCACAGTGTGTGTATCCTTGCGCCTGCTTATAGTCTTTGGACACCCTGATTAAGATTCCCATGTTCAGAGTACTCTTGAATATCCAGCATACTTTGAAAAAGGCCTTCTTACTCTAATTAGCCTTGAGCATCCAGCATACTCTGGCATGGTTCCCACACCCATACAATAGGATCTATCACTGTGGAGTTTGAGAGTGGTTCCCCAGGTAGAGACATTTTTTTTCCAAAATGATTTTGACTACTACTCACTAGAGGTAGTAAGTAGTCTAGTGAGAAAACATGTAGACCATGAAACTAAAACACATGCAGGTCCATGAGATGGGAAGCTGTATGAAATCCATTTGCCAACCCTTGAATGGTCCATTAGGTAATTGAAAGTGTCTGGGAGCAGTGGGAACAAGTTTCCTTGGGTTGTACTTTGAAAAAATTAGACAAGTGAGACAGGTGCTTTTTGTGGCCTTGTTAATATTCCCCCACTAATACTGATTCATGAATTCTGTCATTCTGTCAGTGGATCATAGTAATGCGTGGACAGTAGTTAGGAGTGCAGATATTAGGGTCTCTGTTAGAACAAGGTTGTTATTTGGCCTGAACCGGAACTTTCTCTTTTTTCAAGCAAATGATTGATGGATTTCCAATCTTGTCTTTCCTTTTCTGAGGCCAATTGTTGGATTTTTCTAAGCACTTTGTCTAAGTTATCATTTGGGGAATAACTGCTACTTGTTTCAAAGAGCAGTCTTTTCCTGCAGAAGTGTCAGCCGGCTGATTTCCTTTAGCTTCCAGGGAGTTTTGAGTTTTGAATGCCCTGGGAACTTAATGATAGTTAAAGTAGAAAGTAAATGTATGGAAGCCAATAATCCCCAAAAGTACTGGCCCATTTTTACTTTATTTCCACTGGAAGGAAGCCATGTTGCTTCCACAACATTCCAGTATCATGAGTTACTCTGAAGCACATCCACCATCATTATGAATGTTGTTGGTTTTGACCTTGTCTAGGGTGCAGGCCAGTGTGAACAAGAATGAGCCCATATAGTTAGACTTTTTGGGCTGAGTAGCAAAGGCAAAGATGCTGCTTCAGTTACAAAGACTGTTGATATTGCATATCTTGCACAATACTTACCATTGTCACCTTTTAAATAAGAACTATGAGAGAGCCACTAGAAGCCAGGAGTTTCCTGCAGATCATCACGAAGGGTCAGGAGGTGATCCATCCATCAGTGTTAAACAGTTGTGAAGGGCTTTATGGGTGCTGAATGAAGGTTGTTCTATAGTTTAGTTGTGTTAATGAAAAAAACCATTGAAACCTGTAAAGAATTTTTGTGTGAGTTTATTTCAGCCAAACTTGTCGACACATGCCGGGAAGCAGAACCTCAATGGATTGAGATAATGCTCCGGAGAATGGCGGGTTACATTTCTATATTTATACATTGCAATCAAAGGAAAGGGACATAGACGAGTTACATGAAATTGGTGATAGATTAGGGAGGTGGGACAGAGCCAAGTGGGGAAACCTCTGGGATAGGGTAAAAAGTGAAATGATGGACATGAGCTTCTTTCACAGAGATGGATACAGGATACTCTAACATAATTAACAGTTGACAATTAACTTGATAACAAGAACAATGAGGGAGTGTCTCAGGGCCATTTGTTGTGCCCTCAGGGGTCGGGGTAAAAAGGAAGTTACAAGTTACCCAGATATCTCACAGATAGGTTATCTCAGAGGCTGAAAGGCAAACGGGCTCAGTAAAGCAAATCCAAATTGATCTTTGTCAGTTGAAATACCTGGGACATGACTACCTACTATAACCTGTTTATAGTCAGATATTAAATTTTCAAACCATCTTTGTGGTTATTTTAGGTCTCTGAATTTGCAAGACTGCCATGCAGGCCTTCCCTAAGCCTGTCAGGTTGGCATGTGGCTCTTTTTGTTCACAGTTGTAATTTTGATGTGGTTGTGGGAGGATGCAAGCACCGCATTTATCAATACCAATATCTTGACCAGAAGCCATAAGGGGCTTTGCTGGCAATGGAGGGGAAGAGAGTAGCAGGTTATTACAACATGAAAAATTTATGTGAGAAGAAGCAGTTAACAAAAGGATTTCATAATGGGTGAGGCAACTTACTAAAAAATCTTGAGTTTGATGAGAATTCAGAAGGGCTTCCATTGCATGGGGTACAAAGATGGTTAAAAGAGATCCGACAATGACTTCCTCAGTGGCCTTAACCAAAAGGACAATGGCCATAATAGCTCTAAGGAAGGGAATGTTACCAGGCCACAAGGCTCTATTGCTGCTGTTATACACTGGATCAATGGTGTTAGTACTCTAAGGACATCCCCTTCCTTTTCATATACATAAAGGAAAAAGGGGATGTGATAATTGGATGCCCAAAGGCATAATTGAACTCTCCTCTGAGGTTTTAAAGTTATGTCAGTCCTGTTCTTTCCATAAAATTGGGTAGGAGTTTGTTCTTTAGTAAAACACATAGAGGTTTGGCCATAGAGAGAGATTTGGAGTGTAATATCAGCAGTATCCAAAGAGCTTGAGAAAACTCAGGACACCATGAAGCCTATCTGTTCTGATAGGCACAACCCTTGTTCTGATATCAGAGGCACTAAATATTGAACTTGGGCTTGGGAAAACTGGGATTTTCCTTTGATGATCTTATGTCTCTCAAAGGCTAAAAGCTTTAGCAACGTGATGTTATCTCCTATGAGGAGACTTGGAGAAGGCAAAGAAGCAAGTTGTGCAGATATTGCAACATAGGAGAAGCCCTCGAGAACTCCTTATCATCCAGCTCATCCTTCAGAATTTGGGAGAAATAAGAAGGGCTCTTAGCAAATCCCTGTGTCTGGTTATGTTCCTTCCTAAGTGAAGGCGAGAAGGTACTGACTAGCTTCATTAGTGGGAATGTGGAATGATGCACTGCATAAACCATTTACAGTAAAGAATTTGCTTTCAGTTGAGATGAATGTCAGTAGCACACGAGGTTAGGAACAACAGGGTGTTGAGGGGTAACAATGTTGATTATTACTCAAAGATCCTAAACAAACCTTCACCCTTAGCCCTTGTGTTTTCTTACAGGGAGTATTACAGGGACTAGTGCAAGGCAGAATGAGGCTCTGAATCTTGTAATCTTTCATTATGGTTTTTATACCTCAAAGGGTTATGGGGTATTGATTGATTCTGAGGGGATTTGAGAGGATTGATTTGAAAGGAGGGGCACTGTGAATTCTGACAAAATCAGTTGGAGATTTTGCCCCAAAAGAGAGGGTACCTGATCCAATAGGGACAAGTGACCAGTGCTCCCAACTTCAGGTATAGTGACATGGAAATAAAAGATGTCAAAGAGTCATTTAATTTGCTTGATTGGCAAGCTCCCGTAGGCTCTCTTCCTGTTTTTTAATTTTTTTTCTAGCAGCTCCTCTAATTTGGTATTTTTTTCCCATCTTGTCTTCTATTTCACTGATGTGGTCCTCTGCTTCTTCTAGTCTACTCTTGCTGCTTTCTATTGAGTTCTTCATAGTAGCGATGCCATTTTTCATTTCTTCTTGGTTCATCTTCATTTCCTCCTAGTTCTTCTTCAGATCCTCTTATTCTTCTTCATTTCCTCTTGGGTCTTACTCATATTGTTAAATTTGTCTTCCATTCTTTTTAGCCAACTTATGATCATTACTCTGAAATATTGCTCTGGTAGGTTGCTTGCCTCTAACTCGTTTACTTCCTTTTCTGGTGATGCCTGATTTTCTTTCATATGCAGGTTGTTTCTTTGCCTTCCCATGATCTCTGTTTTTAGGATGTCTGGTTATGTAGTTCTCTCTCTCTCTCCTGCTTTGATTTAAAGGCACAAAATACAACACAACCAGGTACAACACACAAGGCACTGAGCAGAAATGTGTTTGCAATATTAATATCCTCCAATAAAGGTGACTAGAACCCAGCTAACAAAAACATATAATCAAATAAAAAGAATAAGAAAAACAATCTTACAAAAAAGCATAAAACTTCGATATAGCTAGCATTCAACATACAACTACACAGGGGAAGAGAAAAGGATTTTTTTTTTAGGACAGCAATAAGGTAGGTATGAATGGGCTTGGAGCAGGGGGTTGGGAATTAGACATACACAGGTAGGGTGAAATTTTAGGAGAGGGTAAACAGAAAGAGTAGGGAAAATCTAGAGCAGTAAAGGGTTAAGACAAGCAGGACATCAAAGGGAAAGGATTAGGAAGAGAGTGATGGCATACAGGTAGGTTTGAGATAGAATAGAGCATTGGAGAAGGAAAGGTATAAATAGTCTGTAGAATAGTAATCCCGAAGGGGGGGAAAAAGAGGGGAAAAAAGGTAAATAATATGACACTTAAAAAATAATAAAAAAATAAACAAAAGAAAATAAGATAAAAAAGGTAAAATAGTAGTAGTAATAATGTTGATTACATATAAAATGAATTAATTAAAAGGGTAAAAGCAAGTGAGAGAAGACGAAAAAATAATTACTTCAGTAAACGTTGCAACTAATGTAAATAAAAAACAGAAATTAAACAATTAAAAAATAAAAATAAAAATTTAAATAAAATTTGCAGTAATGAAGGTCATTCACTTCCTCTGTTGTTCTGTCTGGCTCGCCTGTTCCCAGTCTAGGTGGTAATTACAGTTCCCTGTGTTTCACTGCTCCTCCGTGTTGTAATCATTTCCTGATCTTTAAGCATATCTAGAGTCCATATGTGATTTAGCCTCTGGGTGGCAATGTTTCTGGGTTGACTTCCAGGGGTCTGAAGCCTTTCTAGCTTTTTCCCCCTCTCTGTGTCCCTGATCTGTGGAGGGTTGGGGGTGGGGGAGCAGGACCGAGCCAACTGAACTCTCCTGTAACTCTCCGGATATGCCTTGGAGTCAGATCGTGTTGTTCCTTAGATATCCCCCCACTTAGGAGCCCTGTCCACAGTCAGGGCGCCACCGGCCTATAACCTGGAGGTTTATTTTAAACCCTGGTCCAGTCCTCCAGCCTCTGTGCACCTAGAATGAGCGTGCGCCTGGGCGCTTGTCTTCTGCTGCTGTGCAGCGGGTGACTCACGGGATCTCCAGGAAATCTGACCTTTTCTCCTTGTGGTGGAGCACTCCTTCGAGTCCAAGTGTTCGCGCTGACTGTGGTAAGCGTTCTGGGTCTCACAGCTTACTTCCCTTCTTCTACCCCTACCTACTCATCCCAGGTCTTCACTACTTTATTGTTCAAGTCCATGGGCTATGCATATCCTATATAATAAAGGGGTAATATGCAAAAGGACCTAACTGTGGAATTATTAGTCACTATGATGCACACTGACCACTGGGGACCAACACTCAATGCAGGAGCTTTCCCCAGCTTGCAGGCCCCGATCACCTGATTGGGGCATGATGACCAACCTCTTGGTCCCCCTCCCCCCCAACTCCATCCCTGGCTGGCAGGCTCTGATTGCACAGTGGTAAATGGGGAACTGGGAACCAGGGCTGGCTTCTGGCAGCTGGCAAAGATGACCCTGATCTCAGGTCAGGCCTGGGGACTATACCCATACATGAATTTCATGCATCAAGCCTCTCTCTCTCTCTCTCTCTCTCTCTCTCTCTCTCTCTATATATATATATATATATATATATATATAATTTTTAATATATATATATATATATATATATATATATATATATATATATAAATTTTCCCCTTCTTTAATCTATATATGTATTTGTTAACTATTGGAAAAGGAGAATAGAAAGTAGATAGGTCTGAGTTGGTGATTGGTTAAGCTATTAGTTAAGCTATTAGTAAAAAAAGATAACAAGTGAGGAGAGGAAAAACAGAAACAAAAAAAGGAAAAAACAAACAAACAAAAAAACTAATCAATAATCAAACAACAACAAGAAAGAGAGAAAGAAAAAGGCAAAACAAAACAAACAAAAAAAGGAAGATAAAAGAAAAAGAAAAAGATTTGGATAGTGAAGAAAGAGAAGAAAGAAGTGTCTATGGCAGGGATGAGCAAACTTTTTGACTCGAAGGCCACAATGGGTTCTTAAACTGGACTAGAGGGTTGGAACAAAAGCATGGATGGAGTGTTTGTGTGAACTAATATAAATTCAAAGTAAACATCATTACATAAAAGGGTATGGTCTTTTTATAAATTTTATTTCAATAGTTTAGAACAGCCATCCGGCCCACGGGCCGTAGTTTGCCTATGCCTGGTCTATGGACTTGGAGCAGGGTAGTAGAAATTAGATAAGTAATGTCAGTGTCTTTTTTTAAACAGGAAGTAAAAAGAAAGTATAGGAAAAAACTAACGCAGGAACAGGGTAAGAGAAACAGGACAAAAAAATGGGAAAAGTGAGTGTTAGCATAAAGTAAAAATTGAGATAGAGTAAAATAATGCTAAAGAAAAAATAAAAATAGAATGTAGAACACTAATCCCAAAATAAAATAAAATAAAATAAAATAAAATAAAGAAAAAATAGAATGAAACAGGAAAAAAGGGTAAAATGATAGTAGTAATAATAATAATTCTAAATAAAAATATAATAATAAAAAGGTATAATCAAGTGAAACAAATAAATAGTTTCTTAAATAAAAGATAAATAATAAAAAAGTAGTGAAGGTCATTCACTTCCTCTACTGTTATGTTTGGCATGTCTGTTTCCTGTCAGGTAATCAGGACAGTATTGAAGTTCCCTGTGATCCACTGCTTCTCTGTGTCATAAGCCACAACCCTGTTTTCAAGTGGGCAAGATCTCTTTGTTTCTCACCCTGCTTTTAGTTCTATTTACACAAGAGTCAATTTGTGGTTCAACCCCTGGGTGGCACTGTTTCTGTGTTAATATCTGGTGCTAAAAGAGCTCTCCAACCAATGTTTAGATTGCTTTCCCTGCAGCACTTAATACTGGGTTGGGGAGACAGACTGCCCCAGATCTGTTTTTTTGTTAGTCTCTCCCCCCTCTAATCCCTAGGTTCCACAAAAAAAAACAAAACATTCTCCTGCAATCTCTGTGAGTGTCTTTACTTGGAAGATCCAATATACTAAGTCTAGTAATAAAAAGAAAGGATTGAAAAGAATAAAAGCCAAAGTAAGGGCACAGACTCACATCTTTTCCCCCTGGCACTGTGCAGCCAGTATACTGGTAGAATTTCAGGCGGCCTTTCTGGGCCCAGCCAGCTGTGGATTGATTTCTAGAGTGCCCTTTTGCCAGCAGCCCTGTGGTCCCCCTTCCACATTCACAGGCTACATTGACCCTCACGGGCATAGATCTTGTGGGGTGCAGTCTTGCTCTGAGACTCTAAATCACACTGCATGTTTCTCTCTCCAGCCTGGTTCCCAGACCTCACCTTTCTATAGATCAGTGGTTCTCAACCTTTCCAATGCCGAAACCCTTTAACACAGCTCCCCATGTGTGGTGACCCCCAACCATAAAATAATTTTTGTTGCTACTTCATAATTGCAATTTTGCTACTCTTAATGAATCATAATGTAAGTATCTGTGTTTTCCAATGGTCTTAGGCTCTACAGCAGTGGTTGTCAACCTGTGACCTACAGGTTGAGAACTACTATCAGGGTCGCCTAAAACCATTGGAAAACACAGATATTTACATTATGATTCATAACAGTAGCAAAATTACAGTTATGAAGTAGCAACTGTATTAAAGGGTCGTGGCATTAGAAAGGTTGAGAACCATTGGTCTAGGCAATGTCTGACCAGCTGTGATTAATTTGCCAATTTCAGGTAGGTGATATTCAATTCAGCTGTTCCTTCTCTCTGCTCTGAAGGTACAGGACTCATCCATGTATTCAGCACTGCTCTGTCTCCCCATTGGAAGACTATCCAATTGCCTGTGGTCTCAGAGGCTAGAATCATGGTGGTTGTGGTTTTGCAGTTGAGGCAGGTGGTCCCTGGACATTATTGTAGGTTGTAGGGTCCTGGGATGTATCTGAGGTCTCCCCAGTTGAAGCTAAGGCTCTGTTTCTGATCACAGCCACTCTCCCCTTCAAGATGGTGTGGTTTCTGCAGTAGAGTTATCCACTCTGGGAGAGATTTCAGCAGCAGTGAAGGTTGCCTGTACCAGGGGAGCCAAGTCTGACAGTTCCCAACAGTCCCATGGAATATAACTGACCCTCACTCACAAATACAGACACTCCCCACACAGCCACGCACTCTCCTTTCATTCTCTCACTCACACACTATCTTGCAGCCTGCCATCTCGACGGCTGCCATCTTGGATCTCCTTTTATTTCTTTTTTATAAATCGTGATGATTCTAAAAATTTCCCCTACATCCTGGCTTCTTCCACACAGATAGGATGAAATCATTAAATAGAAATAGTTGGGATGGTGGGCTCACAATGCAATTTACAGGTGATGTACCATAGAATTGTACACTTGAAACCAACATAATTTTATTATCAACTAGAGGCCAGGTGCACAAAATTCGTGCAGGGTGGGAGGTGTCCCTCAGCCCAGCCTGCACCTTCTCCAATCTGGGACCCCTTGAGGGATGTCTGACTGCCCGTTTAGGGAGCGGGCCTAAACGGTCAGTCGGTTATCCCTCTCACAATCCAGGACTGCTGGCTTCCAACTGCTTGCCTGCTTGACTTCCTGATTGCCCCTAACCACTTCTGTCTGCCAGCCTGATCACACTCTAATCACTCCCCTGACAGCCTGATTGATGACTAACTGCTCCCCTGCTGGCCTGATTGCCCCTAACTGCCCTCCCTTGTAGGCTTGGTCACCCCTAACTGCCCTTCCCCTGCAGTCCTGGTAACTCCTAACTGTCCTTCCCTCAGGCCTGGACACCCCCAGCTTCCCTCCCATGCAGGCCTGGGTTCACCCCAACTGCTCTTTCCTGTAGGCCCAGTAACTCCCAACTTCCCTCCTCTGCCAGTCTGGTCACCCCTAACTGCCCTCCCCATAGGCTTGATCACCCCCAACTGCCCTCCCTTGCACACCTGGCTCCTCTCAACTGTCCTCCCCTGCTGGCCATCTTGTGATAACCATCTTGTGTTCACATGGCAGCAGGATCTTTGACCACATAGGGGCAGTCATCTTGTGTGTTGGAGTGATGGACTATTTGCATATTGCTCTTTTATTAAATAGGATAGAGGCTTGGTGCAAAGGTGGGGGCATGCTGGTTTGCCATCAGGGTGGGGTTTCCCTTGGGACATGGGAAGGCCTGGGTGAAGGGCCTATGGTGGTTTTCAGGCTGGCCACATGCCCTGGAAACCCAAGTTGAGCCCCTGGTATTTGGGATTTATTTATCTTCTATAATTGAAACTGTGTAGACTTGAGCAGAGGTCAGGGCACGCCAAGAAGTTTGGCTTCCTCCATTGCTGGAGAAACCCACACCTCCTGCTCACTCAATGGATGCAGTCGTTTTTGTTGGGATTTACTTATCTTCTATAATTGAAACTTTATAGCCTTGAATGGAGGCCAGGGCTAGCCAGAGAAGGCAGAAAGCTTTGCTTCCTCCATTGCTGGGGAAACACAAGCCTCCTGCTCCCTTCATGGCTGGCCGCCATCTTGGTTGGGTAATTTGCATACTCACTCCTGATTGGCTGATGGGCATAGCTTGTGGTTGTAGTGGAGTGATGGTTAATTTGCATGGTTACTCTTTTAGTAGTATAGATGTTACCCCAATAATTTATTATTTATTTATTTATTAGAAATTCTGATTTAATTGGCCTGGAATGCAGCCTGGGCATCAGAATTTTTATTTATTTATTTTTAAAATATATTTTATTGATTTTTTTACAGAGAGGAAGGGAGAGGGATAGAGAGTTAGAAACATCGATGAGAGAGAGTCATCAATCAGCTGCCTCTTGCAGACACCCCCTACTGGGGATGTGCCCCCAACCAAGGTACATGCCCTTTGACAGGAATCGAACCCGGGACATTTCAGTCCACAGGCTGACGCTCTATCCACTGAGCCAAACCGGTTTGGGCCCAATAATTTAATTTAAAAATAAAATGAAACAAAAATATAACTGTGAAATAAAAGACATAGGTTTGATCAACCAGGGGGAGGAAGGTGATTGTATTTATATAGGTGCTTTGAAACATTATATAAAAATACAGGTTTTGATTATAATATTTTAATTGATAGTTTTCACAAATTCAGGTTACTATGAATTAATAAACAGTATAAATGATAACATTAAAAAATAACACTTTAGTGTTTTCATTCTACACAAGAACTGTGAGTGGCTTAAGAAAGCTTTCCTTTAGATGTTGTTAGGAGACTCAGTGAGGCCACTCACTTTGTGAGCCTGGCTAAGAGTGTGCAGGCTCACCCTCCAAGAGCCAGTTATCTGGATTTGGATCCAGATTTCCTATTTGTTGTTTAAGGGGGTCCTAGAATACTAGGATTTTAAAAAAATATTTTTTTATTGTTTAAAGTGTTACATGTAGTAGTACATATATCTCCTTCTTTTCCCCTATTGATGTTCCAACATCCTCTTCTACCCCCTGTCGCATGCCCTCATCACACTTCCCCAGTATCTTGTGTCCATTTGTTGTGCTTATATGCATGCATACAAGTCCTTTGGTTGATCTCTTTCTTCTCTTGCCCAAAATTCCCCTGCTTTCCCACTGTAATTTGACAGTCTGTTGGATGCTTTACTGCTTCGGTATTTATCTTTTTGTTTATCAGGTTATAATCTTTATTTTCCATAAATGAGGTCATGTGATGTTTTTCTTTCATTGCCTGGCTTATTTCACTTAACATAATGCTCTCCAGGTCCATCCATGCTGCTGCAAATGGTAAGAATTCCTTTTTTTACCGCAGCATAGTATTCCGTTGTGTAGAGTTACCATAGTTTTCTAATGCACTCATCTGCTGATGGGAATTTGGGCTGCTTCCAAATCTTAGCTACGGTGAATTGTGCTGTTAATGAACACAAGGGTGCATATATCCTTTCTGATTGGTGTTTCTAGTCTCTTGGAATATATTCCTAGAAGTAGGATTGCTGGGTCAAATGGGAGTTCCATTTTTAGTTTTTTGAGGAAACTCCATACTGTTCTCCACAGTGGCTGCACCACAGTCTGCATTCCTACCAGCAGTGCACGAGGGTTCCTTTTCCTCCAGATCCTCCCCAACACTTGTCGCTTGTTAATTTTTTAAAAAGAAATCTTTATTGTTCAGATTATTACAGGTGTTCCTCTTCCCCCGCCCCCATAGCTACTCTCCACCTGATTCCCCACCCCACCCCATGCCCTTACCCTCCACTACTGTCTTCATCCATAGGTGTAAGATTTTAGTCCAATCTCTTCTCGCACCCCTCAGACCCCTTTTCTCCTGAGAATTGTCAGTCCACTCCCTTTCTATGTCCCTGATTCCATTATATTCAATAATGATACTGGATTTGATGATGAATACAAACCTTCGTTTCTAAAATCTGCTTCAATGAAAAGCCCTAAATAAGGAAGTGATGCCTCACTCACATTCTTATTTCCTCATCAAAAAACTTAGGTTGATGAGTCAGTCCCAATGGTCTGCTGACTCTGAACTTCTGGCACATAGTTACTTGTGTGACCCTTTAGGATTTGGCATATACCATGTTGTATTAAACATTAATCTGTAGAGTGTGAGCTCCCAGTGGAGTCTGACTCCTCTTCATCCTTGGTGCCTGCAGTCTGTGGTGTAGTCAATGGTTGCTCACAGTGGCTAGTTTTTAGTTTTTAAAACTCAGCAGCTTTAAAAAGTAAGTAACACAAAAGATAGACATCCATGCCTCATGCCTGAGATTTCAGATGCAGTAGGTCTATGCTGGGGCTCAGGAACCATAATTTTAGGACATTTCCTGGGTGATTCTGATGATCAGCCACATTTGAGAACAAGAAGTCTAAGCCAATTTGAAACACTGTGTGTGTGTGTGTGTGTGTGTATGTGTGTGTGTGTGTGTGTGTGTGTGTGTGTGTTTTACAGGACCCTCAAGGAGCCCGTAATGGGTAACTGCCTGCCTTTTCTCCTTCTTCCTATTGAGTGCCAGATTTGACCTCTAATCTCAGAGATCTCATTACAGTGAGGGCAAAATCAAAAGATGTGTAGCTCCTCGAGTCTTCAGTGGTCATCCCCCAGTGGCCAGCACTCAGGGGTGATTGGTAATTGCTTTGTTAACAGCTATGAGAAGCCTCATTGTCAGTGTTCCTATGGGCATGGCAGGTGCAGAGGTGGGACTTGCTGGCTTGTAACTCCCTCTGAGGTCCTCACTGTGGACAATCCCACAGGCCTCTTGGTTTCATCCTTGAGATTTTGACATTTCTTTCTTTCTTTATCAAAGCCAGAATATAAACCTATAGTTTTTATTTTTTATATAATAAATCTTTATTGTTCAGATTATTGCAGGTGTTCCTCTTCCCCCAATATCTACCTTCCACCTGATTCCCCACCCCACCCCATGCCCTTATCTCCCTGCCACTATTTTCATCCATAGGTGTAAGATTTTTGTGCAATCTCTTCTCGTACTCTTCAGACCCCCTGCTCCCTGAGAATTGTCAGTCCACTCCCTTTCTATGTCCCTAATTCTATTATATTCACCAGTCCATTCTGTTCTTCAGATTTTTTATTCACTTGATGTTTAGATTTACTTGTTGGTAGGTATGTATTTGATATTTTTTATTGTTCATAGTTTTTACCTTTACCTTTTTCTTCTTTTTCCTCTTCTTAAAGAATACCCTTCAACATTTCATGTAATCCTGGTTTGGTGGTGATGAACTCCATTAGCTTTTTCTTGTCTGTGAAGCTCTTTGTCTGACCTTCAATTCTGAATGATAGATTTGCTGGGTAGAGCAATCTTGGTTGTAGGTTCTTGCTGTTCATCACTTTGAATATTTCTTGCTACTCCCTTTTGGCCTGCATAGTTTCTGTTGAGAAATCAGCTGACAGTCGTATGTGTACTCCCTTGTAGGTTAACTGTTTTTCTCTTGCTGTTTTCAAGATTCTCTCTTTGTCTTTTGCCCTTGGCATTTTAATTATGACATTTAGGCGTCTTGGTGTGGTCCTCTTTGGATTCCTCTTGTTTGGGGTTCTGTGTGCTTCTTGGACTTGTAAGTCTATTTCTTTCACCAGGTAGGGAAAGTTTTCTGTCATTATTCCTTTCAATAAGCCTTCAATATCCTGCTCTCTCTCTTCTTCTGGCACCCCCATAATTCTGATGTTGGTATGCTTAAAGTTGTCCCAGAGACTCCTTACACTATCCTCATACTTTTGGATTCTTCTTTCTTTCTGCCTCTCTGGTTGGGTGTTTTTGTTTTCTCATATTCCAGATCTTTGGTTTGACTCTTGTGGTATGTTGATCTACAGTTGAATTTCTGTATATTCTTTATTTCAGACAGTGTTTGCTTAATTTCTGACTGGCCCTTTTCCTTTTTTTTTTTTTTTTTTGTATTCTCATTAAGGTCCTTGAGGGTGTCTTCAAGTTTCTCAGCGGTTTTTAGAAAATTCTTGAGTAACCTTATAAATGTCATACTGAACTCTGTGTTGTCCAGTAGTTTACTTTCTTCCATCTCTCCAATTTGTGACATGCTTCTGTATCCCCGCATTTTGGTTGGCTCCCTGTGTTAATGTAGTGGCTTTGTGTGATGGTGACCTATAAAGGCCAGTAGCACAGCTTCCCCAATTACTGGAGGTGGTTGCTTTTGGTACACCCCTTTGTGGGCTGGGTGCAAAGTCTTGGTGTAGTTAAACCTTGGTTGCTGTTGGTAAAATGGGAGGAATTGACCTCCAGGCCAAATGGCTGTGAGGAGCACTGGAGACACGCTTATGATGCAGGCCTTGTTTCAGTGGGGCTTTGGTGTTCACTGAATCCACCTCCTGAATGTGTCACTTATGGATGTGAGGAGTTGAAATCTGATATCTCACACTGACCATTAGACACTGGCTTCTGGATCTACAATGGGGTGCAGTTCAACTACTGTCTGAGGCCACCCTACAGGAGTTACAGTGAAAACCACAGTCCTCTCCTCCCTGCTTGGAGGCTTTGCAGCTGTCTTCATTAGGTTGCAAATTTGCTAGGTTAAACTGCAATAGAGGACATTCATATGCAAAACCCACTGCTTGGAGCTTGGGTGTGTTTGTAGATTGTGTGGGGCAGGGTCTCAGGGCGCCACTAGGGTAGGGCATCACAAACAGTGATGGCTGTCCATCAGCTGTCTCTGCCTCTCTGACTGTGTCCCCGTGTCTCTCATCCCAGCACAGCAAACAATTATTCTTGCATGCAGCTCTGCAAACAAGCCACCCTCACTTTCTGACCCAATGGCAGGCAGTCTAGCTTCTCTCCAGAAACTGGACCTCATAGAGATTGGGAGCTTCTCTCTCTTCTTGTTGAAGAAAGCAACACCCTCTGCCAGCCAGGATCCACCATCAGCCCATATTGCACATTCCCTGTACCTCAGTTTTTCAGCGCTTGTGCCCTGAATGCTCCTTTCTCTTTCTGTCTAGTTGTAGTGCTTCCTTTCAGCCTGCTTTCCCATGGTTCTGGGTGATAGACATTTTGTCTTTTAGTTGTAGTTTTGAAATTGTTGTGCATGGCAGCAGTTTAGGTGTGTTTACCTAAGCTGCCATTTTGGATCTCTTTAAGATTTCCTAACCATCCTCTTAGAGATGAGGAAACTGAGACTTAGAAAGTAACTTTCATAGCATTCTATGCTGGTATATGATGGAGTTGAGGTTTGAACTTAAATCAACACAATGGATTTAACTCCATATTAGTGCCTGACCCATAAAACTAAAGTCTTAGTGTCATAATATAACACATCTATACTAATGACAGCCGAGGTGGCCCTCTTGTCCTCAATCAATGCCCTCAAGCCCCACATTGTCACAAGATCACTGTCCCCATGTTGTCACAAGATGGCCATCAGAAGATGGCCACCACAAGATGGCCAGCAGGAAAGGGCATTTGGGTGCAACCAGGCCTGCAAGGGAGCAGTTAGGCATCAATCAGGCCAGCATGGGAGTGGTTGGGGGCGGGGGTCAGGCAGGCAGGAAGGTGAGAGAGATATCCAACTGCCAATATAGGCCAGGATCAGGCTTACACCAGCAGTCAGACATCCCCTGAGGTGTCCCAGATTGGAGAAGGTGCAGGCTGGGCTGAGGGAAACCCTCCCGTGCATAAATTTTCTGCACTGAGCCTCTAGTAGAATTAATAATATCTATTATCTTAACCCTAGGCCATTGGCTGACATGTTATTACCAAAATCAACTTTTAAAACAATATTTTTTTGTTTTATTAAAGGCAGCAACCTTTTGCCCCTCTTTCCCAAAACACTCACTATCCTACATAATAAAAGAGTAATATGCAAATTAACCATCACTCTGCTTCACAAGCCATGCCCACCATCCTATCAGATTGTGTATGTAAATTAACCCCATCCAAGATGGCTGCCACCACAGAGGCATAGGTTTCTCTGGTAATGTAAGAAGCCAAGCTTTCTGCCTGCCCTAGCAGGCCTAAGCTTCCACTCCAGGCTACTAATATGGATTTAACTCCATATTAGTGCCTGACCCATAAAACTACAAAGTTTTAACTGTACAAGATACATAAGTCCCAAACAGAAATGGCTGCCACCATGGAGTGAGCAGAGGGCTTGGCTCCACTCCAGGCTACAAAGTTTCAGTTGTAGAAGGTAAATATATTCCAGATACCAGGGCCTCTGTTTGGGTTGCCGGAAGGGGGTGGGGTGGGTGGGTGTGGACGGCCTGCAAACCACCACAGGCCCCTCACTAGGCCACCCCACAGCCCAAGGGAACCCCCACCCTAATCCAGAAGAGCCTTCAGGGCAAACCAGCCGGCCCCACCCATGCATCAGGCCTCTATCCTACCTAATAAAAGAGTAATATGCTGATTGACCATCACTCCAACACACAAGATGGCTGCCCCCATGTGGACAAAGATCCTGCCCCCATGTGGACACAAGATGGCTAGAAAAGGAGGGCAGTTGGGAGGGACAGGCCTGCAAGGGAGGGCAGTTGGAGGTAATCAACCCTGCAGGGGAGGGCACCAGGCCAACAGAGGAAGGAAGTTGGGGGCAAACAGGCTGGCAGGGGAGCAGTTAGACATCAATCAGGCTGGCATCGGAGTGCTTAGGGGGTGATCAGGTTGTCAGGCAGAAGTGGTTAGGGGCAATCAGGAAGGCAGGCAGGCAAGCAGTTGGGAGCCAGCAGTTTTGGATCGGAATCAGGCCTAAATGGGCAGTTGGACATCCCTCAAGGAGTCCCTGATTGGAGAGGGTGCATGCTGGGCTGAGGGACAACAGCCCCACCCCCCCCATTCCCCCTGTGCATGAATTTTGTGTACTGGGCCTCTAGTATTTATTATATTACCACTGAATTAGGATTTTAATTTAACATTCATAAGGAAACCCTTACTCAAAAGAGTAGTTACAATTAATTCAAACACGTTAGCCAAAAGACACCAATTAAAATTATTTTTGATAGGTCAGTCAGTCATTGTTTTTTCCATAAATCTTGGCAACAAAAATTGGTCTTAGTTGCTCATTTTAAAGTGATTTTATCCTTTCAATTATGTTAAACTTCCAAAAAACCCCACAAAAAAACAAAAAACAACAAAAAACAAACTATAAACACCCATATATACAAAGAAGCAGTTTGGTAGTATATGTGACATTTATTTTTCATTCTTGAAGAAAAATTGGTGAAAAATTATCTTTTTATTTGCTCTTCAATTCTAATAGGAAGCTTATTTGAAAGATTTATAAATATAACTTATGTGGGCATTCTGTTTTTTTATTTGAAGTTAACATAAAGCTCCAAGCTGAGCTATGATGGAAACTGACAATCCCAAAGAGAAATTATGTTGAATGTCTTCCCACATGCCATCGAGTTACAAAAAGTCATCACAAAGGTTTAAACTGGTCCATCTTCCTAGAAGATAGAAAAAGTTAATTAATATGACATAATTTTTTTTTTTTGCCTTACTTCTCCCCTTTCCCTCCATTCTCTGTCACCTCTCTTCTCTGATTACTCCTGTCCCTTATTGGATATTTTATATTCTGTTCTGATTTTGTTTCAGAGTTTTATTTAATCTCTTTACTGTGTTTAGGTTATAGGAGTTGAAGCTTCATTTTATTTTGTATCATTTATTATTAAAAATAATTTCTATAAGAAGCACAGAGAACTCAAGTGATGCCTCTAAAGCCATAGCTAAGCAAGGAGCCAGCATTTAAAACCAAGGAGGCTGAATTCAGAGACTGTGTTCCTTTTCTGGATGCTATGCTGCCTCACTGATTTTCATGCTGTAACAATCAGTACAATGTAAAGAGCCTTCTAACTATTCAAATGAATGTATATTAATCACCCCATATTAGATGCTCAGTCAAAAACTTGGAAAGTTAGTTTAACAATCATGGTTTACAAAGAAAGAGGTGAGTGCAACTGACTTGGCCAAGACTGCTGAGCTGGCATTCATCCCAGGCCATGGCTTGGATTTTAAAGCACACATTTATCTCTTTTCTCTTTGGAGGACTGTGCCAGACTCAGGAATCTCTCATAAATATTTTCTGCTTGGATGAATGAATCTGCTCACTTTCTATAGTAGTTCAGTAAAGGTGGTTGGGGTAACTATGACTCTGAGAAGTTAGGCAGCTTGAGTGGGTAATTCAGCTATTAAATAATTGTCAAGAGCCCACATCTTTCTGTTTTTCTGCCTTTTCTCAGTGACCTACTGGGGGAGGAATCCTGACCTGCTTGCTCTCTGAGAGGCAAGCTAGCACCAAGAGAGGAATCCTCACCAGACTGAGTTTAATGTGCAGTGAAATATTTAGTAGTGAAGTTCCATGATGACTGCAAAATACTTCCCAATAGTTAAAAAAGAAACAGTGAGCCAAAAATGAAAAACTTGTATACCCAGGTGAAAAAGATCAGGTATATATTGCATTATTCTTCTGAAATTTATATAGATGTGAAGTTTTACAAATAAAATGATGAAGAAGAAAGGAAGGAGGGAAGGCAGAAAGGAAAGGAAGAAACGTGGGAGGGAATTTCAACAGGATTCAATTCACCATCTACTGCCTTTTGCCTATCAATAATTTAGTCATTAAAATTTCAAAAACATGGTGTCTGAGTAAATGACACTCACTGAAAAGAGTCAATGTACGGACATTTACAGGTATGTTGTTATATTTATAGATAATACTCAAATTTAGTAAACTACTATATTGTATTCAAAGAGCAGTTGTACTTTCAATAAATCTTGCAATAAAAAATTTCTACCTAAGTATGAAGTGTGAAAGCAGGAAAATAAATAATATTGGTGTTTGAAATGAAATGGCTGATTCAGAAAGCAAGAATTAATTTAGGAGGAATCACAAGATTCAAGTGCTCAATATTCTCACTGCTAGCATGAAAATAATTTTGATGAATAACTAACTGGTATTTTTCTCTCCAATTGTGTGTATTGACAAAAAATTAAATACAACACAATAGAATTGAAAATTTATAGAAAAAATCAATAGCCAGTAAAATTTACTTATAATACATAGATTTACAGTAGATTTCTGGAACTTTTTGTTTACTCTTTTATATTTTAAAATAAATAATTGCTACATATTGAATAACATAAAGTAGGAAGGACAAAAATGAAAGCCTTCTTATCCACAAACAACTATTATTTAACATTTTAGTTGGATTTCCTTTAGGTCTTTTTTATTTAATGTATTTTTTTCTTATTTACATAATTTTATATCCTGTATACATCTATTTTGCTCTTTTTAAATAACACTATATCATAAACATTAGTAATACATTTTGATAAATTCTTTTTAAGGTATGGGAAATAAAAACAATAAAAAAGAAACTCTGGGAGTATATATGAAAAATTAGGTAACATTCCCTAGGTGGAGAACTGGGGGAATTGGGTGAACAGAAGACAAGGGCAGAATGCAGCCTTCCCAACGGAATACTCTCTATATAACTATATGTCACACACACACACACACACACACACACACACACACACACACACAACTTTTGACTTATAGACATATAATGCTTGCTAAATATTTAAAGAAAATTATTTGAATAATTTAAAATTAGGGAATTATTTTTACAATATTATGTTAAGTAAATAGACATTTATTTACCTTATTTACACAATTTCCAATTAAAGGACCAAGTTGTTTATTCACTCCTCACCTGCCCCACCTCCACTTCCCCTACACAAATCTGAGTATTTAAATAATTTTGTCTGATCTGCTTTAGTCATTAGTTGAAATAAATGTACTGTCTTACTTCCCATATGTTTATTTTTATATCCTTGCTGATAACTTACAATCAATTTTGAAACTAAATCCTTTGTACTTTTCCTTTACCCCCACTTTAGAAATATTTCTCTCTTTTATATCAGATATTTCATCGAAATATAGTTGTTTGTTTTTAACTGGCATGTTGTTTTACAGGGAAAATAAAATATCTTGAAGTGTGTTCTCCATACTACTTGGCAACTTTAACCCTCTCTGTAGCTCTAGTTGGGAAATGGGAGAACATTCAGGCCAGACTGTGATGCGCTATGGTGACACATGCCCACTTCCTAGGGACTTTCACATGACATCACTGCACATGTGAATGTGCACACCCAGTCCTTTGCCTCCAGGATTATGGTCAAATGAGTGTGAAGCTAAAAATTTGCATCAATCTGAGCCTGGAAATGTTAACATGCACAGAGAACAGAGTTTCTGGGTCCCAGGAACACAATGTCACTGTTCACTGGGTTGACAGAGGAGGCTGCCAGACAGTCCAGCCTGGCTGTGGCTTTCTGTAGCTGCAGCCCTCTTCACTGTGTCATTCCACTAGTGCTGGAGGCCAACCTTGACCTCAACTTACCCCGCAGCAGTCTCCACACAGGGTCCCCAAAAGACCGTTAACCACCTGGATGGTGCAGAGAAGCATCTGGAACACTGCTATGATGAGCAGGACGGAGAAGAGGGTCAGATTCCAGGACACCACGTTTTTGGGCTCCTGGCACTTGCTCCATAAGGCTTCGTCATTGAGGTAATCCCTGTCAGGGGCATGGGAAAGAAAGGAAACAACTGTAAAATGTAGGCAATACCTAAACTAGAAAGTCACACTAATAATTTTTCTTTTGAAATACTTTCATCCAAAAATATAAGTGCCATAAGAAAAATATCCCATAATACCAATACTTTTTTTCTTTTCATTTTTATTAAGGTATTATTTGTGTACATATCTTACCATTGCCCCCCTTCCCCTATATGCCCCCTCCCACCCAGAGTTTTGCTTCAATACCAATACTTTTTAACAACAATATCCAACATTTCTATAGACTATACTAGAGGCCTGGTGCATGAAATTTGTGCAAGTGCACGTGTGTGTGTGTGTGTGTGTGTGTGTGTGTGTGTGTCACTCAGCCCAGCCTGCACTCTCCAATCTGGGATCCCTTGAAGGATGTCTGACCTCCCATTTAGTCCCGATCCCTCTCACAATCCAGGACTGCTTGCCTGCCTGCCTGCCTGATTGCCCCTAATCACTTTTGCCTGCCAGACTGATGACCCCCTAACCACTCCTCTGCCAGCCTGATTGATGCCTAACTGCCCTCCCCATGCAGACCTGGTCCCCCCCAACTACCCTCCATTGCAGGCCTGGTCACCCCCAACTGCTCTCCCTTTCAGGCCTAGTCCCTTCCCTTCTGGCCATCTTGTGGTGGCCATCTTGTGTCCACATGGGGGCAGCCATCGTGTGTGTTAGAGTGACAGTCAATTTTCATATTACTCTTTTATTAGATAGGATACTAAGTTTTAGACCTTATTTCAAACATTTTAAAGTATTAACTATTTTATTTCTTTTTAAATTATTTAAAAATATATATATATATTTTTTACTTCAGAGATGAAAGGAAAGGGGGAGAGAGAAGGAAACATCAATTATGAAAGAGAATCATTGATCAGTTGCCTCCTGCACAGCCTACACTGGGGATTGAGCCCACAACACAGGCATGTGTCCTGACCAGGAAACAAACCATGACCTCCTGGTTTATAGGTTAATGATCAACAACTGAGCTACCCATAGCTATTTTATTTCTTATAGAAGCCTTAGGCTTCTTTTATTCTATTTCACAAATAAAGGCATTGAGGCACAGAGATGTTAAGTGAGTTCCCATAGGTCATAGAGCTAAGTGACAGAGTGACTTTTATGAGCTGACGGAGAGGATGGGTAAATTCAGTATCGATCCGGGAGCCAGGAAAATGAAGACACTCCAGGAACATAATCTCACCACCTGGGTTTGGTCCTACCTACTGTGATTTGGGACCACTTGGACATTTGACATAATTCAGGCACAATTCTTCCATGTCTAAGTGGCTGTCCGAAGCCATGTAAAGTATAATTATTTCACATAGTTAAAGGGAAGAGCTTGGCTTTTTTAAAGGTCTAATTCTAACCAAATTGTAAATTTGACTCAAGTATATTTTTGTCAACATGTGGAAATTACACTTGCAAAAAGATTTAATTAACTAAAAGCATTAAGTAATCTGCTGCCTTAATATGTATTTTATAAAAACTTTGAAATAGGAGAACTGCAATGCATTGACAAATTCTGTGTATAGGGAGTCCATTGCGCTACAACAAGAGTTATACCGTGAAGGAGGAAAGTGAATCGTGCTGTCTTCAACGCCAAACACAGAAAAACAGTTAGACCTTTGGGTCATTATCCTTCCTCTCACATTCTCAGAGCCACAGATTTGTCTGCCCCTTTTCCTTTATGCCTCCCCTATCCTCTCAAGGTCTCAATGGAAAACCATCTGCATGTGGCTACTAAGTCAATACCCATCTTATTGTTTTTAGACCTTTTTGACATGATGAATCTTTTAGTAATCAGTACACACTTATTTAATACACTAGTGGCCTGGTGCACGAAATTCGTGTGTGTGTGTGTGTGTGTGTGTGTGTGTGTGTGTGTGGACATCCCTCAGCCTGACCTGCACCCTCTCTAACTGGGATTCCTATCATAATCCAGCAACCCTGGCTTCTAACTGCTCCTCCCTGCTTGCCTGATAACCCTAACCACTCTGCCTGCTGACCTGCTATCACCCAATTGCCCCCCCCCCAGACTGTTAGACCCCCAACTGCTCTCCCCTCCTGGCCCAATAGCTCCTAACTGCCATTGCCTCATCCTTGCCACCATGGCTTTGTCCGGAAGGTCTTCCAGACTAATTAGCATATTACCCTTTTATTAGTATAGATTCTGTGTAAAAATTTTAAAAATGTTTACAATGACAGAAGATACCTTTTCATTTAACAGTTGAAAGAACAAAGGAAAGGGCATTTCCTCTTGCTTTAAAGATAAACATTGTTCATAACATTGATGGACCTTTCCATAAAAGCACATGTTCTAGCAGTTCACTAGCTGTGCGACTTATCTGTAAAATGGGAACAACATTATCTATGAAATCATAGAATTATTGTGATTAAATGAGTTAATACTAGTAGAGTGCTTAGGACAGTGTCTGGCATATGGTATGTCTCAATAAATGCTAGTATTATTATTTCACTTAATCTGAGCTGTCTGATCTAAAGGGAAGAGTCTGGTATTTTGGATTTCAATGGACTTGGGTTTGAATACAAGCATTCCTCTTACTAGTGTGTATTCCTCATACAAGTTACTTATCCCTTTCCCAGTGGCAGGACCAGTTTCTTCCTCTATAAAAGAAGCTAAAACAACTTCTCAGTTGTGAGATAATACATCGTACGTATTGTTGTGTAAGAACTCTTTCAGTACTTACAATTTTTTAAACACTCATCTTTCTGTTCTGCATTTCTCCATGTAGTCCTATCCCTCTTTATAGTTTTAAACTTGATGATGATAGGAAGTTACAGGGCGACACTATTTTCCAGGCACATTTGGTAAAGAGAAGATCCTGAGATAAAGTGATTGGCAGTCCTGAGTTCTTCCCTCTTCTGAAGGTGTGTGCAGTGGGCACACTAACTCCCTGCTTGTGAAGCGATGGTCCCATACCCAGTTCTCATGCACTCACTTTAGGAAGTAGGAAAGTCCTTTTTTTTTTTTTTTTTTTTTTAAAAAAAAGTTTTTCTATAGGTAACTATGCCTTTAGCACCTCCTGGTGGTGAGATCAGCTCACTGGGGAACCTGGAAGCAAGGACTGAGTTTGGTGCCTGGAGCAGTCCTTTCAGTCCCACTCACAAGCCACCACACATGCCTGTCAAGGTCCTTCTCCCATCTCCCAACTCTCAGGTTCTGAGACTCTCAGAGATGCTGTCAATGATTGTTGTGCCCAACTCTCCAACCTCATATTCCTCATATTCCTTGGGAGCTAATCATGTTTCCACACTCTCTGAAGCAAGGGGAGATGAGGCTGTGTACATCCAGTTTACTGAGCTGGAGTTTTACAGCATCCTGCTCTTGGGAAGGGCATTCCCATGGAGCAGCAGTAATCATCATCAATTACTGGAGTGTCATGGAGTTCATGCAACTCACTTCTTGCAGCTGAAGGAAGGGCAGGGTAACCCCACTGTCTCACTGGCTACTCTGCCTGGTTTTGGTCCCCTTCTGTGCTTCTCAGCATTCTGTGTCATCGTCTGGGTATTTGTCTGTCTTCTTTTTGGATTGTACACTCACAAGGACAGGGACTATGTCCCCTGTGTCTGTCCCCAGCTCCAGCACAGGGAGTTTCCATAAGTAACAGCAGCTTGCATCTACTGTGTCCTGCCTGTGTTCCAGGCCCAGGGCCAGCTGCTTTACGTTGCCTCCCCAGCCCTAACAGGACGTGCTGCTCTCCTTGAACAAGACCTGCCATAGAGTCGCCTTCAGGAAATAGTCACCGAATGAATGAACATGCACCCACTGCGGATTAAAAAGTTGAGGCTAGAAATGGAAGTGCCTGGATTTGATCTGAGGTCTGTCTGACTTCTAAGCCAATGCTCTTAACCATTACACACATCCCTCTATTTAAGAAAGTATATCTCCTGGGGCTATTTGAATATGATGGATAAAATACATACATATGTCTCTAATGGTATGTTAATCAATGTTTATTCATATCATGATAAATCTTGATATCTTCATGTGAGTGCCTGTGTCTTCATCTGAGTGCCTGAGAAAAGTGAGTTAAGTCACAGAATCAATAAAGACATAGTTACCTGTAGCAAAACTCTTAAAAAAAGGACTTTCCCATTCTCTAAAGTGAGTTCATGAGAACTGAGTATGGGACCATCACTTCACAAGCAGGGCATGAGTGTGCCAGGGGATGTGTTTGGCCCTTCATGTGTGACATCTGAGACCAATATACTGGCTGGGAGTGTGACTTTGAGTCTGTTGTGTTTCCTTTTTCCCTCTTTTACAAAAAATATTTTTAAAATTGATTTTTACAGAGAGGAAGGTAGAGAGATAGAGTCAGAAATATCAATGAGAGAGGCACCAATTCAGCTGCCTCCTGCACACCCCCTACTGGGAATGTCCCCACAACCAAGGTGCATGTCCTTGACTGGAATCAAACCTGGGACCTTTCAGTCTGCAGGGCAATGCTCTATCCACTGAGTCAAACCAGCTAGGGCCCTTTCCCCCCTCTTAGTTTTAGACATAGATTTCCTCTAAATCAGTTTAAGTTTCATCAAGGATAGTATCATTCACATAACACAATAAATAGAAAAACCTATTTAGTGCTGTGCTGATGCTGTTGTTAGAAACAACAAGAAAAGCGTCCTTGGAAGAAGACAATCTGTTGTTCTCAGCCACACCCCCATGTGGGAGAGAGGGAACCATCAGGGGAAGAACCTCAGGAGATGGCTCAGCCTTCTGAAATCTGAATGTTATGCTCAGGCAAGACAACTGAATGGCCAAGGGACCCAGCAGTCTTCTGTGAGATGAGAGGGCTTTTCACACTAAACTTGGGGATCCCTGCCTGTGGTATGAGGATGTTACAGGCCGCATATTCCTGTTTAGCTATAGAGAAAGGTGGGGATATTTTATGTGAAACTTGTGAACTCACTCGACCTCAGGGCATAACAGAACCAGTACTGCCATCTCTGCTGCCTGAAACCTGCTCTGAGTTCTTAACTTTTCACTGTAAATTAATAAAGGGGTTTGAGTTAATAAACCAGTGCCCTATAGGTTTTCTAGTAATGAACTCATCTTCCATGTGCAGGAGAACCTAACAACCATCTTTCCTGACCTTCTGGATGCATCAGTCACTGTGCTGGGCGGAGGGGCTGCAGTGGTGAATAGGGGAGAGGTGGTCCCAGCCCTTGTGGAGGTTTGAGTCCACGCAGCACTGTCTGGTAGGCTGGCTGTGATGGTGGAACTGCCTTGTGTCTGTGATATTCAAAACAGTCACTACCAGCCATGTGTGGCCACTGAGTGTTTGAAAAATGACTAATGTGACTGAGGAGTTTTTAGCTCTATTTAATTTACATGAATTTAAATTTAAATACCAACATGTGGCTACTGGCTACTATATTGGACAGTATAGTGTGGAGGGAGAGAATCTTATCTAATAAAAGAGTAATATGGAGATTGACCATCACTCCAACACACAAGATTGTTGCCTCCATGTGGTCAAAGATCTTGCCCCATGTGACACAAGATGGCCAGCAGGAGAGGGCAGTTGAAAGGGACCAGGCCTGTAAAGGAGGGCAGATGGGATGATCAATCCTGCAGGGGAGGACAGTTAGGGGTGACCAGGCCAGCAGAGGAGGGAAGTTGGGGGCAAACAGGCTGGCAGGGGGGCAGTTAGACATCAATCAGGCTGGCATGGGAGTGG
This sequence comes from Vespertilio murinus, assembly GCA_963924515.1. Classification (NCBI taxonomy): domain Eukaryota; kingdom Metazoa; phylum Chordata; class Mammalia; order Chiroptera; family Vespertilionidae; genus Vespertilio; species Vespertilio murinus. The sequence continues at coordinate 105,065,351 of OZ004706.1, read as the reverse complement.
TTAGGGGGTGATCAGGCTGGCAGGCAGAAGTGGTTACAGGCAATCAGGAAGGCGGACAGGTTAGCAGTTGGGAGCCAGCAGTCCTGGATTGTGAGAGGGATGTCTGACTGCTTGTTTTAGCCCTGATTCCACCAGGATTCCATCAAGGGGTCCCAGATTGGAGAGGGTACATGCTGGGCTGAGGAACAACCCCCCCACTCTATGCACTAATTTCATGCACTGGGCCTCCCCCCACACAAATTTCATGCACTAGGCCTCTAGTTTATATATTTAAAAACCTAAGTGACTGAACTGGTTGACTGACGTACACTGACCACCAGGGGGGCAGTCACTTAATGCAGGAGCTGCATCCTGGTGTTCAGTGCACTCCCATAGCAGAAGTGCCACTCAGCTGACCGATGGGTGCTAGATGCTGGGCTCACAGCTGGCAAGCACGGTTGTAGCAGCACAAATCTCTCCTGTCTCGGCAGCAGTGTTACCAAGCAGCAGTGGTGGCAGGAGCAGTGGGGCTGGCATGAGCAGGAGTTGTGTGGCACCTGGCCTGGGCTTGGGCTCCTCTGTGGCCACCTGCCACTTCACTGCTAGGCCTGGGAATGCCATAGAGAGCAGAGAACAGTGCAACCATCTAGCAAATTATTGGGGAAGGAAAATAAAATTCAAGTGGCTAAGAATTCTGGCCTAAGCTCTCAACCTTTTTATTAGTGAACATGCATTGTTTTATAATATTTCAAGAGGTTTGAGTAAAATAGGATATCTTTCTTCTTAACATTAAAAAATATATAAAGAACACACAGCAATATTTCTAACCATGGAATTTTGCACAGTTAGGTAGCAGGGGTAAGCTGGGAACTGCTACTTCACTTCCCCAGAGGGATCCCAGATTATGAGAGGGCACAGGCCAGGCTGAGGGACCCCACTGGTGCATGAATCCATGCACCAGGCCTCTAGTGTATAATATAAGGAGACTAAGGTTGGAAGTCAGAAGATGTGAATTTGAGCTGTGCCTCTGCCCCCACATGGTGGTCTAACTTAGAGCGAGTCTAATTTCTTAAGCTTGTCTTGGCAGGAAGTAAATTACCTTTTTGGGTTGTTATGGGTATTAAATTATAAATTTGTTTAAAAAACACACACACAAAAAAAGAATGTTGTGGGGTTTTTTTTTTGGTTGTTGTTAATTCTCACTTGAGGATATTTTTTCTCCATTTATTTTTTTACAGAGAGTGAAAGGAAGGGAGGAGGGGAAGAGAGAGAAACATTGGTGTGAGAGAGACATCAATTGGCCACCTCCCCCATAAATCCCAACTAGGGTAGGGGATGGAACCCACAGCCCAAATATGTGACCTTAACTTGGAACTGAACCCAAGACCCTTCCAATATTCTAACTTCTTGCAAGGGCAAGAAGAAAGGTTTTTTTTTTGTTTTATTTTTCTTATTGTCAATCCTCACCAGAGGATATTTTTTCCCATTGGTTTTTAGGGAGAGTGGAAGGGATGGGGAGAGTCAGAAAGAAACATCAATGTGAGAGAGATACATCAATTGGTTACCTCCCACATGTGCCCCAGGATTGAGCTTGCAATAGAGATATGTACATGCCCTTGACCAGAATCACACCCGAGACCATTCAGTCTGCTGAGCAAAACTAGCTATCACAAAAAGTAAGCATTTTACAAAGCACAATGAAAATATGAAATACTATTTTAAAATTTTCTGTTAACATTAACTCTCATGAAGAATCTATAATGTTTCCAATGTCAGTAGCTGTAAATTTGCACCTTAAAAATCTGTTTAGTTATGGACCATTTGGGATATTAGTGAAAGCCTGTGAACCTGTTAATGAGTATTTAGAATGGAAGCCAGTTTTCTCTGTTTATTAACATTATTAGTTGTCTCGTGTATCTGTTAATAAACTTTGAATGTCAGCGGAGACATCACAAATCTCCTTCCCTCAGGCCAGCTGAGGTGCCCTTTTTCATTATTTCTCCTGGTCTCTGTCAAAGTAGCAGTTAGAGGTGAGATCTTGGCAGCTTCACTCCAGTACGCACTCCAGCTCTGCCTCACAGAGCAGCATGCCTGAGACTTATAAATTAAGATGACAGGACATGCATGTGCAGTGTCTCCACTTTGGCCATTTATCTGACTGTGCCCCTTGCAGGGTGTACCTTACCCTTTGTGGAAGGGATAGCCCCATGTGCTATTTTCCATAAGACATTTAGGACCCTTGTTGATGGAGATAGCTGAGATGACAAATGAGTATCCAGCACCCAAGAATCCAATCACAGCAAATATTGTGGAGGAGAACATCTGAAAGATAAGGAGACAGCCAGGTTCTTAAGTTGGTCCAGAGGTTGCTCTCAACACACCTAAGCAGCCTGTTGTTGAGCATGATAGCTACAGGAACATTATAGGTAAAAACCAGTCTTCCAGGAGATGGGGCCTCTCAGGTCTCCTAGGATGATTTAGGTGTCTCATGTCCCCTTCTTTGCCTCATGCCCATATATTTTTCACCTATTCACCAATTTTTGAAGTGATATTTATGATTTTTATGACTTGAGGCCTGGTGCACGAAATTCATGCACCCATAGGGTCCCTAGGCCTGGCTGGCAATTAGGGCTGATTGGTGGATGAACAGCAGAGTGATTGGGGGGGGGTTGTTGGGAGGTACTGGCACCATACTTGGCAGGCCAGCCAGCACCCCCCCCCCACCACCACCACCACGAACTCTTCAGTCAGTCCCACCTCCTGCCACCACAGTCAGTTGCCTCCCTCTCTGGGGTGACTAGCAGGGACAACTGGCAGGGCGATCAGGAGGCCCCCACTGGCACCCACCTTGGCTGGCCTAGGACCTGCAGGCCTGGGGAAACTCCTGCATAGAGCATCTGACCCATGGTGGTCAGTGTGCTTCATAGCAACCAGTCATTCCACTGCTGTCCTGATCGTCCCTCAGGAGCAGGGGGAAGTGGAGGAGGCCCCAGGGATAATTGGGACTGGCAGCTGCTGCTCATTGGGGCTACCCACTGATGGCACAGAGTGATCAGGACTGGTGCTGGGCACCAGCAGTGGGTGCGAGCAGCAACTCTGGCACTGCCTGCAAGTGTGAGCAGGGCTGGTGCCCGCAGCAGATGTGAGTGGGGCCATCGCTGGCAGTGGGTATGAGAAGCAGTTGCTGGCCTTGATTGCCCTTTGAGAGCAAGGGGAAGTGGAGAAGCCCTGAGGAGTGATCAAGGCCAGTGCTGGGCATCAGCAGAAGGTGAGAATAGGGCTAGTGCCAGCAGCAGGTGTGAGCACTGGGTAGGTGTAATAACAGATTGTTCAGTTGTTCTGCCATTTTGTCTCCTTGCGTATTAGCCTTTGATTATATAGGACTAGAGGCCCAGTGCACAAAATTTGTGCATGGGGGCGTTCCCCTCAACCCAGCCTGCACCCTCTCCAATCTGGGACCCTTTGGGGGATGTCCAACATCCCTTTCACAATCCTGGACCACTGGCTCCTAATAGCTCACCAGCCAGCCTGCCTGGTTGGCCCTAACTGCCTGCCCCCCTCTGGCCTGATTGCCCCTAACTTCCCCCCCACCCCTGCCTGCCTAGTTACCCTTAACTTGCCCCCCCCTTTGCTGGTCTGGTTGCCCCCAACTGCCCCCCTCACCAGCCTAGTTGCCCTTCAATGCCCCCCTAGCCATCTTAATTGCCCCCAACTGCTCCCCATGCTGGCCTGGCCACCCCTAACTCTACCCCCCGCTGGCCTGGTCACCTCTTACTGCCCCTGCTGGCCTGTTTTCCCCATGCAGCCTGCTGTTTAGTCATTTGGTCATCCCTCACTAATTTCCCTGCCAGCCTGGTCATAAGAAGCCATCTTGAGAGGGTATAATGGTCAATTTGGATATCACCTCTTTATTATATAGGATAATCTTGAACCAAGATTTTCAATCTTAAGTATAGAATCTCCTTTACAGGGCTAATATGGAAGACCAGTCTATTATAGAATTAAAGAATATTACAATTTAAAATGATCATAAAAGTTTTCTGGTTTAATAATTTCACAGAGACTAAGTCACTCTGCAGTCTTATGCACGAGGCAGGTTTCTGCTTATAAGAGAGAGAGTAGAAGTCTAAAAATTCTCATTGGTTACAGTTACATCCCTTGAGGTTAGAAAGATTGAGTGCAATATCTCTTCCATTTGGTAGCAGATTTAAAAATATTTGGACATTTGAGACCGAAACAAAATGGTGGCGTAGGTAGTCTCCTAAGCTGCCACCTCATCAACAATTTGGAAAAAAACAACAGCTAAAATCGAAAGGGATCACATCAGACCCACAGGAAAGCTGGTGGAATGGGATGGCTACAACTAGAGACAAAGCAAGGCGCCGCTGCCGCCATGTGGAGTTTAAAACTATGGTGGAACCAGACCCACCGGAGCCGCCGCAAGTGAGGGAAGCCCACAGAGAGCAGAGCTCACTCCGCCCCGGGCCCAGGGAGTGGGCCTTCCCGGCCGGCCCACCGTGGGAGCGGGGGAGCCCATGCTGGGCCTCAGTTGCACCTTCCGCTCCTGCCCGGAACGAGACGCCTTTGAGCGCAGTCTCCCCGCCCGGAGCCATCTCAGCCCGGACTCCGCACCCACTATGCTGGTGAGGAGCTGGCGTGGCACCTTCCGTTCGGGCCCGGCAAGTCCTTTGTCCGCCGCCACATGGCTGGGCCGGAGCTTCTGTCGCTGCTGCCTTGTGGATTTTGAAGCTACAATAGAGATTGAGCCACCGTTGCCGCCACACCCACCGTGCTAGCGAGGAGCTGGCGCGGCGCCTCCCATTAGAGACCCCAGAGCCCCAGAGGGCCGTGTGCCCCGGGTGAGCCATATGCCCCAGGGAGGCCGGGTGTTCTGGGAGAGCCGTGTGCCCCAGGGGGCCGTGTGCCCCTGGTAAGCCCTGTGCCCCAGGGGGACCGTGTGCCCCAGGAGAGCCATGTGCCCCGGGGAAGCGGTGGGACCTGGTTGGGGGGGGGGGAGTGGTGTGAACCAGAGGAGGAGCAGATTCTATTTGTGTGGTCCTGAGATAGTCACCATGAAACAAGCAGGCTGTCAAATGACAGTGGGGAGGGGAAGGAGACCTGGGGGGAGATAAGAGATCAAGTGAAGGACTGGTATGCATGCATATAAGTACAACCAACGAAGACAGAACTCTGGGGAGGGAGGGCATGAATGGGAGGTGTGTGTGGGGGCAATGGTAAGCTATGTACACATATAATACCTTAATAATTTTTTTAATGAAAAAAAAGAAAAGCAAAAAAAAATATTTGGACATTTTATATCTTAAATAAGTATATTTTACATTTTACCTCACTTTCCTCCTTCTGCCCTCTGAAAGTTTTCTTTGGGTTAAACAAACCCAACAATTCTAGTTAACTTACCTGTTTTATATGATAAAGATTACTTTGTAAAATGTTGATTGCACTAGCAGCTTTTTTTTAAAAAACGTAAAGTCAAAAAAGTATACAGTATGAAAGACATAAAAAAGTCCTAGAGCTCAGTCAGGCAAACTGTCTTTTACAGATGGAAAATATTAGGCCCAGAGATACAATGTCCATTCTAAACAGCAAGAAGAGAGTTGCATGGAAATATCAATAATTTTGGAAACAGAGGTGGAAAATGATCACTTCTATTACTCTAGTGACATGAAGGGGCAGTACCAAGTATAAAAGTTTTTCCCCTTAAAAATAATTTTTATTTACAGTTAATGTACACTATTATAATAGTTTCTGGTATACAACATAGTGATTAGACCTTTATATATAGCTTATTAAGTGATCACCCCAATAAATCTTGTACCCATCTAACACCATACGTAGTTATTAAAATATTTTCTTTATCTTGACATATCTAAACTTTTGTAATTTCAAAATATAATGAATATAAAAATTACAAATAGTATATTTTACATGCTACTTTTTTGCACTAATTCTTTGACATCTGTAGTATATTTCATACTTATAGTATGTCTCACTTTAGATTAGCCACATTTCCTATGCCCAATAGCCACATGTGGATATGGCCATTGTATTGGGCAACATAATTTAGAACATTTGAAAGTAGATTTTTTTCTGTAGTAAAAGTTAAATAAATGCCTGGATATGATCTGCACTGATTTTATGACGTGGATAAAAAGGGGGCACTAACAAAGATAACTGAAAATAACCTCACAGGGTGATTTTATCATAAATTGCTAACTGGACAGGTGATAGTGGTCTGCATCCCTGCATCCCTGTGTCCCTGGCCTATAAAAGGTTTATCTTCCCCTGAACCAAGCCTCACCCTTATTCAAGTGCATCTAGGTTAACACACCTTGGATATAACTCTTTTCAGACCCTTGTAGGTAGAACCATCCTCAAAGGAGCATCTAATCTTGTTAACTAGCCTGAAACCTAATCATGGAGATTTCTCTGCCTTGCTTTTTCTATCTTCATGCAATCTTCCTTATGCTCACTTCTTAATTCCAAATGCATAACAGAACCTGCAAAATGATCATTATTTGGAGCACTTGACATCTTGCTTCCTGGCTTAAAAGAAGTTTTATAAATATTCTGTTCAGGTATGGATGTTCTCACAGCAACAATGATTATGATTACTCTCAGGAGTGAATGGAATGTAATAGAGGAGAGGAACAGTGACTCTCAATTGAATCAGTAATGATTTTTTAAAATAAAAGTATCTATAGAAAATAAAGCATTGAGTTATAACTTCATTAAACTACAGGTGATATGTTCTGGTTTTATATTCCAGTTTAAATTTCTTACTTTAAAACAACCACCTCAAACTGACTTTTCATAATGTTTCCAGAGGAAACACATGAAGCAAGATACACTTTATGTTATTTTGCAGTAATTCTAACTTTAGAAGTCTTTAAGTAATTCTAAGTTAAGAAGTCTTTAAAAATTGCCAAATTCAATACTCAGAGATAGAGCCAGTCTTAAAACGAATATGGAATAACTAATTTTTTTGTGGATTTCAATATACAAAATTTTTTATGTTAAAAGAAAAATTATTAATATCAAGTTTAAGGAGAGAACCAAGATAGTGCTTTAGGTAAATGCTGGTACTTGCAGCCTCCCACAAGCACATCAAAATTACAAGTAGAACACAAAACAACCACCATTCCAAATTACCTGAAATCTGGATGGATGGAAATCCTACAACTACAGAAGTAAAAAAGAAAGCACATTGAGAATGGTAGGAGGGGCAGAGGGAGAAATGGGCTGGTTCAACACTCATATGTGGTATTTTTTTAATTAGGAGGGATGTCTAGGATGTGGAGGTCTCCCATGAGAAGCAATGAGTCCCAGCCCCACACCAAACCCTCAAACCAGGGTTCCAAAGCTGGGAAGAGAAGTCTCCATAACCTCAGGCTGTAAAAGCCAACAGGGATTATGGCTGAGTGACACAGAAGTTGCTGGAAACCCAGGCAGTTCCTCTTAAAGGGCCAGTGCATGAACTTACATGGCCACACTCCTCTGAGCTCCAGTGTTAGGGCAGTGGCTTGGGGGCGGGGGGTGGGAAGGAGGAGACAGAAACATATGGGGAGGAATTGAACTGTCTGACATCAAAGCAAGAACTTGGGGGCGACTTTCTCCCAGACAAGGGTGCTCTCAGTGGTCATTGTTCTTGTGCTGAGACCTCCCCATAATAGAGCTGACTGGCAGGTACCATATCTGGGTCCACATCAACCTGGCTCATACTGTTTGCTCTGCCCTGGTGATTCACTGAGACCCTGCCCTGCCCAATTTGCAGCCCTACTTAAGCACTTAGTAGCTATTTTTCTATATGAATGGCCTATCCTGGCTCAGGCTTCTGATACTTATAAAAATATCTCAAACAAGTATCAGCTGGCATCAGTGTTCCCCATACCTCTCAATAAGAGGCCCCAGGCCTGACATTAGCAGCAGCCTGCCTTGCTTCACAGCTTGGCCTCTCCTGGGAACTTCCAAGTCCGACACAAGTAGTAGTCATCTGCAGGTCACTCTGAAGCTTCTGATGAGTGACCCCAGACAGGGCATAGGCAGTGACTAACTTTTCCATTCCATAGGGGCTCCAGAGCCAGTGTGTCTGATGGACAGCTTCAGACCATTCCAGATTACAATTCAACACACCCACAAGAAACACAGTCAAGGGACAGATTCAGTGAGCACCAAAGCCGCAGTGAAGCCAGTTCTGATCCATAGGGATGTCTCCTGCATAGTAGCTCTTCCACTGTAATTACAGTTGGTCCTCACAGCCAATTGGCCTGGGGGTCAATCTCTCCCAGGGATGCCAAAAGGATTCAAGACTCAACTATAATAAGACAGTGCACAAGGACACACCTAGAATGCCCAGCTCAGGTGACTGGGGAGGCTGAGCCATTGGACCCTATATGTAAGGTCACACTATCAATTCAAGGAGACATAGCAGATCTACTTAATACATAGAAAAAAACAGGAGCAGTCAAAATGCAGAGACAAAGGAAAAGAACAGAATGAGAGAACAGAAGCAATCTCTAGAAAAATAACTAAATTAAATGGAAACAAGCAAACTACTAAACACAGAGTTCAAAAAAATGGTTATAAGGATGCTTAAGGTATTTAGTGAGAATTTCAAGGACTTAGTGAAAATTTCAAGGAAATTTGTGAGAACATCAAAGTTATAAAAAAAGACCAATTAGAAATGAAGGATATACTAACTGAAATGAGGAATAATTTACAGGGAAGCAACAGTATATTAGAGAATGCTGAGAATCCAATCATCAATATGAAAATGAGGAATCTGAAAATACCCAATCAGAAGAGCAAAAGGGAAAAATGATGCAAAAATATGGAGCTAGTATAAAGAAACTCTGCGACTACTTCAAGTGAACCAACATTCACATCCTGGGAGTGCCAGGAGGAGAAGAGAGAGAGCAAGATATTGAAAACCCATTTGAAGAAATAATGACAGAAACTTCCCCTCCTGGGTGAAATGTGCAGACTTACAAGTCCAAGAAGCACAGAGAATATCAAACAAGATGGACCCAAAGAGGCCCACAACAAGACACTTCATAATTAAAATGCCATAGGTTAAAGACAAAGATGGAATCTTAAAAGCAGCAAGAGAAGAACAGTTAGTTACCCACAAAGGAGCACCCATATGTCAGCTGATTTCTCAATAGAAACTTTACATGTCAGAAGGGAATAGCAAGAAATATTCAAAGTGATGAATGGCAAGGACCTAAAACCAAGATTACTCTACCCAGCAAAGCTATCATTCACAGACAAGAAAAAGCTAAAGGAGTTCATCACCACCAAAAAAGTATTACATAAAATGCTGATGGGAGAAAAAAAAGGAGAAGGAGGAGGAGGAGGGGGAGGAGGAAGAGGAAGAAGAGGAGGAGGAGGAGAAGGAGAAGAAGAAGAAGAAGAAGAAGAAGAAGAAGAAGAAGAAGAAGAAGAAGAAGGAGAAATATTTTGAAGCAGGCTTAAAAATACTAGTATGAACAATAAAATGGCAATAAATATATATCAACAATTAAATCTAAAAATCAAAATAAATGAACAAGGAATATAATAATAATAAAAAAGAACTGATGAATAAAATAGAACCAGAAGCATGGAAACACAGAACAGACTGATGAATCTCAGAAGAAAGGGGACTGGAGGTGGGAAGAGATTAACCAAAGATCTTATATGCATATATGCATTACCTATGGACACAGACAATAGGATGGTGAGGGTCTGGAGTGGAGCAGAAACTGGGTGGAATGGGACATTGCAGGGAAAGAGAGGGACATCTGAATACTCTTAACAATAAAGCCTTAAAAAAAGATCAAGGTGGATATGTTAGAAACATACACTTTAATTATCTTTTAAAGTAAGCAGGCAGTAAGCTTGGAATATCTCTGGAAAAAGACACAATAATTGACAGCATTGGTAATCTATGGGGGATGGGGGAGTGGAAGGGAAGCCAGAGTTTGGAACCAGGAATGGGAGGCCTCTTTTGTAGTGTCTACTATGGAAATGATTTTACTCATCTAAATGAATAAATACTTAAGAGGGACACTACACTGTAGTGGTCATGGGCATGAATGACAGGCAGACCAGTCAGGATGTGAATCCTGGTTATTCCCTTATGACCTTGGCAAGTTAATCTTTCTGAGGCCCCCATTTCCATTCTGTAAAATAGGTCCAATAATAAGTACCTGCCTGAGGGAGACTATAATATGTAAGGTCATTTAATCAATAGTGAATGGAACACCAAAGGTACATATTCTAGAAAAATCAGATAATCCCAAGTGGGCTACTGGGTAATGCCCAGTACTTTTAATGATAGGATTCCCAGAAATTTCTTTTGCCTATTTCCAAATTTTGGATAATTTCCCATGTCATTAGCATGCATTTGATAAATGTTATTATTATATTGTAATTATATTAACATATCCTCACACACTCTTGTTTTCCACAAATACAGAGAACATAACTCTGGGCAAAGAAATAAAAGTAAACCAGTTCACTCTCTTATGGTTGTTCAACACACCTATCCTGTCCACATTGATAAAAATGTATTTATGCATCTGCTGTAAACTTGAAATAGACATAAAGATGCCTTCTAATTCACCACTTGTCAGCTCTAAGACCTCCATCTCTGTTGGGCTCTGGAGGCAGACCACTCAGGATCAGACTCCAGCTCTGTCCCCCATCTGTGGTGGGTCCTTGGTCAGGTGTGTACTTTATGTCTGCTGAACCATAGGGAAGAGGCTCTGGTGGCTGGGGAAGGAGGAAAAGTGCGTGATTTTGGGAAGACGGTGTTTAGAAACTTGGATAGTAACAACATGTTGGAGAAGCATGTCTGGTGAGCATGGAGATTCCTCCTTAGCAATTGTTCTGATATATATAGAGATTACATGAATGTTTCCCCCCCTAAAAGCATTAATGTCCTTGGCCATGCCAGGGAAGGGAGAAGACAGCGGGGTGGGAAGTTGCAGTGAGAAAGTTAATGCCATGTGCCTCAGATTCCTTATTTATGAAATGAGATATTTAATGCCTAAATAAAAAAGTTTTGTGAGAATTGAGCATGAAAGTTTGGAAATCACCTGAAATTCCTCCTGAGTGTCCATTTATCCAACAAGCATTTAACAAAGGCATTTGTGCCCTCAATATCCCAGGCACTTGGTGCTACTCTCCCCTTCTTTGCACACTAATGCTTACATCATCTTCCTCTAAACTGAACAATGTCCCTATAAAAGGTAGCAAGTGCCATGATCCATTTTACAGCATAAAAAACATTTAGTGAAGAAAGAGGGTTTCATACTATATTTTTTCTTTCAAGATTATTATTGGAAAAGAACTGTCTTCTTAAATCCCCCTCAAACTAGTTGAAATGCTCACTCCAGGCATGCTCACTCAGGAGGTGTCCCTAGGGGACACTGGTGAGCCAGGCATGGGAAGAAGTGCTGGCTATATAATGAATATGCTCTTCTATGTCCTGACCAAAGTTTTCCTCTCCAAACACAGGCCTTTCAGCCCTCGAGCCCTGCCCATGGCTGGGAGGTGGGCCTTTATTTACCTAAGAAGGAGGTTGAATGTGCTTGCCTCTAATATATCTCCTTCATCAATCATCTTCATTCCTATTATTAAAGATTCTCCTTCAAGGCGAAGAGCTTCAATAGACTCTTATTAAAGCACATATCTAGCCGAAACCGGTTTGGTTCAGTGGATAGAGCATCAGCCTGCGGACTGAAAGGTCCTGGGTTCGATTCCCATCAAGGGCATGTATCTTGGTTGCAGGCACATCCCCAGTGGGGGGTGTGCAAGAGGCAGCTGATCGATGATTCTCTCTCATCGATGTTTCTGACTCTCTGTCCCTCTCTCTTCTTCTCTGTGAAAAATCAATAAAATATATTAAAAAAATAAAGCACATACCTAACATGAATGAGTTAATTGAATTAATTAGCTATCTCATTGGATCCTGAGAGATCAATTTATTTAAAGGATTAGAAGGCAAGAGAGTCTCCAGTATGGGAGGAAAAGGTTGAGACCTGAAAACACTCAGGTCAGTTTTTAAAGCCCACCTTGAAGCCTCCTCTCTGTCTTCAGCTCTCATTAGTCCAGTTTATTTGAGAGGGTGACTCCTGGAGCTGGGCTTCCATTGGCTGAGCCTCAGAGGAGAACTTACCTCCATTTTCCAGTTTCACCTGGAAACTATCACTTAGGTGATCTCATGATTTTTTCCAGTTCCTCAGTATCCATATCCTGCATCTACTGCCAACTCTTATACCTGGTTTTACTCCCCAAAGAAAAAAAAAGAATGATGCAGCTTACTTCTGGGGAATACTCCAGAAACACATAGCAAAGGAGAAGATAGAGGGGCCAGGAAAGGACAGAGAGCAAAGCTGTGGGGATAGTGTCAGGATTTAGGCCTTAGCCCTGGGCCAGTCTGTTTATGCTCTATGGGCTGTTTTACCCAGTAGGATTCATAAAACAATGTCCCACAGGAGCACAGCATTATTTAACACCTGGAGGGATGTTGTAAGCCTTGGCAAAAATAAAATCTCTCAGCAGTAGAGCAGCAATCAAATTATGCTACAGCTTCTTTCTCTTTGCCTTACATGTGTTTGTATAGAATGGTTACCTCTTTATCCAGATTCTCAGAACCAAAGGGAACCTGGCTCCAAAGCAAGGTATCTTGCAATGGCTCCTAGAGATGGGGTGGGGCTGCTACCTGAGGGCTCAGACTTTCCCAGTGTAGGCCACTGTGCCAACATCAGGCCCTGCAGTACCACACTTTTTGAAAAAGACGTAAGGTGTCTACATACTTTAGTGAACTGAATTAAAAAAAAAAAATTGGCAGCAGAGACCAAAACAAGATGGCCACCAAGGTAGTCTCCTAAGCTGCCACTTCCTCAACAATTTGGAAAAAAACAACAGCTAAAATCGAAAGGGATCGCACCAGACCCACAGGAAAGCTGGCAGAATGGGAAGGCTACAACTAGACACAAAGCAGGACGCCGATGCTGTCATGTGGAGTTTAAAACTATGGCGAGCCAAAACCGGTTTGGATCAGTGATAGAGTGTTGGTCTGCGGACTGAAAGGTCCCGGGTTCGATTCCGGTCAAAGGCATGAACATTGGTTGCGGGCACATCCCTGGTGGGGTGTGTATAGGAGGCAGCTGGTCGGTGTTTCTCTCTCATTGACATTTCTAGCTCTCTCTCTCTCTCCCTTCCTCTCTGTAAAATATCAATAAAACATTAAAAAAAAACCAAAAAACTATGGCGAAACCGGACCTGCCAGAGCCGCTGCCGCCAGGAATGAGGGAAGCCAGACCTTGCTCCGCCCTGGGGCCCAGGGAGTGGGCCAGCCGTGCCGGCCTCCGTGGAAGCCAGGGAGCTGATAGAGGGCCTCCGCTGCGCCTTTAGCTCCTGCCGGACGAGAAGCCTGTGAGCGCGGCCTCCCTGCCTGCAACCATCCCGGCCGGCAGCTGTCCCAGCCCACCCGCCATGCTGGTGGGGAGATGGAGCAGCGTCTCCTGGCCCGCAGCCAGCTCGGCCCAGCCTCTGTGCATGCCGTGCTGGTGAGGAGCTGGCGCAGCACCCTCCATTCTCGGCCCCGGCAAGTCCTTCCTCCACCGCCGCATGGCCGGGCCGAAGCTTCCGCCACTACCGCCATGTGGATTTTAAAACTACAGGGGAAATTGAGCAACAGGAGGTACCGTCGCCGCCGTACCCACCGCCGCACCCCCCGCTGCCTCCAATAATAGGAATCCACCGAAAACAGAGCTCACTCCGCCCCAGGCCCATAGAGAGTGCGGCTTCAGAACTTAGCCTTGGTGTCCACAGCAGCTCCGCTTCCGCACCAAAGGAGACACCATTGAGGGTGGTCTCTCCACCTGCAGCCATCTCAGCCCACCCACAACCTTCCCAGCACACCCTCCGTTCTGGTGTGGAGATGGCACGGCGCCTTCTGTTCCCGGCCCCGGCAAGTCCTTCCTCCGCCGCCGCATGGCCAGGCCAAAGCTTCCGTCACTGCCGCCAGGTGAACTTTAAAACTACAGTGGAAATTGAACCTCAGGAGCGACCATCGCTGCCGCACCCGCCACCGCGAATAAAGGAAATCCACTGAGAACAGAGCTCACTACGCCCCAGGCTCAGGGAGTGGGTGGCCTCAGAACTTAGCCTCCGTGTCTGCAGCTGCTCCACTTCTGCACCGAACGAGACACCTTTGAGGGCGGTCTCCCCACCTGCAGCCATCTCAGCCCACCTGCAGCCGTCCCAGCCTGTCCGCCATGCTAGCGAGGGGTTAGCGAGGCGCCTCCAATTCGCGACCCCAGCTCCCCAGAGGGGCCGTGTGACCCGGGTGAGCCGTGTGTCCCAGGGGAAGCAGTGGGACACACAGGGGTAGGGGCAGTGTGAACCAGAGGAGGAGATAGTCACCATAAAACAAGCAGACTGCCAAATTAGGAGCAGATTCTATTCATGTGATTCTGAGATAGTCACCATAAGACAAGCAGATTGTCAAATGACAGCAGGGAGGGGAAGGAGACCTGGGGGGAGATAAGAGAACAACCGAAGGACTGGTATGCAGGAACATAAGTACAACCAATGAACACAGAACTCTGGGGAGGGAGGGCATGAATGGCAGGTGGGGGGCAATGGTAAGATATGTACACATATAATACCTTAATGAAAATATAGCTTGACCTAATTAACAATCAAACAATGACCTTGTATGCATATGTGCGTAACCCATGGACACAGATAATTACATTTTGAGGCCTGGGGTGAGGTGGGGGCAGGCTGGAGAGGGTTAACGGGGGAGTGGGGAGAAAGGAAGGACACATATAATACTTTCAACAATAAAGAATTATAAAAAGAAAAAAAATTGGCAGCGGATTGCAAACAAAACAAAAACAAATGATTCTTCTGGACACTTAGAGGATAGTGGTCCCTAGCCCAGGGAATCTGTGGCTGGATTTACAGACTGGCTTGGCTGTTCCTTTGATGGGCATTGACCTTGTGGACAGCTGGACAGTCATTTGAAGGTGGCATTTCAACTCACACCAAGGGCATATCCCAACCTGGTATGTGCATGATGGAGTTTATGGAGCTCAGATGGACAACTAGAATTGGGAAGAGCAAATGTTTCAGATCATATTGATTCAACTGGACTCATAAAAGCATGAATTATCAGCATTCCTCTTGGAATGCACTTAAATCTAATTAAAAACAAATTTTGTACAATACTTGAATGTTATTTCACTTTTTGCTGTGGTTTCATATAAACCCAAAATAAATAAATACATAAATAAATAAACCATGTTTTGCTGAGCTTATCTTCACCTCTAGTCAACATCAGAGAATGAACTGGTGCACTCTAAGCAGTGAGCATTTTTTCCCTTTTCTCTTTTTGCCACTAATTTCCTTAATAGCTCCTCTATATCTCTCTCTCTTCATATGCTCATCTTCCATGTATTCCTTCAAAGTCTCCCAAGTAGAACAGGATTACATTTCAAGCAAAAAATGAGTTATATATTTAATCCTATCTTAATTACTTAAAATACCATAATATATGTAAAATAGAATCCTATATAATAAAAGCCTAATATGCAAATTGACCTAACAGCAGAACAAACAGTTGCTATGACACACACTGACCACCAGGGGGAAGATGCTCAACACAGGAGCTGCCCCTAGCCTGCAGGCCCCAGGCCAGCCAAGGCGAGTGCCAGCAGGGGGCGGCAATTACCCCACTGGTCACCCCTGATTGCTGGCCAGGTCTAGGGACCCTACCCATGCATGAATTTCATGCACTGGGCCTCTAGGATAATTATAACAAATAATTTGTTGTTATTTTACATTTTTTGTAACTGATGATTTTATTTTTTAAATTTGTTATTGAATTTATTGGGTGACATTGGTTAATCAACTTATATAGGTTTCAGGTTTATCTACAGTAATAAAAGTGTAATATGTTAATTAGACCAGACATCCTTTCTTCTGAATAAAACTGCAGTGGGTGGGGGCCATGGCAGAGGTGGCTAAGGTCCCAGGCCTCAGTGGCGGTGGCCAGGAGCCAGAGCCAAGGCTCTTGCATGAATTTTGTGCTTTGGATCTCAAGTAATCCTATATAATAAAAGGCTAATATACAAATTGACTAAACTGTGGAACAACTGGTTGCTATGATGCACACTGACCACTAGGGGGCATGTGCTCAATGCAAGAGCTGCTCCCTGGTGCTCAGTGCACTCCTTCAGGGGGAGCACCACTCAGCCAGAAGCTGGGCTCATGGCTGACAAGTGCAGTGGCGGTGGCAGGAGCTTTTCCTGCCTCTGCTGCAGTGCTAAAGATTTCCATCAGTAAGACATCCTTTGAGGGCTTTCAGACTGCAAGAGGATGCAGGCTGGGCTGAGGGACACGCCGCCCGCCGCTGAGTGCACACATTTTGTGCACTTGGCTCTAGTTCTATAGTACTTCTTCTGAGTATTTTCCTGCATGCTCACCACCCCAAATCAAGCCTCCTATAATTGATTATTTAAAGATAATTATAATAATTGATGTTTACTTGGGACTCATGATTGTGTTAAGAAGGTGAGAATGTTTTCTTTGAATGATCTTTCATCTCCCATGAAAATCCATGTGCTATGTTCTGTGCACCAGCCTGAGCCCTTCATATGTGCTCAGTAAGTATTGTTTGATTCAATAAATGAGCAAATGTGATGAGAAACAATTATGACATGATTTTCCTTTGAAGAAGTTAAGATATAGTTCATCACTGGGCTCTCAAGTCTCTTAGGGGGACAACTGAACCTCAGGAGATGGGAGCAGGAGCTGGCTTTACTCCTCATCCCGCCTTCATTCCAGTTCTACCTTCACCTTTGTCACATCAATGTATTTATTGGTCTCCTAATATTTTCTTTAAGTCAACCCTCTCTTTCATTCATTCATATCATCATCTGAATGAAAAGCTAGGATCTTTAGCAAACAGAGCACAATATCATTCTTTATTAATTTGCTGGCAATCCTGGAGCTGGGGCTTGTTCTTTTGTTAGAAAAGGAGATCATGAGGGGTTAGGAATAGTATGAACTTTGTTCCATCAAAATAAGATTTTCTTTTTCATGATAGAGTCAAAGAATTGAAGGAAAATTGAAAAGGGGGTAACCTTCTATGCTATTGAAAAGTATAGCACATCTGAATACCAGCAAAGCATGTTCTAAATTGGGAAATTCTTATTTAGTCCAACCTCCTCATATTACAGGTAAGCAAAGGGAGGCAGAGAGCATGACAGTGACTTGGCCAGCTGTGAAAATGGGACCTGACCTTACATACCAGAATTCTTCCCACACTGAGAGGAACATGGAGGCCTAATCTCTCTACCTGTCTGTGAAAATATGGATGGCTGCATGACGGAAGAAGTCCTGAGGCAAAATGCAGGGAGAAGTGGGAAGAACTGGGCACAGATAGTGAACTGGAAGTGGTGTTCATGGGGAATTTAGGGACTAAATGGGAGAGGAAGTTAACATTTGTTATCTTTCCAACCCCTCTTTACAGATGGACCAGAGAAGGAAATGACTTGTCTAGGGTCTCAGGCCCCTCATGGCTGGAGGAGAGGGCCACTCCCCATCTCTGCCTTCCCATCCTGGTTCTTTATATGGCTCCACTGCAGCCCTCCAGTTCTGACATCTCTGCTTGTTTGTGAAATCAGAGGTGGCATTTTAAATGTATGGTTATAGTTACTTTCCATCCACAGGAAGAATTACATCTTTATCCCTGCAACAGCTGTCCCCAGAGTCCTGCTTGGGGCTGGTTACTCCTCTGCACCCCTTGAGATGTCCAGCAGGAGGGGACAGTGTACCTGGGAATAATTATGGTGTCTGCCCCACTGGTAACTCACCGCAAATCTCTTCCCACACCTCTCGTTGCCACAGCACCCACAGCAGTCATTGTTCTTTAAGCCCAGGAACACCAGCACAGGGAAGATCATCTGTCAGCAAGAGAAACACCTCAGCATGGGTCTGGGATGTGAAAGAAAGGCCCCCACTTGCCTGGCTGTGTGAGGAGCCACAGATGTGAGACTTGGTGGCTGAAGGTTATGGCAGGAATGATAGAGCGTGGCTGGTGAGGTGGACCAGTGTTATTGAATATTTTGATGCCATTTGACTTAACTGCAGTTTCAATGGACCAAGAAAGCAAGCTCTGACACCCCCAGTCTCCGTTTAGATGGTGGGTTAGGAAAAACAAACAAAACAACAACAGGTGTCCTGGATTGCCATGATAAGGATCTCTCTCTAAAGCAGAAGCTCCCAGTCTCCACTGGAAATAGGAATAAGAAAGCCTTCATGTACGAGTGGAAGAAGAATCCTCTGACACCTATTTCTCTTGGTGGTTCAGTCAATCAATTTGTTCTAAAGTGCATTTCCACCCTCACCTCCTCCTCTCCATAGCACCCTCTCTTGTTTGAATTAAGAAATTCTGAGACCTTCAGTTTGGTTCCTGGAGCTTAATTGGCCCATGAGAACCACCAGACCAAGTTTAAATGGCCCAGTAATACAGCAGACAGGTCCTTGTCAGGCCCTAATGGAGAATGAATAATTAAGGCACTGACTTTTCATCAAGCAATGCTTAGGCTTTTGTTAGCAACTAAGTACCTCCCAGGTTGTTAATAAGTGCCCAATTTTGGAAGAATGGGGTGAAAATCTCCTTCAGGGGGATTTTAATACTCACCAAGAATCCACTTCCTAATATTCCTCCGAAAAACCAGACCTCTTCAGAAAGGTGTTCATTGTTGTCTATCACTTTTCCTCCAGGGAAAAACAAAAGGATGTTAGCCAGGATGCCAAACACAATGAGGGGGATGAGGGTGCCCCCCAGGCACTTGGCACACCTCCCAGTGCACATGCTGGGGAAGGATGGCACAGGACCTGGTAAAACGTCCCTCACTGCCTCTTTCACGGGGTCTCTTCAAAGTTATGAGCAGAGGGTTCTAGTCAATGTCCCTGTTAAATCCGTAAGTTGGAGCTGAGAAGCCAGTCAGCCTGGGAACTGAGTTCTGGAGTTGCTTCTGCTTCTCAAATGGAGCAGAACCTCGATGCCGATGGCTATTTATACCTTCTCCCTGACCCGGAGTCCTGGGTGTTTTTTTTTTTTGTGTGTGTGTTTTTTTGGTGTGTGTGTGTGTGTGTGTGTGTGTGTGTGCGCTCCCATAAATGAGATTATGTTTAGAGCAATCATTTAGTCATGGAAACCAATGACCTCTGTTAATAATCCACCGGTGCAGACAAGACACTCACATTGTTGCAATCGAGAGCACAGGGCAGGAACAAACAGCCTTTGTAACTACCCACCTTTCCTCTAACAATGCCTCTGCCCAAATAAAGAAATATTCTCCTAGCTTTTCTATAAATCATTGGGAAATTGAATCACCTCCTAACTAACCTCATTTCCTTGAAGTAATCAGTAATGGACAGTAAGTGAAAGGCTGAATATAAGGTTATCCAGAAGAGCTTCTGTTTTCTTCAGTACAAAAGTGACAATTTGATGGTCCAGTCAGGTATCACTAAGCTCAGGCCTATAGAATTAAAAAATAAAATTAAATCAGTGTAACTATTTGTTTTTTTTTGCCTGATTGCTGTATTTCTATACTTGCTACTGAGTTAAGGTCCACCTCCTTCCCTACCCAAGGTGGTAGAATTAAAAAAAAGTTTTCCCAATCATCTTGTTTAGCTACATTTCCATGCAGGAAGAAAACCTCTACCTTTACAGTGGTGAGTAGACTGGAGGCAGAGAGGGCAAAGTTGGAAGAGCAGATAGAGAATGAAGGAAAGGGGCAGTAAGATGGATCTGTATGGAAACTGCCAGTGGCCCAGGGCAAGATTCAGTTACTAATGTGTGATACTTTGTGTCACTGAAAAAGGTCTCTGTCATGCTTAGACTAAGCCCTATGTTTTACAATGACTGTTTGGTACTGGTGTTACAAAGGAGCATGGGGTTGAGCAGGGAACCTACTATCTATTCTTTGAGAGTCTAGGTTAGAATGAAGAACAATAGGTAGAATTTTATAAGAAGTTGAGTTTTAGCTAAATAAAAAGCATCATTATCATAATCGTGGTGAGTCTTGTCCTACAATGGAGGTGGCTACCTTTCCCTGGAAAGCAGTGAGCTGAATTCTGTCAAGGCTCAGGGACCCTTGGTTAGGGAAGCTGTGGGCAAGATTCTAGAGATATCAGTTTTGATAGATGCTGAGTTTCCTTCTAAAGATTCTATGAAATATGTACTGATTGCTCTTTAAGAGATACTTTTGGAGAGCTCATTTGGGGTGAGAAGAAAAACAGCAAATGTTTATTGAGCATGCATAATAAACTGAGCACAGAGGACCACTATAACTGCCCCTCACCCTCCTGTTAAGAAGCTAACATTTCTCCTGTGCAGGTAAAGATGCTCTAGCTCAAATAAGCTAAGTATATTATCCAAGGTCATTCCGCATAAGGGAGAGCTAAAATTTTAAATTAAGACCGTGTCACTAAAACTCAGGCTTATAGTTTGGTGGTGAGATTAATAGACTTTCCCTTTTAGAAATTAAAAAAAAAATAACCTTTTCAATAGAATGACACTATGTGTACAGTATCTGGACACAGTGAAGCATACTTTCTTTCTGAAGAACAAATAATTGTGATTTTTTCCTTATTATAAGACTAGGGGCCCGGTGCATGAAATTCATGCACTGGGAGTGAGGGGTCCCTCAGCCCAACCTGCCCTCTCTCACATACTGGGAGCCCTTAGGGGATATCCTACTCCTTTGTGGGAGGCAACTGGGCTGATCAGAGAAAGGCACCAGCCCCATTACTCCACTGTTGCAGCCACTGCCAGTCATCGTAGCAACCAAGGTGTTTTCAGCAACATGTACTCCATCCAATCCCTTCACCAAGAAAAAATGACAACTTTCTTTAGGCATTTTCAAGATGTATTTTTCATAGGATATGCATTTCTTTCTTCTTCTTTTTTTTTAATCCTCATCCGAGGACATGATTCCATTGACTTTTAGAGAATGTGGAAGAGAAAGGGAAAGATAGAGAGAAACATCAAAGTGAGAGGAACACTTTGATTGGTTGCCTCCTGCATGAGCCCAGCCAGGGAGGATCCTGCAACCTAGGTACATGCCCTTGATCAGAATTGAACCCAGACCCTGCAGTCAGCAGGCCGAGGCAGTACCCACTGAGTCAAACTGGCTAGGGCAGGATGTGACATTTCTTAGCCCTCCAGCAGCAGACCTCCATTTTTTTTCTCCAGAAGTGTGGTGGAAAAACCCTTTTAGATTCTTATTACCCAAGTTACTTATTACCCAAGAACATTACCGGTGGTATACAGGAAGCTTAGCCAATGTGTAGTCAGAAAAAGTGTTTCCTCTGTAGTTCACACCAATCGAGGGCTGGGCAGAGCCCTCCAGGTTCCTCTGATCATTGGCTCAGTCCCTGCCCAGGTCTTCCCAGGCAGAAAGCCTCTTGGGCAGGAGCGGATCCCCAGCTCCCTGCAATCAATCACAGAGGGTTTGCTCCAGCACTAGGCTGAAAGCTTCTGGCAGAGGCTTTTGGCCTGGGGAAGGAGCGGACCCCAGCTCCCCATGATCAATCCAAGGGGGTCCGCTCCTGCCCAGGCCTTACCTCACAGTGACCTGGGTGCCAGGATGTTCCTGGGACACAAGCTCTGAGCACCTATGTATGCAAATTAACCTCCATCTTTTTTTTTGTTAATTTGCATAGTCACTCTGATTGGCTAGGGTGTAGCAAAGGTACAGTCAATTTACATATTTGTCTATTATTAGGTAAGATAATATGGGATTTTTTTTTTTTGTAGAAAATCAGCTATACAGAAAAGCAGATGGAAGGAAAGAAAACACAGCTGTGTTCCAACCACCAGCAGATAGGAATTGTTATTATTTTGCTGATAATTGTTTCCAACACTCCAAGCAGATGCTAATGAGCTGTATTTATAACCCACCAGCTTTGCTGAGGAGTCCCTTGGAGGAAGACAAAGATTCTAGGGATGTACTAGTCACAGTGGAGTTAACCATGGAAGATATCACCGTGCCCTTTTTTCTGCTTCTAGAAGTTACTACCATGGCATTTGAATAACACTGGTCAACATATAGTCATGATGTCCTAGACTTTTTAGACAGGCAGCTAAAGTTGGCAATCTATACTATCTGAGTGAATGGATAAAAGTAAAGGATATGGTGAACCAGTCAGTTTTCTCCCAGGGTTTTAAAAAAATATATTTTATTGATATTTTACAGAGAGGAAGGGAGAGAGATAGAGAGCTAGAAACGTCTATGAGAGAGAAACATTGACCAGCTGCCTCTTGTACATCCCCTACCTTGGATGTGCCTGCAACCAATGTACATGCCCTTGACCAGAATCGAACCCGGGACCTTTCAGTCCGAAAACTGACGCTCTACCACGGAGCCAAACCGGTTTCGGCTCTCCCAGGGATGTGAGTAACTGTGAAGGAGAGGCCTGAGGTAATTTATTTCTTGTGTGAAAAAGCATCGAAAGACAGTCACCCTTCTAAGACTTGAAACACTTGACTGGTGACTAAGTCATTTATGGTTCAACTATTTGTTGTGTATTTAAAAAAAATATATATTTTATTGATATTTTACAGAGAGGAAGGGAGAGAGATAGAGAGCTAGAAACGTCGATGATAAGAGAGAAACATCGACCAGCTGCCTCTTGCACACCCCCCCCCACCGGGGATGTGCCCGCAGCCAAGGTACATGCCCTTGACAGGAATTGAACCTGGGACCTTTCAGTCTGCAGACCGACGCTCTACCACTGAGTCAAACCGGTTTTGGCTATTTGTTGTGTCTTTAGACCTTCATGTTAAGAAGTGGAACACCTAATCTAGAGAAAGGGGATTGTGGAAGGAGGGAGGCTTGCTGACATTCACCCTGGAAAGGGAATGGAGTCACCACCAAACTGCTCTAGGCACTGGACAATATGTAAGCTTCTGGAGTTCTTCTTGTGATCCCCACACTTGATGTTTTGTTGCTTGCTCTCTGGTTAACAGCAAAGCCTTCTGACCTTTTTAGAGGCAGCAAGGAGGAGGTGGTGAGATTAAGTCCCACTTTGGGTCCTGTTCTGTAGGAAGAATATCTCAGCAGTGAAAGCAGATGGCAGCTCTGGAAGGGAAAGAAAGGCAGTAGGGAACCTTCCAGGAAGAAAGGGAGATGAATGCAAACACGGTAGCTGTTTTCCTGGACCTCACATTTTGGGAGGTCCCAAAATGTGCTGCAAAGGATTAAGCAGCAATAAGTCCAAGGGTACCTCCCTGTAATGTAGGCACTTCATTCTGGAGTCAGTAAAGCACAGGAGTAGATGTTTTCCAGGTGACTGATCACCAGCAGCTACATGTGCTATTCTTTGGTGAAGCTTACTACCAATTCTCATCCTGCTAGACTTCTTTGTCCTGCTATAGATAAAAACTCATCAATCAGTGCAATGCAATTCAATTTTTGACTGTGTTTGACAATGTATTCACCAATGTGTTAAGTGCTGTTCTAGTGAGCAAAATAAATGTCTTACTTTTCCCCCAACAGTACTATAACCTTTTACTTGTGACAGAGACAAGGAAAATCATGACAATGGTTAGGTGTTTTAAATGCTTCTTAACATAACTAGGAATAGGTTCACCTGCTTGTCTTAAAATAAATCACTCTCATTTATTAATTTAGCACATCAGGAAGAGGTTTAAGGGCCTCAACACGTTCATATTCAGGTGTCACAAAGTTCAGGTCCCCATGTTTGCTGGCTTAGATTTTGGGGCAGTTTCACAAAAGTGACTTCCAAAAGGAGGAAAGAAATAACAGCAAATGTCAATTGCATATAACAAGAAAAAGAAACATTTTACAAAACTTTTGTAACTTATTTATAGATATCTATAATAATAAAAGTGTATGCTGAAACCGGTTTGGCTCAGTGGATAGAGAGTTGGTCTGTGGACTGAAAGGTCCCAGGTTTGATTCCTGTCAAGGGCATGTACTTTGGTTACGGGCACATCCCTTGTGTGGGGTGTGCAGGAGGCAGCTGGTCGATGTTTCTCTCTCATCGATGTTTCTAGCTTTCTATCCCTCTCACTTCCTCTCTGTGAAAAACCAATAAAATAATATATTTAAAAAATAATAATAAAAGTGTAGTATACAAGTCAACCAAATGGTCGAACAGCAGAATGACTGTCTGGACAACCATTCTATGACACGCACTGGGCCCAAGCCAGCCAAGGCGGTGTTATGCGATTGGTTAGGGGGCAGGGGCCCACCATTGCCCCATGATTGCCCCACAAAGGGAGGCCCAAACCACCAGCTGGTGGTGCTGTGGTGGGTGGGTGGGGCCTCCCTCTGAGGGGCAATTGATCAGGGGCCTCCTGGACTGCAAGAGGGTGCATGCTGGCTGAGGAGACCCCCCCCCCTCCGAGTGCATGAATTTCGTGCACCAGGCCTCTAGTTAGGTAATAACAAGACATGTTTTGTTTACTATAGGTCTCCAATCAAAACATAAAGATCAAAAGCATGTAGTGAGAGTTAGTGATCTTTATAAAATGCAAATGTGTTCGTATCAGCTCTTGCTTAAAGCCCTCAGGAGGCCTCCATGGCCCTCAGATCTTAAACCCAGCCCTCTTTGACTTGTCTTTCTGACAAGTCAAATTGACTCTCTTCCTACTTCCTTTTCTGCCCCATTGTCCTGCCTCCCACTTCCAGTCATCTGGGACTCAGCTTAGAAGTTCCTCTTTCCAAGAAACTTTTGATCAGAAAAGTGTTTCACAGTCAAGAAGTATTTCAGAAAATCTTGATAACATAAAGTTAAATAAATTTCTGAATGGCATAACATTTTAGGGCTTTTAATTTGTAAATTGACTTGTAGTTATGAAAGGAAAAATAGGAGATATAGCATCCAGTGTTTCCCAAACTTCAGTGTCCACAGAACTCTTCTGTTATAGAATATCTATAGGACCATGATTTCCTAGCACATTCACTGGGAAAATTGAAACTTCCTAATTTCTTAAGTGCTTGTGATGGGATGTATGATGGCAGAGAGAAGGTAAGCAGTCCTTGGAGGCAAAGCAAGTATAAAAGATGGGGTTAAGGATGATATGAGGAGATAGTGAGGAGCTGGATGCACAATGAGGGTGCTGAGCTGGAAGCAGGAATTGGAGCCAGCCCTGGAGAATAGGTGCAACAATGAACTGTAATGCAGAAGCACTGTTAGTGTTTCGTGCTTGGATCATTTTAACATGAGTCTTCCACAAGGGACCACTTTCCTGGGAGAGGCTGGGCCAAATGGCCTGGAGAATTAGTGGACATGGAGCCCACTCAGACTTCTCCAACTCAGAATCCAAGTAGATTAGTCATTCAAGCCAACATTTGCAGTGCACTGCTGTATGCTTGGCCCCATTCCTTTTTTTAAAAGATATATATTTTATTAATTTTTTACAGAGAGGAAGAGAGAGGGACAGAGAGCCAGAAACATTGATGAGAGAGAAACATTGACCAGCCGCCTCCTGCACAACCCCCACCGGGGATGTGCCTGCAGCCAATGCACATGCCCTTGACCAGAATCGAACCTGGGACCCTTCAGTCCGCAGACCGACACTCTATCCATTGAGCCAAACCAGTTTAGGCTGCTTGACCCCATTCTAAGGGCTTTGTATTACTAACTAATTGAATCCTCAGAACAACCCATAAATTAGCAAAACAGTAAGTACTGTCCCTATTTCAGAGATGAGGAAACCAAAACAACTAGTAAGTGTTATTCTGCACATTTATGGATATGTCAGAAACCATCTAAAATTTTTGTATTTCAAATAGCAACTATTTGACTACATATCATGATTTTGTGGGTCAGAGGTTTGGTAGAGATACCCTGGTGTTTCTTATGAGCCAGCCAGCAGTGATTTGGACAGTTTGCTCTTGTTCAGCTAATGGTCACACTGCACTGGTTCTTAGAACCCAAGACAGCTTCACTCACATTCTTTGATGAGAAAGCTTTAAGATGGGGCTCAGCCAGCCCTTCTCCCCACCCACAGTCTTAGCTCTCTGTGTGATCTCTGAAGAAGTGTAGCTGGATTTTGCATAGTGGTTCAGGGCTCAGAGAGACAAGTGGAAGCTGCACTTTCTAAGGCCTGGGCCATAAACTTGGACATGGTCACTTTTATATCTTTGGGATCAGAGTTGTCACAGAGTCACATAAGATTTAGAGGGGGAGTGGCATGGCCCTCATCTCTCCATGAGAAGAGTGTCAAAAAAATTGTGGCCATCTTTCATCTGTCACGTGGTAAAGGTAGGATCTTAACCCAGGAATCTGGTAATGCCTTGGTAATCTCAAACTGGCATCAACTCTTCAATTAACACAGGGTGGGCTGCCTACATGCAGTTAGCTTCAAATCAAGGGCTTTCTTAGTCACAGGCTGAATAATCTGGATAATTACCTCCATTTTATATGGGTGAACACAGCCTAAGTTAAGATTTGGAGTTTGAAATCTTGCAGGCACCATGAACACCTAAAAATCAGTATCTCCAGTTGTTTTAAAAATCAGAATGGGAAGCACCAAGATGGCAACCAGCAAGAAGGTAGGGAGTGAGAGTGTTTGAGAGAGTGAGGGAGTGATCGAGGAGTGTGTGGTGTGTATGAGTGAGAGTTGGGACAGTTAGATCCTGCAGGTTTTCCAAGGGATTGCCAAAGTAGGCAGTATTAGATTGTAAAACCCCACTGCCACCACAAACACTCCAGGGAGGACATGACTAGCACAGAGATCACACAATCTTGAAGAAAAGAACTGCTTGAGACTAGGATCCTAGTCTCATCACTACCCAGTCTGGTCTCAGTCACAAACCGAGACCTTACAGCCACTCAAGTAATAGACCTGCAACCACAGCTGCAGACCCCAGGAACCCCGGCCAAAGATTTCTGTGAGTCACAGAGCCAATCCCCCTCCCCATGGCAATGGCATAGGAACTGCACAAATAGGCCTCCTGTCCACACACAGCAGTGATGGCTCTATCTGAATTTGAGCCTGGGTGTGCGGACAAGGGAAGTTTGTTTCCCACAACCAGACCCATGCCCATGCAGGAAAGCTGTGCTGAATTTGAGCCTGGGTACATGAACTCAAGGAGTTTGTTTCCTGTGACCAGACCCATGCTCACGCTGTGAGGCTGCTCTGAATTTGAGCCTGGGCTCTCGAACTCTGGGAGTTTGTTTCCTGTGACCAGATTCTGTGCCCATGCAAGGAGGCTGTGCTGAATTTGAGCCTGGGTGCAAGAACATGAGGAGTTTGTTTTCCACAGTGCATACCAGCTTGACTAGACCCCACACCAACACTAAGTGGCAGTGCCACCTGACTTTGATTCAGGGCAAGTGCACATAGAAAGCTGTTTTCCACAGGGCAGGAGTGGATCTCCTGCCAACACAGTTTGACTGTGCAATCTGGTACCCCAAGCAGACCCGGGAGCATGATACTCTGAGTAAGAGGCAGCAGTGAGCACCAGTGACTAGATTCTGTTCCTCATTGCGTGTGCCTAGGATCCCTGATTCACAGAATATTCACACTAAGAACCAGTGACTCCAATTCTTGGAGCATGTGCACAAAGGGACCCTGATTCTCAGTGCAAGGTAGCACTAAGCACCGGAAACTCTGATAATCAATTCTCAGCATGGACTCAGGAACTTCTGACTCCTGACACTCAATAGGGGACTTTGATTTTTGGCACATGCCAGTGGGTCTTCTGTTTCAACATGACACAGCCACACTAAGTCCCTGATTCTAGGTGCACACAAGAGGCCACACTAAACACCTGTGACTGTGACCCAGGGTGAGTGTGGCTCCCACCAACACAGAGCAACCACAATCTTTGTTTCAAAGCACTTCAGTGACACTTGGGGGATGCAAAACTCCCACTGCACATGGCCTAGGCCCCTGCAACTCGACATTTGAACCTTCTGGTGATAGTCAGAATAGGGAGACAATGAATCAATCCACAAAGGAAAGCAAAGAAGAAATCACTAAGAAAGAAAATAAGTGAAATGGAAGCATGCAACATGACAGAAAGAACTCAGAGTAATGGTCATGCAGTTCATACACCAGATAGATGAAAAAATCAACAACTTATGGAAAAATCAGGAAAAAATGAAAAATAATATAGCTACAATCAAAAACACCATGAAAGGCATCAACAGTAGACTAGAAGAAGCAGAGGACTGAATTAGTGAGAGAGAAGATCAGGTACAGAAACAAGCCAAATCTGAAGAGAAATTGGAGAAAAAAATTAAAAAGCAGAAGGAGAGCCTAAGTGAGCTTTGGGACAATGCAAAATGAAATAACACTTGTATAATAAGGCTGCCAGAAGGATAATAAGAGCAGCAAGGATTAAAAAAATTATTTAAAGAAATAATGACAGAAAACTTCCCTAATATGGGGAATAAAAAAGTTATACAAGTACAGAGTTCCAAGCAAGTTGAACCCCAAAAGACCCACATCAAGACACACCCTAATTATAATGGCAAATGTTAACAACAAAGAGAGAATTTAAAGGCTACATGAGAGAGACACAGAGTTACCTACAAAGGATCCCCCATACAAATATCAAATTATTTCTCAACAGAAACACATCAAGCTAGAAGGGAATGGAAACTGGTATAGAAAGTGATGCAAAGCAAGGGGCTGAATCCAAGAATACACTATCCAGCAAGACTATCAATCAAAATTGAAAGGGAAATCAGAAGCTTTGCAGACAAAAAAACCAAACCAACCAACCAACCAACCAACCAAACAAACAAACAGAGTTTATCTCTACCAAGCAAGCAAGCAATTCAAGAAATGCTAAAGGGAATGCTGTAAAAAGAAGAAATAGCAAGGGAGGAAGGAACACTGACATAAAATACATAAATGGCTACAATCAATTACCTATCAATAATAACATTAAATATAAATGGATTAAATGCTCCAATAAAAAGACACCGAGTGAATGAATGGATAAGAAAACATAACCCACATATATACTGTCTACAAGAGACCCACCTCAGAACAAGGGACTCACACAGACTGAAAGTGAAGGGATGGATAAATATCTATCTGGCAAATGAAATGAAAAAAAGCAAAAAAGCTGGGGTAGCAATACTTATATTTGACAAAATAGACCTCAAAGTGAAGACTATAACAAGATACAAGAAATCCCACTTCATAATTCTAAAGGATCAATACAAAAAGAGAATATAACACAGGTAAACATTTATGCACCCAATGAAGGAGCTCCCAAATACATAAAATACCCCATTAACATCACTGGATAAATCATCTAAACAAACAAACAAAAAATTAGCAAAGAAACATCAATCCTAAATGACTCACTACATTAAATGGACTTGATTGACATCTTTAGAACATTCCACCCCAAAACTACAGAATATACATTCTTCTTAAGCACACATGGGACATTTTCAAAGATAAACCACATATTGGGACACAGGAAAAGTTTCTCCAAGAGGATTGAAATCATATCAAGGTTCTTCTAAGATCACAATGCCATAAAATTAGAAATAAACTACAGTAAAAATAATAACAAAAAGTAAAACACTTGAAGGCTGAATATCATACTATTAAACAATGAGTAGGTTACCAAAGAGATCAAAGAAGAAATAAAACACACCCTGGAAACAAATGACAATGAAAACACAACAATCCAAAATCTTTGGGGGGAGAAACCAAGATGGAGGCACTGTTGCCTCACACAACCACTTCAAAACTACAACTAAAAGACAAAACAGACATCATCCAGAACCACAGGAAGGCTGGCTAAGTGAAAATTCTACAACTAGAAGGAAAGAGAAAAGCACACTGATACTCAGAGGAGCTGTGGAAGTAAAGTGCAGAGGTATGGAGGCGCACTTGCGGAAAGGGCTGGCAACAGAGTACATGGCTGTCTTTCTCAATTGGGAAGGAGACACAAGCTCCCAAATGCTCTGAACTCAAGTTATGGGTGAGACTTTGGGTACCCATATGGGATTCATATGGGAGAAACTGGACTGTCTGGCATCGGGAAGAACTCGAGGGCGGCTTTCTCTCAGAGGTGCTTGCAGCAATTACCAAGGGACACTGAGACCTGTGGGCCTCTTAGGGCAGGGCAGTTTGCTCCTCCCTGAGACCCCACACCACCAAGCTATGTGCAGAGGCTTTTGCATATGAATGGTCTGGTCCTTTGAAATCTAAAATTACCTAACAAACTTTCAGCTGAGTCAGAGAGAACTAAAATATCCAAAAGAAGGCAAAAAGCCCCACAGCAGCTTGCATTGCTTCACAGATTGGCCTCATCTGGGCAACTCCAAAACCCAAACAAAGAAGAGAAATCTGAAGATCTCTCCATAGCTCTTGCTGAGTGGCCTCAGGAAGAAGCTAAATTAGCACCTTCTTGGAGATCCAAGAGCCAGTGTACCCAGTGGTCAAAGTGGAACCATCCAGATTACAACTCCTCAGATCCATAAGGGACACACTCAGGGGGCAGACTTGGTGATCACCAAAGCCCCACTGAAGCAAGTCTTGTTTCATAAGAGTGTCTCCAGCAGAGAAGTTAGACACAGCTGATTCATAGCCAACTGGCCTGGAGGTCAATTCTTCCCAGTGATACCTACAACAATCAAGGCTTAACTACAACAAGACTGCACACACAGCCCACAAAGGGGTGCACCAAGAATGCTTACCACAGGTCACTGGGGAGGCTGAACCGCTGGGCCCTATAGGACACCTATTACACAAAATCACTCTATCAACTCAGGGAAGCAGCCAAAATGTGGAGACAAAGAAACAGGTCACAAATTAAAGAAATGCAAGATATCGAGTTCAAAACCACAGTTATAAGGTTTTTCAAGAATTTTCTAGAAACCACCAATAAATTTAGTGAGACCCTTGAAGATATGAAAAAGAATCAACTAGAAATTAAGCATACAGTGACTGAAATGAAGAATAATATACAGAGATCCAACAGCAGACTAGAGGATCCCAAGAATCAAATCAAAGATTAGAAATACAAAGAAGCAAAAAACACCCAAGCAGAAATGAAAAAAGAAAAAAGAATTCAAAAATATGAAGATTGTATAAGGAGCCTCTGGGACAAGTTCAAGCATACTAACATCCGAATTATGGGGGTGCTAGAAGAAGAGAGAGAGCTAAATATTGAAAACCTATTTGAAGAAATAATGACAGAAAACTTCCCCCACCTAGTGAAGATTTACAAGTCTAGGAAGAGCACAGAATCCCAAACAAAAGAAATCCAAAGAGGACCACACCAAGACACTTCATAATTAAAATGCCAAGAGTAAAAGACAAAGAGAGAATATTAAAAGCAGCAAGGGAAAAACAGTTAACTACAAGTAAGTATCCATACGATTGTCAGCTGATTTCTCAACAGGCCAGAAGGGAGTGGCAAGAATATTCAAAGTTATGACTAGCAAGAACCTACAACCAAGATTACTCTACCCAGCAAAGCTATCATTCAGAATTGAAGTGCACATAAAGAGCTTCACAGAAAAGAAAAAGCTAACGGAGTTCATCACCAACAAACCAGTACTATATGAAATGATGAAAGGTATTCTTTAAGAAGAGGAAGAAGAAGAAAAAGGTAAAGATAAAAATTATGAACAACAATACATATCTATCAAAAGTGAATCTAAAAATCAAGTGAATAAAAAATCTGATGAACAAAATAAACTGGTGAATATAATGGAATCAAGGACATAGAAAGGGAGTGGACTGACAATTCCTGGGGGTAAAAGGGTGTGTGGGGGGTATAGGAAAAGACTGGACAAAAATCATACTCCTATGGATGAGGACAATGGGGGGGGGGTTGGGAACCAGGTGGAGGGGAATTATGGGGGGAAAAAGAACAACTGTAAAACACAAGAAAAACTGATAATAAACCATATAAATCTATAACTTAAAAAATTAGAAAGAGAGCAATAAGAAAAGTCCAGAGTGAGCAAAAGGAAGGAAATAATAAAGTCCAAAGTGGAAATAAATGAACTTTAATTAGATACCAAAAAACAAACAAACAAAACAATCCAATACAAAAGATCAATAAAACCAATAGCTGGTTCTTTGAAAGGATAAACAAGATTGATGAACTTCTAGGCAGTCTCACCACAAAGCAAATAAACATCAGAAATGAAAAAAAAGAAAAGGCCTGTGCTCTTAACCCCTCTGATATATTTCTTCTTGCTAATTAGATGGTATCATAGAATAACAAACTATGACTGTACCATGGAGTAAAGAGAGCCATGAAGGTATACATGGTAGTGGGGATTAAAGTGCAAATAGAATAACTCCTCTGAGAAGAGATGATCCTTTGAAACTTTGTTCATTTCCAACAATAAAATTACTAGTTTACAATAAATATTAACTATAAAATTACATTATATAGTTAATACTTATTGTAATCTAGTTACATGCTAGGCATGACTTTACTTCTTTTCATTATTAACTCATTTTATCTTAACTGTGTCCCTCTGAGGTGGGGACAGTAAACTTCTTTTCTATATGAGAGGATGCCAAGGCACAGAGGGGGTAAGGAGCTTGACCAAGATCACACAGCTAGAAAATGTCAAGGCAAAATTTGAATCCAAGCCCACACACAGCTTGTCTTAATAAAAGACAAAGGCGGTGCTGGGGAAGATAAGAGGTCTCATGCCATCCTACTGCTCTAAGACACTCACATGTACTTTAAGGACTTATTTCATGTTACAAAAGAATTGAGCAAAGGAAGCAAAAATCATGGGTGAGTCCACATTCTGAGGCCAAAAAATATTAAAAACAATACTGGCAGAACTTGATGTAGGCAGATGGTATGATATGTGCTTATGCTGTATCTGATTTGGGTGGCCCTTCCATGGCCAGTGGTAGCGAGTCTAGAAGCCCACATTGAATGATGACTATCATGGGCTTAGAATTAATGACTAGCTCCAAATCATATAAAGTTAAACTGTTTATCTTTTATAGACTAGAGACGGAATTAAAATTGTATAAAAACAGTCTTTCCAGTAGTAACTGTGTTATGCATCTCCTGGAGGTCCTTGGTGGTCTTCATGGGGCCCATTGTAGAGCCCAATATTTTTTATTGAGATTTTAATTATTGTGATTACCTATATGTATAGCAAAGCTTCTGGCAAAGTTTCAGACAATGGCTTTTCAAACTTTCACGTGCAAATGAATCATCTGTGATCTTGTTAAAATGAAGATTTTGATTGGAAGGTCTGGGTTGGGGCTTGAACTTTTGCAATTCTAAAAAGCTTCCAGGTGATGTTGGCAGTCATGTAATAAGACATATACATGGTCCTAGGATCATACAGTGAGGTGTACACATTTATTAGTACACTAGAGGTCCGATGCATGAAATTTGTGCAAGGGGCTCAGCCCTCGGAGCTATGTTATTTGGTCTAATTAGCATATTAATTATTTATCATATAGGATTTATTTGGGGCCAAATTGATGCCTACCCTTTGACTTCCCACTGGGTCTTCTCTTTGTGTGATCAGCCAGTTGCTACTTGCCCTAGTAAACTTCTGGTTTTGAGACAGTCACAGCCAATTTGGTGATTCAGAAGGTTGTGAGATAGAGAGAGAACTCTCATCATTCTGACTTGCTGTTCTGGCTTGCTAGGTGTGGGAACCAGGCAGTAGTTCTCCAAGTGTGAGCCCATTAAAAATTCATGCTGAGGGGAAAAACCAAGATAGCGGCATAGGATAGACACCTGAATGCAGCCTACCACAACAATTTGGAATTTAGAACTGGAACCCAGGGGAAACATCGCCATGAAGCACCGGAGGCTGAGAGGAGGCTGTACCATCTGGGAAGGAGAGAGAAGGCACACTGAGCCTCAGGAACTGTGAAGGTGCGGAGAACTGTGTGCTTGAAAAGGTGGCCACTCGAGTTCACTGCAGGCTTGCTCGTGGCACACAGAGAGGGTGTACAGCTAGCGTGTGGCTGGCTTTCTTGTTTGGGAGGAAAACAGAATCACTCTATTGCTCTGATAGACAGCCCCAGTCAGGGAGAGGCTGGACTGTTAGGCAGTGGGCAGAGATCTCTTGGAGGTGTGTGAAGCCAGCGGCCATTACTGTGGGAGTCAGGAACTGGACCCTGGTAGGGAGGGGCTGATGAGAAAACAAAGCTTGTCTGCACCACCCCAAGACTCTGCCCCATCCAAGCAGAGCACAGAAGCCCTCCCGGAGGCTGGCTTTC
The DNA here is from genome assembly GCA_963924515.1 of Vespertilio murinus. Lineage (NCBI taxonomy): Eukaryota > Metazoa > Chordata > Mammalia > Chiroptera > Vespertilionidae > Vespertilio > Vespertilio murinus. The sequence continues at coordinate 105,031,105 of OZ004706.1, read as the reverse complement.
TCATTCGCTGCAAATAGGACTTTCCTAAGGAAGGACGGACGGGAATCCAAAGCTTGTCTTTACCTATACCAAAGAGGTGTGCACACTGCAACCAATCTTGTGGGACTCACCACGAAAGGGACTTTCCTAACTGACAGGGAACCAAAGCTTGTCTGTACCACCCCCAAGACTCCACCCCATCCAAGCGGAGTATAGAAGCTCTCCTGCTGATCCTCATAGCCAATTGGCTTGGAGATCAGTGCTTCCCAGTGATACCAACAATAAGCAAGCTTAACAACAAGACTGCACACATAGCCCACAAAGGGCTACACCAAGATTGTCCACCTCAGGTAACTGGGAAGGCTGTGCTACTGGGCTCTACCAGAACACCTAGCACACAAAACTATTCCATCAAATCAGGGAAGCAGCTAATATGCAGAAAAGAGACAGGACACAAAGGAAGGAGATGGAGGAAAAGAAAAGAATGGACATATAGTGATAAGGTTTTTCGAGAATTTCTTTAAAAAAGGCCAATAAAATAAATGAGACCTATGAGGATATGAAAAGGGATCAACTGGAAATAAAACGGGATCAACTAGAAATAAAGAAAACATTGTCTGAAGTAAAAAAACAACAACACACTATTATACAGAGTCCTAAAAACAGACTGGAAGATCATAGTAATCAAGACAAAGATTTGGAACACAAAGAGCCAGAGGACACTCCTCCGCAGAAACAAGAAGACAAGAGAATTCAGAAATTTGAAGATAGTGTAAGAAACCTCTGAGACAATTTCAAGGGAACAAACATCAGAATTATGGGGGTCCTAGAAGAAGAGAGCAAGATACTGAAAAAATACTGGAAGAAATAGTAACAGAAAACTTCCCCCACCTGGGGAAAGAAATAGACTTACAAGTCTAGGAAGCGCACAGAACCCCAAACAAAAGGAATCCAAAGAGGACCACACCAAGACACATCATAATTAAAATTCCAAGAGCAAAAGACAAAGAGAGAATATTAAAAGCAGCAAGACAAAAGCAGGTAGTTACCTATAAAGGAGCATCCATAATATTGTCAGCTGATTTCTCAACAAAGCCGTGCAGGCCAGATGGGAATGGCAAGAAATATTCAAGGTGATGAAGAGCAAGAACCTACAGCCAAAAATACTCTACCCAGAAAAGCTATCACTCAGAATCTAAGGCCAGATAAAGAGCTTCATAAATAAAAAAAAAAAAGCTAAAGGAGTTAATCACCACCAAACCAGAATTATATGAATTACTGAAGGGTTTGTTTTTTTTTAACGAAGAGGAAGTAGATAAAGATAAAAATTATGAAGAACAAATACATAACCATCAACAAGTGAAACTAAAAGCCAAGGGAATTGAAAATCTGATGAACAATATTAACTGGTGAATATAATAGAATCAGAAGTATGGAAGGGGAATGGACTGACGATTCTTGGGGAAAAGGGGTAGTGGGGGTTGCGGGAAGAGACTGAACAAAAACTGTGCATCTATGGATGAGGACAATGGGGGGTGAGGAAAGGGCAGAGGGTGGTGTGGGAACCTGGTGGAGGAGAGCAATTGACTGGGGAAAAAAAGAGGAACATTTGTAATAATCTGAACAATAAAGATTTATTTTTAAAAAATTCATACTGACACCCATCAGAAGGGCCCCAGTACTCAACAGCATCTTCCCTCTCTCACTCCCCATTCTCTATTACATTTCACAGCTGTTATTCCATCTTTGTACACATTCCTCAGGCCCTCTCTCCTTTTCCCATTCCTCTGTATCTTATAATCTTTTCTCCTACTTTGTGGAAATGGAGACTCAAGTTCCTCCATCTATCTTCCTTTTAGCTTCATAAGAGTTTTATACCAACACTTCCTCTTCAATTCAAATGTTACCCTTGTTTTCACCTGTTTTTATTACTTTATTGTCAGAAGATTAGTTCCCTTATCTATGCTCTTATTTCTATTTCAACACACCTCTGAGACTGTCCCACCAATTACTGTTATTCTCTCATACATTTCATATTCTCTCTTTTTCCACTCTTTACTCTTTTCACAAATGCCCAGTTCTCACCTTTCTTTTCCAAATATTTATTTAGAAAGTTAAAGAAACATTTTCCTAGTAGAAAGAATTATATAATAACTCCCATTTGCTCATCAACTAACTTCAGTTATTATTGAGATTTTCTAGTTAGAAGCATCTTCCTTCAGCCATGCTTTTCCCTTTTTGGTTTCCTTGTTCCTGCTCCAGCCACACCCAGAAAGTTCATCAGAGACATTTTACAGGGCTTAATCTCGGGCCATTCCTCAGGCCTTATTCTCCTCTGACTTCTCTGCAGCTTTTCCCTTTTCCTCAGGCTATTCCCACTTAGCAGTTGAAGTCACACTGGTTATTGGTGGAAGGATTTTGGTGCTGTAGCTTGCTCCCTCCCTAAAACTTTCAGGGCTACATCTATCTTCAAAACTTATCACCAAATGGAAATCTTCCATTCTACCTCTGCCCCATATATGAAGATGAGACACTCCTCAAAGATAGTGAACAGTCACTATCATCTATAAACATCAAGTCCTCCATGGTACCTAGCACAGAGCCTTCACTTAATTGAGGCACTATAAAATATTAGCTAATAATGGTGATAATGATGATAATCCTTGCAACTTCCTATGGCATAGAACTAGATCTTGTGGCAAACACAAGATAGGAGCATTTATCTACGTGAACCTATAGTTTTGATACTCTTTTGAATTAACCATACAGCTAATTGCTACCTAAGTTTCTGAGGCTGGAATTTTCATGGATTAATGCTTCTTACATAATTTTGAATGCATTTTAAAACTAAACTTAACACTTAAGAATATACATTCATCACCTGTTCACAACTGAATTGAGAGACTCAAGTGTACAAGTGTAAGTAGCAGGATGGGTCAGTGGTGTGGCTTAGGGGGAAAGTAGAGAGGAGAGGTTAATGTGCCTGACTTAAGCATGATATTTTCTCCCTCCAAATACAAAATAAGCACCTGAAAAATGACATCATATTGGACATATTCTGGAAAGCAGTTTTAATTTTAGAAGAGGTGTGGCACACAGGAAACATAAGCCAAGTCCCTTCTCTGATATGCACATGCTGGCTAGGAGTCCCTGTGTGGGCTGCAGTCTCAAAGTCACCATGATCTGCAGGGCCTCCTTCTGCCTAGATTGAGGTTCCTCTAATGTTTTATTCCTGTGAACTCAGCTCCTAATACATTCAAAAGCTGTCTACATGCCTAATGGTTCATCCACCACCTGCAGAACAAGCAAAACCAAACCAAAATGAAACCTAAATCTATCTGTGCTCTGAGTTTTATGCTTTGTTTTTGTGAAGATGCCTGGGTATCATCCCACATAAAGTTTCCTTCTCAGACTTACTGAGGTGTGTGTGACTTTGAGGCTAGCCTGCCCTCAGTTCTTTTGAGAAACTTGGCTAGGTCTGGGGACCACGCCAGAGTCCCTGGATACTCAAGGCTAATTAAAGTGTGGAGGCCTTGTTGATGGTATTCTGGATGGCCAGGGCCACTTTGAACATGAAAATCTTAATAAAAAATGTCCAAGGACTACACATCTGCAAGGCCCTGTGATCTCATGGTATGCTGTGCCCTTCTATAGTCAAATAATTGATGTCATTGTTGGCAACTAGTCTCCTTTGTCTAAGTAGTATTAAAAATATATTACTAAGGCTAGAGAGCTCAGATGGAGCTGAGAGCAGTACTGCTATGATATGAGGCTAAGAGCTCATAGAAAGCTCAGATATAGCTACCATATTCACCAGCCAGTGTGCTGTGAGAATAGCTCAAAGGTAATTACTATGTGAGGCTACAGCTTCCAGACAGTGTTCTGGGAAGAGAAGACAGGAGAAGCTGAGAGAATGGAGAAGCTGCTGAGACAGAGCTCTCAGGTGCCACTACTATTTGAGGCGGTGAATCTAGGGAACAACATATGGGTGCTCAGATAGTAACTGTGGGTACAGGGACTGCTACTACCGTGTGGGAGAGATGTGTGCTTACCAGCAGGTGTGTGGCTACCCATATGGGATTGCTGTGAAGGACTGTTTGTCTGATGGATATATGCCTACTGGTTTCTGCAATAAAGATTCATTCGTATTTACCCACAACTTCTCATGGCTTCTCCATCTGAGACCCGGTATTCAAAAAGGTCCAGCCCTAGGCAGAGGGGCTAAAAACCAACAGTTAGTACAGTGGGCAGGATTCGAGAAGGAAATCGCCCTGGTACTTGGCATAGCTGAGGATGATTCAGAAGAATATATAGACTCAGAGCGACTCAGAGCAAGCAGTGCTTATGCAGTCTTCTAGCTGTCTCTGACACTAGTGTACAATGAAAAGAGTTCCCAAGAATAAATTCTGGCTCTACCATTTGATAATTATGGCCTTTGAGAAATTACTTAACCTCACAGAGCTTTAGTCACTTCATTTATGAAGTGAGATAATTATCTATCAAGGGTTAAAGAAGAAGATGTAGGCAAAAGACACAGGGCAGAGTGGATGCTTATTCATTTGTCCATATGTAGATACTGCAGTCAGATACTGTTCTAGGTGCTAGGGATTCCATTATTCAGTTCTCAGGGAGATTGCAGTCTAGTGGGCATATATCTAGTGACATATCAGTTCCTTCCCCTGCTTTTTCTTTCCTTTTTCTTATTAAAAATAAGAACATGTATAATTATGTCAGGAATACAACATTGAAGTCTGTGCTGTTCCAGCCAAGCCTAGGTCTGCTTCTGTTTGACAGAGTCAAAGTGAGTAATGACTTTTATCCAGAGGAGTAGAAAAAAAACCCTGTTCATTGACTTATTACCCTTATTCTCCTGGCAGAAAGAAGAGACTAGGAAACCATGATGCAGGCTAAAGCCTTTTGGAGCTTGCATCCAACCTCCAGGCTGAAGATCCTGTCCCACATTAGGTGTCAGCTCCTGAAAGGTTCATCAGAGGGTAGGTTCAAGGCCATTAGAACACTGGCTCCTCAGGGGCAATAGGACTGACAGGGGGAGATGAACATGGGAAGTTAAGAAGGCTATGGCTGTGTCTACAGAATGCTTAATATCTGTGGTTGGTGGGGCAGCTGAGGGAGGGGAAGGGAATAAAGCATGCATTGCTCTACAATCAGAAACGTTTGCTTTATTTTATAAAACAAAGCCCACGTAGTGGGCATCATAGAGACCAAACACTGATTTCTGAATTTCTTAAGTTTTACCAGACATTTTGATTAACCAAACCAGAATATGATCAGTTGAGGATTCACCTCACCTCACATTATTTCACACATGTGTATGCATATGACTGTCTTTCATCTTCATGGTGTGTTCGTATAATTTCACTCAATCCTGCCAGTGAGGTGGCCAGTCAGATATTTTTACAGCCATATATATATTACAGCCATATATATAGATAAGCGATATTACAGCCATATATATATAGATAAGGCCAGAAAGATAAAAAGAGCTGCCAACAGCCATCAAAGTTCACACAGCCAGCAAGTAGCAGAACCAGAATTACAGTCAATATCCTCTGAGCCCTGGGCGAGGGCTACAGCTGTTGCCATGCTGGGAGAAATAGAATGGACATTCTAGCATCTGACCCCAACTATCTGCTGCAAACATACAGGGCTGCTTCCTGCTCAGTTAGCCTCCTCCTCCTCCTCCTCCACCTCTCCCAACCTGGCTGAAAGCTAACTAAATAAATATATATAAGGGACTTTATTATGTGTATTAAATGTTGGTGTTGTTGGAAGAATGTTAGAGATTAGAGATTCATTTTCTTTGTATCAGTAAGTGATTATTGTGTAACAAACCACCCCAAACTCCTGTTTTAAAGTAGTAAGTATTTTTAATTGTTTATAAATATATAGTACTTCACTTATTGGGCCCTCTCACTGGTCTTTGGTCAGTTGGTAGGTTGGCTAGGAGCATGCTAATCCAAGCTGGGGACAACTAGACTCTCCTCCAGATGGTCTTCTGTCCTCTCACAGGCAGTTAGGCTTGTTGAATTGACAATGGCAGAATTTCAAGAGAGAGACTGGATGTATGCAAGGTCTCCGTTTGCTGCATTTTATTGATCAAAGCAAGCTATAAGATCTGCCCAGATGAAAGGAGTTGCTAAATAGACTTCTCCAGAAGAGGGGCCTGCAGAATCAGATTGTAAACCAGTGCGGGAGGGGTGGGGGTGGGGTGTTGGGAGGGGAGAAGAGACATTAATGGGAATCATCACTTCAAACATCTGAGAATTCCAACCTGGAACTACCATGAAGGAATGTGGGACCAAGGATGTTACACTTCCAGATCTCACAAAATAACTTGGAAGTCATATAAAACATCTCAAGGTGAGAATGATTGAAATCTAAATTAAACTTTTCAAAATCATTATGCAGGGCAACATAGCCTGTATATAACTCTTGGAATTAGAAATTGCAGTTTTGTTGATTACACATACTTTGTTGCCTAGGTAACTGTGGGTGTTGTATTTATTTTGACCAAATGTGGAAAGACCAAGTGTTAAAAAATCAATATTCATCCAAAACTGATGACAAGCCAAACACTGGCTCCATAGAATGAGCATGAGGGATACCAGGGTGAACCTGAAACTTTCTAATAAACTTAATTTTTATTGCAGTTTTATTATTTGCAATTTAAATAGACTGAACTTAGAAGTCTGACCAGTATCAGATCAGTAACTACACAATACTGTCTATTGATAGGTTGCTCTGTAGCAGCCTGTCTTCTGCATGTTCATGACACTGAATAGATACTCATTATAAATAAAGCTGATGCAGCAACAAGATATTTGGAGTTACCTTATAATTATCTAAAACTTGTTTTTTTTCCCTTCATAGTATTTCTTCTTCTTTTTAAAAAATCTTCATCCGAGGACATGCTTAGAGAAGAGAAGGGAGGGAGGGAGGGAGAGAGAGAGAGAGAGAGAGAGAGAGAGAGAGAGAGAGAGAGAGAGATGTGAGAGACAATGTAAGAGAAATATTGACCAGTCACCTCCTGTACATTCTCTAACTGGGGATTGAACCCTCATCCAACATGTGTGCCCTGACCAGGAATTGAACTGGCAAATCTTTGGTGCACAGGATGACACTTAATCAATTGAGCCACCCTCACTGGACCATAGATTTCTTTTTTTTAAAAGTGAAAATTGCATATATTTAAAGTCTATAACATGATTATATATATATATATATATATATATATATATATATATATATGCATAGTGAAATGATTATTACAATTAAGCTTATTAACATACTAGAGGACTGGTGCACAAAATTTGTGCATGGAGGGTGGGTGTCCCGCAGCCCAGCCTGCACACTCTCCAATCTGGGACTCCCCATAGGGATAGGGCCTAAACGGGCAGACATCCCTCTCACAATCAAGGACTGCTGGCTGCCAACTGCTTGCCTGCCTCCCTTCCTGATTGCCCCTAACAGCTTCTTTCTGCTAGCCTGATCACCCCTAAACACTCCCCTGCCAGCCTGATTGATGCCTAACTGCTACCCAGCCAGCCTGTTTGCCCCTAACTGCCCTCCCCTGCAGGCCTGGTCACCCCCAACTTCCCTCCTCTGCAGGCTTGATTGCCCCCAACTGCCTTCCCTTGTAGGCCTGGTCTCTCCCAACTGCCCTTCCCTGCTGGCCATCTTATGGTGGCCATATTGTGTCCACATGGGGGCAACCATTTTGTGTGTTAGAGTGATGGTCAATCTGCATATTACTCTTTTATTAGATAGGATAAGAGTCCTGGTGCACAGGTAGGGGCTGGCCGGTTTGCCCTGAAGGGTGTCCCAGATCAGGGTTGGGGTTCCCTTGGGGTGTGGGGTAGCCTAGGCGAGGAGCCTGTAGTGGTTTGCAGGCTGGCCACGTCCCCAGGTGACCCAAGTGAAGGCCCTGGTATCTTGGGTTTATTTATCTTCTACAATTAAAACTTTGTAGCCTGGAGTGAAGCCAAGCCTTTTGCTTGGTCTGTTGCGGCAGCCATTTCTGTTGGGATTTATTTATCTTCTATAATTGAAACTTTGTAGCCTTAAGCAGAGGCCTGGGTTGGCCAGGGTGTGTGGAAAGCTTTGCTTCCTCCATTGCCAGGGCAACCCTACCTTCCTGCTCTTTTCAGCTTTGTGGCTGACATTACTTCTGTTTGGGTTTATGTATCTTCTATCATTGAAACTTTGTAGCCTTGAGTGGAGGCTTAGGCTGGCAAGGACAGACAGAAAGCTTGGCTTCCTCCATTGTCAAAAAACCCAAGCCTCTCTCCTACTCTCTTGTTGGGTTTATTTGCATATCTGCTCCTGATTGGCTGGTGGGTGTGACTGGTGGGCATTGCTTGTGGGTGTAGTGGAGTGATGGTTAATTTGCATATTACTCATTTATTAGATAAGATTAAATCCTCACATAATTACTTTTTCTTTTGTCATGAAAGCACCTAAAATGTATTCCTGTAGCAAGTGTACAGTCTACAACAGAGTATGATGAACTGTAGTTATCATGTTGTACATTAGGTCTCTGGACTTTCAGCCTATATACTAGTAAGTTCAACTTTATCCAAAATCTTTGACCAAAATCTCTCCATTTACCCCTACTCCTCAGCCCTAATAACCACTGTTCTACTCACTGCTCTTATTCCTTCAAATTTTTACTTTATATTTTTAAATTTTAAATTATATTTTGTGTTCTTTTAAAAATACATTTATATTGATTTCAGAGAGGATGAGAGAGGGAGAGAGAGATAGAAACATCAATAATGAGAGAGAATCATTGATTGGCTGCCTCCTGCATGAGTCCTACTGATCAAGCCTGTAACCTAAGCATGTGCTCTGACCAGGAATGGAACACTTACTTTCTATTTCATAGGTCAACACTCAACCACTGAGCCATGCTAGCTGGCCTTATTTTTTATTTTCAATTACAGTTGATATACATCATTATATTAGTTTCAGATATATCCACCCCAATGACCAGATATTACATATCTTATAACATGATCATCCCAATAAATCCTGCATCTATCCAGCACCACACCTAGTTATTAGTATATTAATGACTATATTCCCTATGCTGTACTTTACATCCCCATGACTATTCTGTAACAACTAATTTGTACTTCTTAATCTCTTCAATGTTTTTTGCTTATCCCCAACCTCTTCTTATTTAGCAATCAACAAAATCTTCTCTGTATCTATGAGTCTGTTTGTGTTCTGCATACTTATTGTTTATTGATTCAATTGTTGATATATATGTACTTATTGCCATTTTATTGTTCATATTTTTAATCTTTTTTTTTCTTCTTAAATAAGACCCTTTAACATTTAATGTAATACTGTTTTGGTGGTGATGAACTTCTTAGCTTTGCTTAGTTGGGAAGCTCTTTACCTGTCTTTAAATTCCAAATGATAGTTTTGCAGGGTAGAATAAACTTGGTTGTAGGACCTTACTTTTTATTACTTTGAATATTTCTTGCTATTCCTTTCTGGCCTGCAAAGTTTCTGTTGAAAAATCAGCTGATAATCTTGTAGGAGGCTAATTAAGATGCTCTCTTTTTGCTTTTAAGATGCTCTCTTTATCTTTAACATTTGTTATTTTAATTATAATGTGTCTTGGTGTGGGCCTCTTGAGTTATCTTGTCTGGGCTCTCTGTGTTTCCAGGACTTGTTTATCTTCTTCCTTCACTAAGTTAGGGAAGTATTCTGTCCTTTTTTAAAATAGACTTTCCTTTTTAAAAAATTATTATTATTTTTTAGCATAAAATTATTTTTAAATAAAATCAGAAAGCATCAAATAAATGACAGGATTAGAGTAGGCCCTTTTGCTTTACAACAGAGGGACTAGTGTTGCCAGATCACTGATATTTTTATTTTTTATATTTTATTGTTTAAAATATTACATAAAGTAGTACATATGTCTCATTTTCCCTCCATTGACCTCCCCCCCTGGACTCTCCTATCTCCTGGCACATGCCTTCACCTTACCTCCTCACCGTGCCTGTGTCTATTGGTTATCCTTATATTCATGCATACAATTTCTTTGGTTGATCATTTACCTAGCCCTAAATTCTCTCCTGCCTTCCCCTGTTGTATGACAGTGTCTTTGATACTTCTTTGTCTCTGTATTTATTTTTGTTCATCAGTTTATGTTCATTGTATTCCACAAATGAGGGAGATCATGTAATATTTGTCTGTCTCTGACTGGCTTAATTTGCTTAGCACAATGCTCTCCAGTTCTATCCATGTTGATGCAAATGGTAGAATTCTTTTTTTTTTTTTTTTTACAGCTGCATAGTATTCTATTGTGTAGATGTACCACAGTTTATAATCCACTCATCTGCTGATGGGAATTTGGGCTGTTTCCAAATCTTAGCTATTGTAAATTGTGCTGCTATGAACATAGGGGTGTATATATCCATTCTGATTGGTGTTTCTGATTTCTTGGGCTATATTCCTAAAAGTGGAATTACAGGGTCAAATGGGAGTTCCATCTTTAATTTTTTTGAAGAAACATCATACTCTTTCCCACAGTGGCTGCGCCAATCTGCATTCCCACCAGCAGTGCACAAGAGTTTTTTTTTTTCTCCACATCCTTGGAAACACTTGTCATTTATTGATTTCTTGATGATAGCCATTCTGACAGGTGTGAGATGGTACCACATTATTGTTTTGATATATTTTTAAAGAACATTTTTTTATTAAGATATTATATGTATACATAGCTTACCATTGCCCCCCCCCAAACTTCCCATTCATGCCCTCCCTCCCCAGAGTTCTGTGTTCATTGGTAGTACTTATATGCATGCATACCAGTCCTTCAGTTGTTCTCTTATCGCCCCCCAAGTCTCCTTCCCCTCCCCACTGTCATTTGACAATCTGCTTGTTTTATGGTGACTATCTCAGAATCACATGAATAGAATCTGCTCCTCATTTGGCAGTCTGCTTGTTTTATGGTGACTATCTCAGGACCACATGAATAGAGTCCGCTCCTCCTCTGGTTCACACTGCCCCTACCCCCATGTGTCCCACTGCTTCCCCTGGGACACACGGCTCACCCGGGGCACACGGCCCCCTGGGACACACGGCTCACCCGGGTCACACTGCCCCTCTGGGGAGCTGGGGTCGCAAATTGGAGGCGCCTCGCTAACTCCTCACTAGCAGGCTGAGATGGCTGCAGGTGGGGAGACCGCCCTCAAAGGTGTCTCATTCGGTGCGGAAGTGGAGCAGCTGCAGACACGGAGGCTAAGTTCTGAGGCCACCCACTTTCTGAGCCCGGGGCGTAGTGAGCTCTGTTCTCAGTGGATTTCCTTTATTCGCGGTGGCGGGTGCGGCAGCGATGGTCGCTCCTGAGGTTCAATTTCCACTGTAGTTTTAAAGTTCACCTGGCGGCAGTGACGGAAGCTTTGGCCTGGCCATGCGGCGGCGGAGGAAGGACTTGCCGGGGCCGGGAACAGAAGGCGCCGTGCCATCTCCACACCAGAACGGAGGGTGTGCTGGGAAGGTTGTGGGTGGGCTGAGATGGCTGCAGGTGGAGAGACCACCCTCAATGGTGTCTCCTTTGGTGCGGAAGCAGAGCTGCTGTGGACGCCAAGGCTAAGTTCTGAAGCCGCACTCTCTCTGAGCCTGGGGCGGAGTGAGCTCTGTTTTCGGTGGATTCCTATTATTGGAGGCAGTGGGGGGTGCGGCGGTGGGTGCGGCGGTGACGGTACCTCCTGTTGCTCAATTTCCCCTGTAGTTTTAAAATCCACATGGCGGTAGTGGCGGAAGCTTCGGCCCGGCCATGCGGCGGTGGAGGAAGGACTTGCCGGGGCCGAGAATGGAGGGTGCTGCACTAGCTCCTCACCTGCACGGCATGCACAGAGGCTGGGCCGAGCTGGCTGCGGGCCAGGAGACGCTGCTCCATCTCCCCACCAGCATGGCGGGTGGGCTGGGACAGCTGCTGGCTGGGATGGTTGCGGGCAGGGAGGCTGCGCTCACAGGCTTCTCGTCCGGCAGGAGCCAAAGGCGCAGCGGAGGCCCTCTATCAGCTCCCTGGCTTCCACGGAGGCCGGCACGGCTGGCCCACTCCCTGGGCCCCGGGGTGGAGCAAGGTCTGGCTTCCCTCATTCCTGGCGGTAGCGGCTCTGGCAGGTCCGGTTTCGCCATAGTTTTAAATTCCACATGGCAGTATTGGCGTCCTACTTTGTGTCTAGTTGTAGCCTTCCCCTTTCACCAGCTTTCCCTAGGGTCTGGTGCGATCACTTTCGATTTTAGCTGTTGTTTTTTTTTTCTCCCAAATTGTTGAGGAGGTGGCAACTTAGGAGATTACCTAGGCCACCATCTTGTTTCAGTATCTCTATTGTTTTGATTTGAATCTCTCAGATAATTAGTGACTTTGAGCATGTTTTCATATGTCTCTTGGCCTTCCTTCTGTCTTTTTTTCTAAAAGATTCTATTTAGGTCTGTTGCCCATTTTTTATTGGATCATATATCTTCCTTTTATTAAGATGTATAAGCTGCCTGTAGATGTTGGAGATTAAAGTTTTATCAGTGATATCATTTGCAAATATGTTCTCCCATACAGTGGACTTTCTTGTTGTTTTGTTGATCGTTTCTTTTTGCTATGGAAAAGCTTTTGTTTTGATGTACTTCCATTTGTTTAATTTCTGTTTAGTTTACATTGTCCTAGGAGTGGTAATGGTGAAGAAATTGCTTCAGTATATGTCTGAGATTTCTTTAGTACTTTTATGGTATCCATCTTATGTTTAAATCCTGTATCCATTTTGATTTTATTTTTGTGTATGATGTAAGTTGGTGGTTTAGTTTCATTTTTTTGTTTTGCATGTATTTGTCCAATTTTCCTAACATCATTTATTGAAGAGGCTGTCTTGATTCCATTTTATGTTCATACCTCCTTTAAAAAATATTAATTGAGTATAGTGGTTTGGATTCTCTATTCTATTCCATTGATCTATATGTCTGTTCTTGTGCCAGTACCAAGCTGTTTTGGGAACAGTGGCTTTTTAATACAGCTTGAAATCTGGTATTGAGATCCCATCTACTTTGTTTTCTATCTCAGGATTTCTGTGGCTCTTCGAGGTATTTTTTTGTTCCAGATGGATTTTTGGAGAGTTCTTTCAAGGTCTGTGAAATATATTTTTGGTGTTTTTTGTTTGTTTGTTTGTTTGTTTTTGTATTTTAATAGGGAGTGGATTGGGTCGATAGATTGCTTTGGGTAGTATGGACATTTTAATAATGTCGATTCTACCAATCCATGAACATGGTATGTTCTTCCATCTATTCACATCTTCCTCTATCTCTTTTTTCAGTGTCCTGTAGTTTTCCATGCATAGGTCTTTTACCTCCTTAGTTAAGTTTATGCCTAGGCTTCTTAATTTTTTTGGGTGCAATGGTAAATGGGGATTTTTTTGTTTGTTTCTCTTTCTGTGAGTTCATTATTGGTATATAAAGGGCTATAGATTTCTTGGTACTAATTTTGTATCCTGCTACATTCTTGAATTCATTTATTACGTCTTTTAGTTTTTTGATTTAGTCTTTCATGTTTTTAATGTACAATATCATATCATCTGCAAATATGGACAGCTTTACTTCTTTTTCAATTTGGATGCTTTTTATTTCTTCTTCTTGTCTAATTGAAATGGATAATACTTCCAGTACTATGTCAAACAGGAGTGGTGAGAGTGAGCATCCCTGTTTTTTTCCTGTTCTTAGGTGAAAGGGTTTTAGTTTTTGCCCATTGAGTATGATGTTAGCTGTGGGTTTATCCTATATATAGCTTTTATTACGTTGAGGTATGATCCTTCTATTCCCATCTTGTTGAAGGTTTTTATCAAGAAAGGATGTCTTTTTTTTCAAATGCTTTTTCTGCATCAATTGATATGACTATGTGATTTTTCTCCCTCAATTGGTTTATGTGATGTATCAAGTTTATTGATTTGTGGATATTATAAGATTCTTGAATCCCTGGGATAAATCCTATTTGATCATGGTGTATGATCTTTCTGATGTAATGCTGGATCTTATTTTCTGGAATTTTGTTGAGGATTTTTGGTGTGTATCTTCATGAGGGATATTGGCCTGTAATTCTCTTTCATTGTTGTCTTCATCTGGTTTTGATATTAGGGCAATGCTGGCTTCATAGAATGAACTTGGAATACCTCTTCAATTTTTTGGAATAGTCTGAAGAAGATAGGCTTTAGTTCTTCCTTTAATTTTTGTAAAACTCCCCTGTGAAGCTGTCTGGCCCTAGGCTTTTGTTTGTTAGAAGCTTTTTGATGACTACTTCAATTTCTTCCATAGTTATCAGCCTATTGAACTGTTTAGATTCCTCTTGATTAAGTTTTGGAAGCTTATATTTTTCTAGGAATATGTCTGTTTCCTCCTGGGTTTCTAGTTTGCTAGAATAGAGTGGTTCATAGTATTTTTTTAAAAACAATTCTTTGTATTTCTGTAGGGTCTGTTGTTATTTCACTTCTTTCATTTCTGATTTTGTTATTTGGGTTTTCTCCCTTTGCATCTTGGTGATCCTGGATAGATGTTCATCAGTCTTGTTTATCCTTTCAAAGAACCAGCTCTTGGCTTTCTTGATCTTTTGTATTTTTTTTGTCTCTATGTCATTTATTTCTGCTCTGATCTTTATTATCTCCTTACTTCTGTTTTTCTTGTTGCCCTCTTCCCAATTCTTTAAGTTGTAGGGTTAGATGACTTACTACTTTTTTTTTTTTTGAGTTAGGCTTCTTGAGCTATAAACTTCCATCTCAGGAGTGCTTTCATTGTGTCCCATAGATTTTGGATTATTGTATTTTCATTTTCACTCATTTCCAGGATGCAGAATATTTTAAATTTCTTCTTTCATCTCTTTGGTAACCTAATCATTGTTTAAGAACATGCTATTCAGCTTCCAAGTTTTTGATTTTTTAAATTGTTTTTATTGTAGTTTATTTATAATATTATGCTATTGTGGACTGAGATGATGCTTGATATGATTTCATTCTTCTTAACTTTGTAGAGACTTTGTCTGTGACCCAATGTGTGACCTATCTTTGGAAATGTCCCATGTGCACTTGAGAAGAATGTATATTCTGAGCTTTGGGGTGAAATATTCTGTAGATGTCAATTAAGTTAATCAGATCTAGTGAGTCATTTAGGATTGCTGTTTCTTTGCTAGTTTTTTTTTTCTTTTTTTTGTTTAGAGGATTTATCCAGTGATGTCAGTGGTGCATTAAAGTCCCCTACCATGATTCTATTGTTGTTGATATCTCCCTTGATATCTTCAAGGATTTTTTTTATGTATTTGGGTGCTTCTGCATTAGGTGCATATATGTTTATTAGGGTTATATCCTCTTATTGTATCAATCCCTTTAGTATTATGAAGGGGCTTTCCTTATCTCTTGTTATGGACTTCATTTTGAGCTCTATTTTGTCAGATATAAGTATTGCTATCCCAGCCTTTCTTTTTTTCCATTTCCATTTGCCTGATATATATTTTTTCCATCCTTTAGCTTTTAATTTGTGTGAGTCTCTTGTTCTGAGGTGGGTCTCTTGTAGACACCATATATATGGGTCATGATTTTTTTATCCATTCATAATGCCCCATAAATGGAGCATTTAGTCCATTCACATTTAAAGTAATTATTGATAGGTACTTGTTTGTAGCCATTTTTATTTATTGTGTCTGTGTTTCTTTTTCCCTTTTTATTTCTTCTTTTTACACCAGTCCCATTAGCATTTATTGCATTGCTGGATTGGTAGTGATAAACTCCCTTAGCCTTCTCTCTCTCTCTCTCTCTCTCTCTCTCTCTCTCTTTCTTTCTTTCTTTCTTTCTTTCTTTCTGTTTGTGAAGATCCTTATTTACCCTTCAATTTTGAATGATATAGCCTTACTGGATAGAGTATACTTGGATTAATTCCCTTACTTTGTATCACTTTGTAAATTTTCTTCCTTTCTTTTCTGGCCTGATGTGTTCTTGTTGAGAAATCATTTGATAATCTAATGGGAGATCCCTTGTTTGTGACTTTCTGTCTCTCTCTTGCAGCCTTTAATAGTCACTTTTTGTCTTGAACTTTTGCCATTGTAATTATGACATGTCTCAATGTGGGTCTAGTCTATTTGGGTTCATTTTATTGGGGACTCTCTGTGCTTGTGTGACTTTTTATTTCCTCACATCAGGGAAGTTTTCTGATGTTATTTCTTCAAATAGGTTTTCTAATCCTTGTTCCTCTTTCTGTCCTTCTGGAACTCCTATTTTTTTGTATGTTGCTTCATTTCATGTTGTCTCAAAGTTCCCTTAGGCTTTCTGTTTGTTTTTTAATTTTTTTCCTCTAATTGCAGTTCAGTTTGGGTGTATTTTGCTTCCCTGCCTTCTAATTTGCTAATTCATTCCTCCACTTCTCCTAATCTACTGTTGAAACTTTCCATGGTGTTCTTTATTGCAGCTATGTCACTCTTTATTTCTTCTTGATTCTTACATAAGTTGTTGATTTTTTTCATCCATCTGGTTTATGAATTGTATGACCTTTATTCTGAATTATTTTTCTGACATATTGCATGCCTTTATTTCAATTAGTTGCTTTCTGGAGCTACCTCCTTTTCTTTCTTTTGGGAGTGTGTTTGTCTACCTGTTTTTGTTCTCATTGAAGGATATAGGTGTCAAGTCATGCAGGTGCTGCTTCTTGGGTATCAGAGGCTCCTCAGGAAGCAATTGGTCCTCAGGTGGTCATGGCAGCAGGTGCTCCTCAGTTGGCAGTGGCTCCTCTGGTGGGTGCTGTTTGCAGCAGTGGTGGCTCCTTTGGCTGTTGGAGGAAGGCTGCTTGCACAACTGCTGGTCCTCGGATAGGGATGGTCTGCTTTTGTGGCTGCTGCTCCTTGAACAGGGGCAGGCTACTCATAGGGCTGCTGCTCCTTGAACAAGGGAGGGCTGTTTATGGGGCTGCTGCTCCTTGGATGGGGCAGGCCGTGTGTGACTGCTGCTCCTTGGACAGGGGCAGGTTGCTTCCAGAGCTGCTGCTCCTTATATAGGGGGGACTGCTTACACAGCTGCTGCTCCTCGGATGGGGGCAGGCTCTGTGCAGCTGCTGCTCCTCGGACAGGGGCCAGCTATATATGGCTGCCACTTTCTTTCCTTTTAAAGGGGCCCTTGATTTTATAGCAGCTAAACCAATTGAGCTTATTAAGAATGTCTAGTTAAAATTGAATTGCTTTCCCCAAGTAAATGGCAATGTGCAGTGAGGGTACTGACTCAGAAATCTGCCCATTTGAAGGACTGCTCTCTTGATGATTGCTCCACTCTTGCCAAGTTGTTCTCTCTGCTCAACTTCCCCACCCCAACCCAAGCAGGCTTCCACTAGCCTCCAGTGTAGAAATAGCTGCTCTTTTATTAATATTTATACCCCCACCCTTAACCTAACCCCAGGCCATTTATCCTGGAATATTCAGCTTTGTCTTGTTACTCTGTTCTTCTTTAGTCTCTAATCTATTGTTGATGAATAAATGTCTTGATCATTTGACTCCTTTTTAAAAAAAATTAAATTCCTTATTGTTTACAATGTTAATTATGTCTCCTTTCCTCCCATTTACCTGATCTCTCCAGCTCTTGATAGTCAAAATCAACTTTATGGCTGCTTTAAAATTTTTTAAAAATATATTTTTATTGATTTCAGAGATAAAGGGAGAGGGATAGAGAGATAGAAACATCAATGAAGAGAAAGAATCATTGATTATCTTCCTCTTGCATGCTGGGGATTGAGCTCGCAACCACAGGCATGTGCCCTGACCTGGAATTGAACCTCAGCCTTCTGGTTCATAGATCAATGCCCAACCACTGAGCCACACCAGCTGGGATATGGCTGTTTTTGATGATGAGTTTAAAATATCAATTTAGAATCTCATTTACTCTGTCTAGGCAAACTTGTATACTTTCATATTTATGGCAAATGAACGAGCCAGGAAACAATAAAATATGATGCTGGCAGTTATTTTGGTAGAAATAGGAAGTCACCAAGAAAAGATTCAGATTGATATATATCTCCAGATGTTATCTTCTGCCAGATGAACTTTAGATAAAGTGGACAAGAGATAATTCTTCTTGATGAGTACTGGAATGCAGTTCTTCTGTGTATAATTAAGGACTGGACTTGATTTAAAATCCAGGTATGAGAGTTCTGATTCAGAATGGAGACATACTCCCAACACAGATTATCTCTGTTTGGGAACAGTAAAAAAAAAAGTAGTAAGAGGCAGGGCCATCATTTCTCTCCACATTTTTTTGTTGTTATGTTGTATGCCATTCAACATGATTTCCATCACTTTAGGCAGCAAAGATTTTTAAATGATTGCTACAAAACACCTACCATAGTTTTTAAAAAACAACAGCAACATCAATATCAATTCAATGATGTATTCATAGATATTTTACTTTGTGCAAAGTAACTTATAATTTCAAGTCAGTTTTTCAACTGCAAATTAAGCTCTATTAGGAAGTCATGAAATCAATTTAGAAAGTCAATATTTTTTTTAATGAAATAAAATAGAAAATATTGGGGTATATCACATTTGCTAAGAATAAGTATTTTTTAATTTAATAAATATTAATTGTTTAGATTATTACAATTGTTCCTTTTTCCCCCTCAGAACTCCCCTCATCAGGTTCCTACCCTAACCTCTGTCTTTACATCCCACACCCACTGTCCTCAACTTTTTGTTCAGTCTCTTCCCACACCTCATTCCCCTTTTCCCCACTCCCTTTCTATGACCCTGATTCTATTATATTCACCAGTTAATACTGTTTATCATATTTTTTATTCCCTTGGGTTTTAGATTCACTTGTTGATAAATACATATTTGTTGTTCATAATTTTTATCTTTATCTTTTTCTTCTTCCACTTCTTAAAGAATACCTTCCAGCATTTCATATAATCCTGGTTTGGTGGTGATGAACTTCTTTAGCATTTTCTTATCTGCGAAGCTCTTTATCTGCCCTTCAATTCTGAATGACAGCTTTGCTGGATAGAGTAATCTTGGTTGAAGTTTCTTGCTATTCATCATTTTGAATATTTCTTGCCATTTCTGGCTGGCTGGCATAGTTTCTGTTGAGAAATCAGCTGACAATCATATTGATGCTCCCTTGTAAGTAACTTTTTTTTGTTTTGTTTTGTTTTCTTGCTGCTTTTAATATTCTCTCTTTGTCTTTTGCTCTTAGCATTTTAATTATGAAGTGTCTTGGTGTGGTCCTCTTTGGATTCCTGGATTTTGTTTGGGTTTCTGTGCACTTTATGGACTTGTAAATCTATTTCTTTCACCAGGTGGGGGAAGATTTCAGTTACTATTTCTTCAAATATGTTTTCAATATCTTGCTCTCTATCTTCTTCTGGCACCCCCATAATTCTAATATTGGTATGCTTGAAGTTGTCCCAAAGGCTTCTTACAATATCTTCAAATTTTTAATTCTTTTTTCTTTTCTGGAGGAGTGTTTTTCTTTGTATTCCAAATCTTTGGCTTGATTCTTCTGATCCTCTAATCTGCTTTTAGGTTCTGTATAATATTTTTTTATTTCATTTAGTGCATGCTTAATTTTTAGTTGATTCTTTTTCATATCCTGAGGGTCTCATTAAATTTACCAGCCTTTTCTAGGAAGTTCTTGAAAAACCTATAACCCTGGTTTTGAACTCTATATCCAGTCTTTTGCTTACTTCCATTTCCTTCTTTTGTGGCCTGCCTCTTTGTCTCTGCATTTTAGCTACTTCCCTGAGTTGATGGAGTGGCTTTGTGTGCTAGGTGTCCTAGCAGGGCCCAATAACTCAGTCTCCTGTTACCTGAGGTGGCAGTCTTGGTACACCCTTTTGTGGGCTGTGTGTGCAGTCTTGTTGTAGTAAAGCCTAGATTGTTGTTAGTATCACTAGGGGGAGTTGACCTCCAGGTCAATTGGCTGTGAGGATCACCAGCATCTCCACTGGGAGTGCTTCTGTGCTCAGCTTGGATGGGGTGGAATCTCAGGGTGGAGCAGACAGCCTTGGTTTTCTGTCAGCCCCGCCCTAAGTTTCAGTGTTTCAGTGTCCCATGGCAATGGTTGCATGCACTTTTGAGAGATGGCTGCTCTCAAGTTTCACCTGCTGCCAGACAGTCCAGTTTCTCCCTGAATGAATCTGGGTACTGGAGCTGGATTTCAGTGCATTCTGGAGGTTTTGTTTCCCTCCTGGACGAGAAAGCTAGCCAACAAGCCATGTGGTTGCTGCCTGCCCTCTCTGTGCACTGTGAATTAGCCAGCAGCATATTCAGCCACCTGCCCTATCTGCACATATTGGTCTCTGCACCTTCATAGATTTTCTGAGTCTAAGTGTCCTTTTCTCTTCCCTTCTAGTTGTAGAATTTCCACTCTGCCAGTTTTCTGGTGGTTCTGGATGATGTCCACTCTGTCTTCCAGTTGCAGTTTTGAAATTATTGTGCAACGCAGAAGTATAGGGGTTTATCTATGTTGCCATCTTGGTTTCTTTCAGAATAAGTATTGTTTTATAGAATTTTTAGTTTAGTAGGGTGTATATGTGGTGTGTATTTTGTGGTGCACTTTTGACTGAGTACAACACACTTCTTATTGAGAATCCCAGGAAAGAAGAAAAAGTTTGAGAAATAATTGAATGAATTGATTGCAATACAGGCCTGGTTACTGCCCTATGCAAATGCAGTGTTATTGAATGTATACCTAAAATGAATTTGATTTTGCCAAAACCAGTTTGGCTCAGTGGTAGAGCATCGGTCTGTGGACTAAAAGGTCTGGGTTCGATTCCGGTCAAGGGCATGTACATTGGTTGCAGGCACATCCCCGGTAGGGGGTGTGCAAGAGGCAGCTTGTCGATGTTTCTCTCTCATCGTCATTTCTAGCTCTCTATATCTCTCCCATCCTCTCTGTAAAATACCAATGAAATATATTAAAAAAATAAAATGAGTTTGATTTTGGAGTGGTTTACAATAATAAATAGCAAGACTAGTTTTACATTTTCAAACATTCATATGAAAATGAATTTATCTTTCTTCTCCAGAAAAAAAATTAAGAATGTTTTTAAACAGTTGAATATAATGTAATTGAAAACACACACACACACACACACACACACACACACACACACACACACACATGTAAGTAATGAGTGATAAAAATGATCTAGAAGGAGAAGTACATTTAGAAAGTAAAATAAATCCAGGACCAATATAGCAGTATTCAATAAAATTGTATATCCTAGAAAGTGGTAAGACAATGAGAAAGTGAAAAGAAACCCCTGACATCCATAAGGGATTGATATATACAGCTAAACATCAATATTATTACAAGCTGGTCTGATGCTCACAGTGTTATTTTGTTCTCCTGTTGTACAGAAATAATATTATAGAATATCTATATCAAGCTAGTCCAAAACAAGGTCACTGTGCAAAAACAAAATATCAAACACTCCCCTCCCTCACTGAATGGGTGACTGTCACTTCTTCACCAATGACAGCTTTAACTTCCCTCTAGTCTATCCCCTCTACAGAAAAGATTTATTGGCATTTCTAATCTACTTTCTTCCAAATTACCCATACAAAACACAAGTTCTTTATTAGCTTCTTCCTGATACTATTTTACTGAAATGCTCTATGGCTCTTCCATAGAGTAGACTCCCCTTCACTAAGTCCTTTTAAAACCCAAACCTTTTCAAGTACAGGTGTTTGTGGTAATATTTGTCTGAAGAATATTAATAAAATCAAAGCCAGCCCTATCTGGTTTGGTTCAGTGGACAGGGTATCACCCTGTGGACTGAAGGGTTCTAGGTTCAATTCCAATCAAGAGCACATACCTGATTTTATGCTCTCAATCCACAGTAGGGAATTGTGGGACAGATGATCATCATCATTGATGTTTCAATCTCTCATTTTCTTTTCTCTCTGAAATCAATAAAAGTATATTTTAAAAATATCAATAAATTAAAGCCATTAATAGTCTGTTAGTTACATGTCTTACACGGGACAATAAAGAATGCCATCAGAAATGTATCATTCTATACTTTAGAGAGTGCACATGTTTGTTCATTTATGCAGTGGGAAGGTCAGTAGTAGAAAAGGACTAACTTATGGTGCTTTATGGCCAGTATCTTTCAAACTGAAAATTAGTAGTTGAGTTCTCAGAGCATTTTTAATCATAATAATGTATTTTAGTTGTGCTTATTTAAAGTATTTATCATTGGAAAGAGATAATGAAATCCATTTAGGGGAGAGGGGAAGTTGGTGAGGGTATGGGTGGAAAAAGATTGGTCATGAGTTGATAATAAAGCTGCATTATGAGTGTATCTAAATTTATCATTGTATTTTCTTTATCTTTAAAATGTTTCATAACAAAAAGCAGGAATAGCCAAAACCGGTTTGGCTCAGTGGATAGAACATTGGTCTGTGGACTGAAAGGTCAAGGGCATGTACATTGGTTGCAGGCACATCATCGGTAGGGGGTGTGCAGGAGGCAGCTGGTCGATGTTTCTCTCTCATCGACGTTTCTAGCTCTCTATCCCTCTCCCTTCCTCTCTGTGGAATGAGGCTGTGTCCAAATATGTTGGCAATCAGAATGTTGGAATTCAGTAAGATTCCAGAGGTATGTGTGGGTGTGAAGATCGGGAGGACAGACCTTTTCAAAGATATGTCCAAGGGGGCAGGGAGTTCAGAAAGATTTAATCCAAATGGACTTTAACAGCCATCAGATAGAATTGGGGGTTAACCAGGTATGAGTCAATTGGGAAGGAATTTGAAATGTAGGAACACAGCAAGAGAGCCAGGAATGTTAAATAAGAGTTGAAATCTAGAAATATTTCTTATGTAGAGCCTTGTATGCATGACTGAGATTATATCTTCTGCTGGAGAGGGGTTCTTAAGGATTATTTTGTTGTACTGCTTCAGTCACAGAATCCAATAATTTTACATTTCTTAAGTTGGATGTCAAGATTTCTAAGATCTGATAAAAATCAAACACAATGTTTTGGAAAATATATTTCTAAAATTTCTTTTCATTTTAATGGGGTTGACCTTTCAGCCTAAGTAGTTTTGGAAAGAAAAAAAAAATATTCATTTACTCAAAAAATCAGATTGAGCACCTAGTATATATTGGGAACAGACCTATTTTCTAGATAAAAGGTGTTGACTATATAGAGCTCATGGTATAGAAAGAAGAATAGAAATTAATCCAAAAAGCCTCATAAATATAAAGCTAAAATTAAGGTAAGTGCTTTGAAGTACAGGGAACTATTAAGTAATGTGACTTATTTTAGTTGGAAAAACAATTAACTAGAACTCATTGGAAGTCATGATTACTGGGAAAATAGAAGGACATATGGCAGTAGCAGGAGATGGAGGTAAAAGCAGACTGTTGGTCTGACTGATCAGAAGCCTTGACTTTTACTCTGAAAACAGAACAAGGAAAAGTGACACACTCACATTAGAATGAAATTTGTGGTAAAAAGAGTTGCAAGGTAAGAAAGCCAGCTTAGCCAATGGAAAAGATAATGATCTTATATATTCACTGAATTTTCCCTTTATTGTGGAATCATTTTTAGTGATAAGAACTCAGAAGCCTGAGTTGCTGAGAAGAAGAAACAGAGAAAGAAACCTAGCCATACAGAATGGCTACAAATAAGTACTTCTTTATAATAACCCTAAGTGTAAATGGATTAAATGCTCCAATAAAAAGGCATAAGGTAGCTGAATGGATACAAAACCATGACCCAACTATATGCTGTCTACAAGAGACTCACCTCAAAACAAAAGGCACACACAGGATGAAAGTGAAGGGATGGAAAAAATTTCAATGCAAATGGGGGAAAAAGCTGGAGTAGCAATACTCATATCTGACAAAATAGACTTTAAAATGAAGGCTATCATAAGAGACAACAAAGGTCACTACATAATACTAAAGGGATTGATCCAACAAGAGGATATAACCCTGGTAAACATATGGGCACCCAATATAGGTTCACCTAAATGTATACAAAAGTACTAGAGTACTTTAACAGAGAGGTTGGCAACAGTACAATCATATTAGAGGCGTTTAACACCCCTCGACCTTCCCTGTACAGATCTCCCAGACAATAACTTAACAATGAAACAGAAACTGAAAAGGACACACTGGATCAGATGAATTTAATTGACATCATTAGGACATTTCTCCCCACTCAGCAGAATATACATTCTTCTCAAGTGTACATGGATCATTCACAAAGGTAAACCACATGTTAGTACACAAAACAAGTCTCTACAAGTTCAATAAGATTAAAATTATATCAAGCATCTTCTCAGATCACAGTGAAATGAAATTAGAAACCAACTACAATAAAAAATACACCCAAACATTCAAACACATGGAGGAGAAATAGCATGTTATTAAACAATGAATGGGTTACCAAAAAGATCAAGAAGGAAATAAAAAACTTCCTAGAAACAAGTGGAAGTGAACACACAAAAACCCCAAATCTCTGGGACACAGCAAAAGCTGTCATGAGAGCGAAGTTCATAATGGTACAGACATACCTCAAAAAACAAGAAAAATCAGCAACAAAAATAAACTATTTAACACTACAACTTTAAGAACTAGAAAGAGAATAACAAGAAAAGCGCAGATGATAATCCCATTTATCATTGCACACACAAAAAAATTAAGATACCAGAGTAACCCCATTAAAATAAAAATGGCATATTTCACAGACCTTAAAAGAACTCTCCAAAAATTCATCTGGAATAAAAATAGACCCTGAATAGCTGCAGCAATCCTGGAAAGAAGAACAAAGTAGTGGGATCTCAATACCAGATATCATGCTATATTACAAAGCCACTGATCTGAAAACAGCATGGTACTGGCACAAGAACAGACATATGGATCAATGGAATAGAATAGAGAACCCAGAATCGACCCAAACCATTATGCCCAATTAATATTTGACAAAGGAGGTATGAACACACAATGGAGTCAAGATAGTCTCTTCAATAAATGGTGCTGGGAAAATTGGACAGATACATGCAAAAACAAAACAAAACAAACAAAACAAAACAAAACAAAACAAAAAAACATGAAACTAGACCACCAACTTACATCATACACAAAAATAAACTCAAAATGGGTGAAGGACTTAAACATAAGATGGGAAACCATAAAAATACTAGAGGAATCCACAGGCAGAAAAATCTCAGACATATGCTGAAGCAATTTCTTCACCATTACCACTTCTAAGACAATGGAAACTAAAGAGAAATTAAATAAATGGGACTACATCAAATTAAAAAGCTTTTGCACAGCAAAAGAAACCACCAACAAAACTACAAGAAAGGCCACTACATGGGAGAACATATTTGCCAATATTATCACCAATATGGATTTAATCTCCAACATTTATAGGGAATTCATACAATGTAACAGAAGGAGATAAACAATCCAATAAAAAAAATGGACAATGGACCTAAATAGACACCTTTCGAAAGAAGACAAAAGGAAGGCCAAGAGACATATGAAAACATGCTCAAAGTCACTAATCATTTGAGAGATGCAAATCAAAATGACAATTCAGTACCATCTCACACCTGTCAGAATGGCTATCATCAACAAATCAATAAATGGTAAGTGTTCACAAGGATGCGAAGAAAAAGGAACCCTTATGAACTGCTGGTGGGAATGCAGACTGGTGCAGCCCCTGTGGAGAACAGTATGGAGTTTCCTCAGAAAATTAAAAATGGAACTCCCATTTGACTCAGTGATTCTAGGAATATATCCCAAGAAGCTAGAAACATCAACCAGAAAAAATATATGCACCCCTATGTCCATAGCAGCACAATTTACAATAGCTAAGATTTGGAAACAGCCTAAGTGCCCATTAGCAAATACCCATCAGTAGAGGAGTGGATTAGAAAACATCTACACAATGGAATACTATGCTGTGTTAAAAAAAAAAGGAACTCCTACCATTTGCAACAGCATGGATGGAACTGGAGAGCATCATGCTAAGTGAAATAAGCCAGTCAGAGAAAGATACATATCACATGATCTCACTCATCTTTGGGATATAATGAACAACATAAACTGATGAACAAAAATAGAGCCAGAGGAAAAATATTTTAGAATATAATAGAAATAATCCTGTTATTTGCAGATTTTTAATATTTCCTACAACTTTTGTGATATCATACTATGTTAGTACAGATTTGGTAATATTATTATGCTTAAAATCCTTTTTTATTGAAATATTAATGTTTATTGCATGTAATATTATTCTATTTAAGATCATTTTTTCTTGAAAAAAGTTATTTAGAAAAATAAAAAGAACTCAGAAGCCTGAGACATGTGGTAAGTAGTGCGTATTACATACTTGAATAAAAACTATCATCTCTGAAAAAAATCATTTAAGTTTATACCTTGTGTTTATATTTACATGGAACTCATTTATTGTATCCTTTGGTGGTTTCTTGTTTCCAATGATGTTCACCATCAAACAATTCTTTCTCTCTGTGTGCATACCTGCCATTCCACCATTGCTAGGTAGAGTCTGTCTGTCTTCTTCCTTGAATCTGGGCTGGCCTACAGTTGTTTGTCATTGGAATATGGCTGAAAACACTCTAGGCTATTCTATGCTCAGGCTTTAAGATTCTGCTTCGTTTATCTTGGAGCATTAATCCACTATGTAAGAAATGTAGACTGTTCTATTAAAGATGATTGGCATGCTGAAGAGCATTGAGATACCAGGTATGTCAGTGAAGCAGTCTCAGTTGCTTAGCTTAGGTAAGCCTTCAGATGACTACACTGCTAACTGGCTTGTTCCAGAATGAGAACAAGCCAGCTAGGCCAAGACAATACTACATTGATGTTTGTAGACACTATGTTTTGGGGTGATTTGGGCACTAGGTAACCCTAATTCACCTTTCATCCCTAGTAAGTAAGTAATGCTTTACAGATTATTCTTGAGCCAAGTTTGAGTTGAACTCTCTTTTTTAGAACATATCAGATCTCTCCAAAATTCCCTGTGGCTTTTAGTAAGGGCCAATGGAGAAAATCAGCCAGATGGGGTGAATTGTCATGCATGTTCCTATTGTGCATGGGTATTAAATGGCAGTTAATAGGGTCAGACTAATATTTATCAAGTTTTTAGTATAAGCCAGGAACAGTACAATGCATGTGGCATATGCTTTCTCCCTTCATTCTCAAACAGTAGTCATTCGAAGGAGGTGATATATTAATTCCCATGAGAAAACAGTTGCTTAATGGCAGAACCCAGCTGATGGATATTTTGATTTCAACATCAGTTACCTAGCCTGGAATATGGACCTCTATCTAGAGGAAATTCCACAGAAGTCATCCATGGGAGTTATTGAAATGTTCTTATGATGCAGTGGCAGCTTCTTAGGAATTGTCCCTCTGAGCATGATCTGACTCTCTGATGTTCACTTTTATTTTTGTGAATGTGGGGAAAGTGATATTTAATGATGGAGGTGATGTCATAATGGTTATATTGGAACTCACTCATGCTTCCTGGGATAACTGCTAGGTCCCGGCATCTCCTTGGTATTCACAGATGTGCTCTTTGGTATTCTGTATCATTCAGGTAAGAGCTGCAGGAGGATCCAGCAACTGTCAGAAAGTGAAAACACTCCCAGATCTTGGAAGAGGCCAAGAGAAACAGTCTTGTGGAATGGAGAAGGGGGAGGCCAGCAGAGAAATGACCTGCCACATTTCTTTAGACCTCCAACCTGGCAAGAAACTACATTCCTTGAACACCACTCCCAAATCTCCCAGGTCTCCACCCTCTGCCTAAAACTTCCCTTGGGGTTTAGTGTGGGGTAAAACATCCCAGGAGAAAAGTTCTGGTTGTATCCAGCTGCCACTTAGTTTAAGAGATCAGCTTTGCAATGCTGTGGCTTTGACTTTTGAAACCTTGGTATTTTTAAATACAGAATTGACTGTATTGTCCTAATCTAGGGCTTGTAGAGGGGATGAGTGTTAAATATACTTTAAGACATTTTTCAGATCCTCCTTCCCCCCAGAAAAGATATTTTTTTCTGAGGGCTTAGTCTCATACTCCTTGCTTTTAGATATCTTTTCTTTTTCTTTCCACAATTAGGTTCAGAAACACACACACACACACACACACACACACACACACACACACACACACTGTTCCATCCTGTGGACTTGGAAATCACCTTGGAGAAAGACTTGAAAGGAGGAATTCCATATTTGTTAACTGAATTAAGGAATGTTATGTTGCCCATATGGAAAGAGAAGTAAAACTATCATCAAAGGGCTTAAAACAGCTCTGCAGATCAGAGAAACTAGCACTAAACAGATATTGCAATCCAAGTATTATACTAAGCATGTTTGTTCAATTCTTACAAAAATTCTGTGAAGTGCTACTTAATTTCCATTTTACAAATTAAGAAAACATAGGATTAAGATATAAAATAATTTCCAAGTAGTCTTTGGTAGTTCTTTAATTTTTTTGTCTATTACTAGTATATAGTTGCTATATATTTTGGTTTCCCATTTCTTTTTGGGCCAGTTTTGGTTACTTATACTTGCTAGGAACCTGTTCATTTCCTACAGATTTTAAAAATTTGGTGCCATACCTTGTTCTTGCTTTGGGATTCATTATTTTAATTTTGCAAATTAATTTAACTGATGTATAATTTGTATGTGATAAAATATACAGATTAACTGATTTTATGTGTATAGTTCAATGAGTTATGACAAAGGTGTACACCAAGTGTCCATGTTGGTACAATCAAGACCTTTCTATCACTCCAGAAGTTTCATTTGCTTCTTTTTAGTCAATCCTGGTCCTGGTCCTGGTCCTGGGCAACCAGTAATCTGCTCTCTGTCACTGTAAATAGACTCATATGAATGGAATCATATTGTATGTCGTGTCCCCCCCCCCCCCCAGCATGTTTTAATAAGTTTAATTGCTTTGGGAATTTTTAAAGGACAAAGGCACCATTCTCAAGGCTTGAGGACTTTTTCAGGCTATTAAGATGTGGTGGCAACTGCTTTTTCTATTGCCTAGCTGGATAGCCCTGAGGGCAGCCTTCTAAGTATGTTGCAGAAGGTCTTAGTCTAAAACAAGTTTGAGGTTACCTTTGGGCTGCAAATCCAGTCAGAGATCAAGGCTTGGAGGCCTTTCACTGACACAGCTGCTGATTCATAAGCTTCTATCAGGTAAATTGCTTCTGTGTTGCAGTTTACTCTTCTATAAAATACCAGTATCAAGCCTGAGTGTCTGAGGCTTGATTAAATTAATGTGTCTGAAATCACTAGTTTTGAAATTGAGAAAGCTAGTTGATATGAAGATTAGCAGATATATTTTGTTGGTTTGATTTTTATTTCCTGTGTAGTCATTTATTAAACCATAGGCACTTAGTATTTATACACAATTATTTTGCATGTTTTAGTCATCCTTCATGAAACATCATTAATAAAAAAACAAAAAACAAAAAACAAAAAAAAACCAAAAAAAAAAAACAAAACAAAAAAACATGGAAGGGAAAGTGGAGGAAGGGAGAAGAAAGAAACCAGTGGGGTGGTAGTGGTGGTGATCTCTGCCCTGTCCAGTGTGTCTAAGTGGTTATAGTGTCAGCCTGTGCACCAAAGGATCATGGATTTGATTACTAATCAAGAGTACATACCTGGGATGTAGGTTCAATCTCCAGCCCAGTTAGGGTGCATACAGGAGGCAATGAATCAATGTTTCTCTCACCGTCTCACTCTTGCTCTTACTCTCGCTCTCTCTTTCACTTTCCCCCCTCCCATTCTTTCTGCCTCCCTTCCACTCTAAAAATCAATGGAAAAATATCCTTGGGTGACGATTAATAAAAACGACAGCAACAACAAAAGCCAAGAAGGGGGCCTCCAAGGAGCTATATGATTTGCATGAGTCATAGGATAAGTCATAATTAGAGGGGAGGGAAGACTAAAGCCCAAGAGTTCTAGTCTCCTGGGCAGGAATAATACTACACTCATCTTCTTGAGACTTGATAGCATCAACACACTAGATGATTGTGAAAGGCAGATGTTTAAGTTAGGTGCTTCTGTGGACTGAAGCGGTAAAGAGGTCTGGAAGCCCTGACATTGTCTATGTCCCATTTCTTTTTTCTTTTTTTAACTTTAATTTATTTTACTTTTTAATTCTTATTGTTGGAATTATTACAGATGTCCCCTCCTCCCCTCATTCCTCACCTCCACTAAATTCCCATCCCACACTAGGCCTTCATCACCCTACTACCTTTGTCCATAGGTAAGTTCTTTGGTTACTCTCTTCCCACTCCACCTCTCTCCACTACCCTCTGAGATTCATCAATCTGTTCCATGATTCCATGCCTCTGATTCTTTTTTATTCACCAGTTTATTTTGTTCATTAGTTTTCTTGTTTTAGATTTGATTATTGAAATCCCATATATATAGTTGAATGTGTATTCAACTATATATATTTGCTGCCATTTGATTGTCCATATATTTTTATCTCTTCTTATTCTTTTAAAATAGTACCCTTCAACATTTCATATACTACTGGTTTGGTGGTGATGAATTCCTTTAGCTTTTTCTTGTTTGTGAAGCTCTTTATCTGATTCTCAGTTCTTAAATGATAGCTTTTCTGGGTAGAGTAATCTTGGTTATAGGTCCTTACTATCCATCACTTTGAATAATTTTGCCACTCCTTTCGGGTCTGCATAATTTCTTTTGAGAAATCAGCTGACAATCATATGGGCATTCCCTTGTAGGAAACTAACTGCCTTTCTCTTTCTGCTTTTAAAATTCTTTCTTAGTCTTTAACCCTTGGCATTTTAATTATTATGTGTCTTGGTGTGGTCCTCTTTGGGTTTCCCTTGTTTGGGACTCTTTGTGCTTCTTGGACTTGTAAGTCTATTTCTTTCACCAGGTAGGGGAAATTTTCTGTCATTATTTCTTCAAGTAAGTTTTCAATATTTTGCTCTCTCTCATCTCCTTCTGGCACCCCATAATGCAAATGTTAGTACACTTGAAGTTGTCCTAGAGGCTCCTTACACTTTCTTCATATTTTTTTATTCTTTTTTTTCTTTTTGCTCTTTGATTGGGTGTTTTTTGACTCCTCATATTCCAAATTGTTGATTTGATTCTCAGAATTCTATGCTCTACTGTTGAGTCACTGAAAATTGTTCTTTATTTCAGTTAATGTATGAATAATTTCTGACTGGTCCTTTTCATGTCTTTTACATTCTCACTAAGATCCTTTCAAGTCTCATGAAGATTGTTTTTAAATATATATATATATATTTTATTGATTTTTTACAGAGAGGAAGGGAGAGGAATAGAGAGCTAGAAGCATTGATGAGAGAGAAACATCGACCAGCTGCTTCCTGCACACCCCCTACCAGGGATGTGCCTGCAACCAATGTACATGTCCTTAACTGGAATCAAACCTGGGACCTTTCAGTCCACAGACTGATACTCTATCCACTGAGCCAAATCAGTTTCGGTGTCATGAAGATTCTTGAATAACCTTATAACCAGGGTTTTAAAATATGTATCAAGTAGCTTTCTTACTTCCATTTCTTTTATTTGAGATGTGTTTCTTTGTCTTCACATTTTGGCTGAGTTTGTTTCTATGTATTATGTAGAGTTGCTATGTCTCCTGGAATTGGTAGAATGGCCTTGTGTAGTAGGTGTCCTGCAGGGCCTAGTGGCTCAGCCTTCTCAGTCACCTGAGCCAAGCATTCTAGGTGTGACCCTGTGTAGGATATGTGCACAGTCTTGGAGTTGAGCCTTGATTGCTGTTGGATTTTCTGGGAGGAGTTGACTTCCAGGCCAATTGGCTGTGAGGACAAGCTGCAAGTACAGTGATAGAGCTCCTATGCAGGAGGCAAGGTCTAGCTGTGAAACAAGGCAGGCTGGTGCTAGTGCCAAGACTTGGGTCTTTTATTGATAGGTTGAGGACATGCTGTGTCACCAGCTGCAGCTTGTTTGCGAGATTTTAATAAAGTTTGAAGCCTTAGCCAGGATGGGCCATAGATATGGAAAAGCTGCTGCAAACAGCTTGGGTGAGGCTGCAAATTGGATGGGGTAGGCTCTCAGGGAATCACCAGGGTGGAGTAAACTGTGTGCTTCAGGCTAATTGAAATTCATATGTGGCTGTCAGTTAGCTCTGCAACAGGAGAGGTCCCAGCACATGAACAATGATCATGTGAGCAGCCCTGTCTGGGAGAAAGCCATCCCCGAGTTTCTGCCCTGATGCCAGACAATTCAGTTCCTCCCTGTGTGCCTGGGTTTTCCAGCACTGGAACTTGGAAGAAGTGAGACCATATAAGTTTGTGCACTGGTCCTCTAAGAGGTATACCTGGGATTCCAGCAGCCTCCTTTTCACTCAGCCACAATCCCTGCCAGTTTTTATGGCCCATAGTTATGAGGACTTCTCTTCCCAGCTTTGGAACCCTGGGCTGGGAGTGTGGGGCTGTGACTACTTGCTCCTCCTGGGCAACCTCTGTAGAGATTATCTCCCAATTAAAAAAAACAAAAAAACAGCGCACATGGGTGCCAGACCAACCCGTTCCACACCTCCACCCCTCCTGTCAGTCTCAATGTGCTTTATTCTTTGCTTCTCTACTTGTAGAACTTCCTCTAAGCCAGATTTCAGGTGGTTCTGAATAATGGTTATTCTGTGTTTTAGTTGTAATTTTGTTGTGGTTGTGGGTGGATGCAAGTACGGGGGTTGAACTACATCGCCATCTTGGTTCCCACTTCTGAAGCCAGTGGTTGTATTGCTTTCAGCCAGAAATTTTCAACTGTGTGCTGTGAAACTTTGTTAAACATGCAATACCTATTTAGTCAGGGACACTGACCTCTTTTTCATTAGTTTCTCAAATTAAAGAATAACAACAGCCACCCTGACCTGTATCAGTGGTTAGAGTGTCAGCCTATACACCAAAGTGTCTGGGGTTTGATTTGTAGTCAAGAGCATGTACCTGTGTTGCAGGTTAAATCCCAGGCCCTGGTCAGGTGTGGGAGGCAATGAATCAATGTGTGTCTCCCACATCTCTCTCTCTCTCTCTCTCTCTCTCTCTCTCTCTCTCTCTCTCTCTCTCTCTCTCTCTCTCTCTCTCTCTCTCTCTCTCTCTCACCTCCTCCTATATCCCTCCCTTCTACTCTCTATAAAATTAAATGGAAAAAAAATATCCTCAGGTGAGGATAACAAAAAATTAAAATATTACAACAGTCAACCACAATAATAGCTGTTCAGTGTGAATTAATAAAAATAAAACCTTTTTTTGTCATATCAGCAAAAAATAAAACATATTTTTTGGTGTGCTGCAGAATTTTAGTAATTAGTTTATGTGTGCCAAGAGATGAAAAAGGTTCAAAATCACTGCTTTAAGTAACCATTGAAGCAAATATAAATTTTAACCTTCATATCTTTTGAAACTAAGTATATTTGCCCGTTGTACCTCTTAGAATCCTTTACCTGTCCATAAGCCTCCTCATACAGCTTCCTGCTGTGGCTCCTGCCCCTTAATAATGCCTGATTAATACCTATTCTATGGCACTTAGCCTTTCAGGCAGCAGAGTTACTTACGCATTTCAAATAATTATTTGAATATAACAGTCACCACAAATATCTCTTTCCAAATAATATTAATTGGAATTTACTTGGTTCTTAAGTCTCAATTATTTTTCTAAGTGCCTATTATGAATTGTATCATTTGGTTACCATAACAACATTATGAGCTAGATACTAACAAATCCTTTATACAGATGGGAAAACAGGTGCAGAAACTGGTCCAAGGTTGCATTTTTAGAAGGTGGTAGGTTGGGATTCCAGCCCAGGCAGTCTGCTTTCAGAGTCTTTACTCAACACTAATATTATACCTTCCCACTACAGAGTGAGCTTCTGTGTCGCCATCACTGAATTAATAAATGTTTATGGAATGGAATTCAATAAAACTTGTGGAAAAGAATTCAGGCTATTGATAACCATTTTCTATTAATCTGATAGTGATTGGGCAATGTTTTCCGGAACATATCTGCAAATGAAATATGTGGGGCAAATGAAGAAAGATGAGAAAACCCAAGTTAGGGAAAAGAACTCTGACTTTAGAGTCTGATATCAGATTATAGTTCAACCCATGACCCTTCGCAGCTTAGAATCCTCAGATAAGGAACTTGAGCTGATCCAGCCTCAATTTTCTCACCTGTCAATGAAGACTTGATAACTGGAACAGTGAACGAGGGTTTTCCCAGGGTCATGTCTCATGACGCCAGAGAATGAGCTCTGTGAACCAGAAGGTTTAAGCAAAAGAGTAGAAAATTTATTACAAGCAGATTCAGACCTCCCAAAGGTGAAGGGAACTAAATAATGGGTTTCCAGCAAAGCAGGTCATTCTAGGGGTATGTCTAGGCTATAAGCATATATCTACCTGTGTCACCACCTGATTGATCCTCTCATTGTTCTTGCCCAGCAACGGACCTGAACTCTGTTTCTATGTGTAAGTACTCTTTGTTACTGCAGACCCTCCCTTGGTTTCCCAAGCCTCCAGCTCTGTGTCCAAAAACATTTTATTATTTCAGTATGATTGGTTTCTGTTATTAGGCTTGCTCAAACTTATGTTTTTGCCCCTGTCTATGTTATATCTGCCTTTGTTTCCCACTGGATCTCTGCAGTATCTACCTGCATTTCAAGTTAACCTCTCAGTCGCCCTCTCCGATTAGGAAACCCCAACTGCTATTGGAAGTAGGTATGGTGACCACTCTGGCTACTTCCTGCTAACAGTGGCTTGTGGGGTAGCAATTGTTGTGTCCCATCAGAGGAGGCTCTTTGTGTGCAACCACAAAAGAGGGTCTGCTGGACTAAGTCCCACTTACTGGTGAGATATAGGGTAAGAAAACCTGTTAGTGTGTGCCCACTAATGGAACTGACCTACTGGACTGTTCACACCAGCCTGGTCCTACCAGGCACCAATCCTATACCAGATGTGGGGAAGCCTGTATTAACAGTGTCCCTGATTAAAAGTGTCTGAGATGATTCCAATGTTTCTGAAATACCCACTGAGCCTCCCTGAGAAGGAGAGAGAGAAGAGACCAACAGGAAATTTCCTGCAGGGATAGACACCCTCCTGGTGCCTACAACTAGGACTCAATAAGTGGTAGCCTCACCCTGGGCCCAAACTTATCAGACTTGTGGCCCCCTGGTTGGACCTTCTATAGCTACCACAAGGGAGGGACAAATGTAAAAAGGATGATACCTCTTCTTGACCAGGACTAAGATTCTATGCTCATTAGTAGTCAGGAAGAAAAGGCATCCAGGAACTGAAGTCCTAGGAACTGCAAGGGAGCACTGTAGAAAGTGCTAGAGGGCCATAAGCACTGTTGTAAACTCAAACCCTGTAGTCCTCCTCCATCTTGTCTGGTGATCTAATGCCCTAATCTATGGAAAATGCCATGATCTACATCCCCATTTTACTTTAAATGCTCTTAGCACATGGTGTGGTATGGCAAGGGCATTTCCTCCTTGGCTCCCCTAATATTCTATTGAAGACCCAAATCCTCTCTGGTCTCCACAAGGCTACTGCAAGTTGCTGAAATAAATCAGGTCTGTGGGGGTCAGGTCCAAGGAGGCATTGAGGGGATGAGAGTATACTCTGCTCATGCATGGCTGGTCCATCTGTGGTAGGAGATACCAAGAATGACAGATCAACCAGCCTTGTCCAGGATCTGAAGAATTTAGTGTCCCTATACCCACAACCTTGAGCAGGAGGAGGAAATGGCATGAAAATTTGAGCAGATCTCCGTCAATATAAATCCTAACCAGGGAACAGGCCAGGGTTGGGCTGTATGTGGTGGGTCCATGTGTGCTGTTTGTGGAAGGAATACCCAGAGGCGGTGAAATCTCTGGTCATTTCCTTCCTCTTTCATGCCTCAGTTTCTTTCCCTGGCTGTGTAAAACAGCCATGAGGACCCGCAGCATTGAGTGACCAGCTCTTATGTGCACTTTCTGGATGAGTCAGAGTTTAGCTACAATTGTATTCTGGAGTCCCTGTGAAGCCCCTGCACATCTTAGAGTTCAATGCCAGACACCTCTGCAAGGCCTTTACTCATGTTAGGACATTCACGATTCTCAAAACAGAGGGAAGAATTTGTCTCTTTGATCTTTGGAGCCTGAGTAGGGACCCAAGCAATCATTTAGTTGTTGGTTGCATTTTGCCTTGCAACTGGCAGGAAGCTACTGCTTTCTAACCCAGTCTGATAACCATTTCATCCTTCCATGGAAGTCTTTCTATGTGGCAGCCACTGTAATGGCTTTTAACTGGCTGAACCGCGCCAGTTATGTCCACTGTAGATGACAGCTTGAGTAAGTGGCAGATGGGCACCCAGCAATGCTTCCAAAATTACAAAGGAAACATCAAAAGAAGCAATAGGGTCCATAGGCTCACCATTTGATGTGGAGAGGTTGGATAACCAGAATGGCGAGCCCAGGATTTTTCTTGGGGTCATGTCTCACAATGCTGAAGAATGAATTCCACGAACTAAAAGATTTAAGCCAGTGGTTCTCAAACTTCCTAATGCCTCGATCCTTTAATAAAATTCCTCATGTTGAGGTGACCCCCAACCATAAAATTACTTTTGTTGCTGCTTCATAACTGTAATTTTGCTACTGTTATGAATAGTAATGTAAATATTTGATATGCAGGATGTATTTTCATTGTTACAAATTAAACATAATTAAAGCATAGTGATTAATCACAAAAACAATATGTAATTATATATTGTGAAATATTTATTTCTAATTACAAATAAATGAAATTTTGTCTTAAAGCATGATGTAGCATGGGTCTTAATATAACCACAGTCTTAATATAACCACAATAATCTACATTGCTACATTTTGCGACAGTATGCATAAAAAGCCAATGTCAGTGCCAAGGTTTAGATTGCTTCTTTCTCACCAGATCAGAAATTCTTGGGCAATCTTTGTAAGAGCACAACGAAGATCATCTCCCACAACAAGTCTACTTCTGTATT
Source organism: Vespertilio murinus (assembly GCA_963924515.1). Classification (NCBI taxonomy): domain Eukaryota; kingdom Metazoa; phylum Chordata; class Mammalia; order Chiroptera; family Vespertilionidae; genus Vespertilio; species Vespertilio murinus. The sequence goes on along the minus strand of OZ004706.1, from coordinate 104,994,068 downwards.
TAGACTTGATCACCAACAAGCTGGAAAACCCTGTTTCACAAAGATATGTTGTTGGAAATGGAAGAAGAAGGTGCAACACAGTCTCACACAGAACAGGATATGACTGAAAACACTTAATACAGAATTTTGTAAATGGTATTGTAGAGAAATCAGTTCTCACTGCATCACTGTTATTAAGTTCATTGAACTCGTCTTGTGCTGTCTCAGGAACATTTTCAACTTTGTGAATGGGCTTCTGGCAAGTGCAAATGGGTGTCAGATAGATTTGGAAAGTACGATGAAATTTAATCTGCAAGCATGTGCAAGTGTTCTTTCACAGAAATTATCATAATCTTTTTGGGATAATGGTCTGAATGATTCCCCCAATATAGAGCACCAGCCACCCCATTGCCTTTCTCAACTTTAGTATCTGGGTCCCATTAGCCCTACACTCCTTGAAACTATAGACAGTGTCCCTTCTCAGGATCTGATGACCAGGAAAGGAAGGCCCCTGCCACCCCAGATTAAAGAGAAAGACTGCTCAAGCATAGGAGTTCCCCCTGTAATGAAAGAGAATCTCTGTGCTTGGAGGAGGCACATTCCACCACCTGTTAGTCACCACCATTCAGTCCTGCTGTGGGGCCTGGCATGGTAATTAAGGGCTCCATATCACACTGCTTCCTTTAACCTTTGTTCTAGTTTTCAGATTTGTAACAGGCTTTCTTTTTTTCAGCTCAGATAAGAACTTATTTATAAGTAAAAGGAACATGTGATGCAATGAAATAAGAATTCAATCCACAGGAAACAATTTTAAGAGAGAGAGAGTTAAAATGTAATCATGTTTTCTACCTATGTTTAAAATTTGAAATTCTAGTGGCAGCTCTCAGTCAGGCATATGGTCACCAAAGTTAGTGTTATGGCAGTTTTTGGATATTGCGATTGAAGCACGTTTAAGGTAGGCTAGGCGAGGCTATATGTTTGGCAGGTTAGGTGTACTACATGCATTTTCAAGCTATGATATTTTCCATTTACGATAGGTTTGCAAGCAAAATAGAGACAGACTCATAAACAGAGAGCAGGCTGACAGATGTCAGGGCATGGGGGGTGGATTGGAGGTGGGTGGAGGGATTGAGCAAAAAAGAAAAAAAGAGAAAGAACTCCTTGGCACAAACAACAGTATGATCATAGCGGAAATGTAGTAACCCCATTGCAAGGTAGGAGTATTTCTATTATGATCATACAACTCTTTGGAAGGAAATCTCTCTTTCTTCATATCTCTCTTTCCAATAAATAATTTTCTTTTGTTTTATTAGAGAACAGTATGGAGTTTCCTCAAAAAAACTAAAAATGGATCTCTCATTTAACCCAGTGATCCCACTTCTAGGACTATATCCCAAGAAACTAGAAACACCAATTGGAAAGGATATATGCACCCCTATGTTTTTTTTTAAAATTATTATTGATATTTTACAGAGAGGAAGGGAGAGAGATAGAGAGCTAGAAACGTCTATGAGAGAGAAACACCGGCCAGCCGCCTTTTGCACACCCACTACCGGGATGTGCCTGCAACCAATGTACATGCCCTTGACCAGAATCGAACCCGGGACCTTTCAGTCCACAGACTGACGCTCTACCACTGAGCCAAACCGGTTTCGGCTGCACCCCTATGTTCATACCAGCACAATTCACCATAGCTAAGATTTGGAAAAGCCTAAGTGCCTATCAGCAGATGAGTGGATCAATAATAATGATAATAATAATAATAATAAAAACACAAAAATGTAGAGCAAGCCACACCTTAAGATGACTTCAAACCATGAAGTTGAATCATCTCAATGTACTTTAATAAAAGCTAATTGCTTCCTTATATTTAATTGCATATTTATTTTTAAACCTTCACATTCCTGGAGGTTGGATGTAGAAATGTCATGGGGCTTTGCTAGCATAATGTGCCATATAGGATTAGATGGTTTGAATATAAAAACCTTTCTGATTGAGACCTGAGAGAAAAATTTGTCTAAAATATAGAGAAATGCAACAGTTAGCTTTCAGATCCCAAAGTCATAGCAGCTAGACTAGTTTATTATCGAGTAATTTGAATGTATTTATAAAAGGTACAATTCTGATTAAGTCTTTGAAGAGAAGTGATACTGTTTTTATAAAAGACTGAATTATCTTTGATCCTCTTACTCCTGACTGAGAAGTTTGAATGTGCTGTTTAAGAGAATCAAAATGTGAAGATACAATATTTTTTTTCTTTCTATTTCTCAGGGGTGGTATCTTCTTGTCACATTTATTCTGTGTTGGTTCCAAAAACATTTATAGGAAATTAAAAATATGGGAAACCATGGTTGCACTCATCAAAATAGGCATACAGAATTACTATAATATATTTTCAGTACCTTCAGAGAATGTATTGTGCTTGGTATATTTTAATTATACATGGCATAAGGCAGGAGCTAATCACATCCCTGCACACCACGTTCTGGAGTTGAAAGTCTGGTGCACCATAAGCAGAGCCTTAGTGATACTATAGCAATATTATTTGAAGGATGTGAAGGTTTGGAAAGATGGGACTGTCTATAATTAACACTCTGGCAAGTAGCTGGCCCTTTTATCCAGTGTAGAAGTCCATTACATTTTAAATCACATAAATAAAAACAAAACTAGAGGAAAACAAAAGAAAAATGAAATGAGTCAAAACGTATTTATAAGAAAAAAATAAAAGTAATCAGAATGATTAGGTTCAAAGATGAGAAGGCTAAAGAGGAAGTTCAATTTTATGAAAGCTCTACAACTTGGTTGTTGTCTGTATTGGGGTAACCACTTTCTCTTTGCAGAACTGTGTGCCTCCTGGAAGCCATGGCTAAGGAAAACCACAGTCTTGCTCTGTGGCATTATGGAAGCAGATTGTGACAACTGTGCTATATGTGACATCAAGTACCAAGAATAATGGGGCCTTAACATGGAAGAGTAGATCTAAAGCAATCTACTGGCTTGAATAATAATTTTCTAGTGACTTAATGGATTTTATGTCTAAGTTTGAGTTATTTCATATATATGATCATCGGTATTAGTGGCCTGGTACAGAAAATTCATGCACGGGAGAGGGTGTCCCTCTCAGCCCAGCCTGCACCCACTCCAATTGGGAACCCCTTGGGGGATGTCCAACTTCCAGTTTAGGCCTGATCTCACAGGGATCAGGCCTTAACCAGCAGTCAGACATCCCTCTCACAATCTGAAACTGCTGGGTCCTAACTGCTTACCTGCCTGCCTGATCATCCCTAACACCTCTGCTTGCTGGCCTGATGGCCACAACCCCTCTGCCTGCCTGCCTGCCTGATTGCCCCAACAGCCTCCCCCTGATGGCCTGATCTCACCCCCAAATTCCCTCCCCTGCCAGCCTGATCTTGCCCCCAACTGCCCTCCCTTGCTGTCCTGGTTGCCCCCAACTGCCCTTGCCTGCTGGCCTGATCTTGTCCTTCTCTGTTTGCCTGATCTCATTCCTAACTGCTCTCCCCTGCAGGTCTGATCACACCTAACTGCCTCTGCTGGCCTGATCTCACCCCCAACTGCCCTCCCCTGCTGGCCTGATCAACCCTAACTGCTTTTGCCTTGGCCCCCACCACTATGGCTTTGTCAGGAAGGAAGTCAGACATCCAGAAGAAGGCTGGTAGACCCAGTCCAATTAGCATATTACCCTTTTATTAGTATAGGTGGATTATATATGATAGGATTGCTTAAATGGGAGGAGAGGAGTCTTTTTCATCAGGATGAGATGCTCTTGGCAGACAAAAATACATAATCCCTATATCTGGACTGATAGCTAGCCATATGCCCTATACTGCAAACCAGTCATTTAAAAAATTGAACTACTTTCTTACAACAAACATCAAAAGTTTTAAAACCCCTACAGGAACCCAGCACTGACTGCAGAACTGACTTCCAGTGTTTGGTTGAGCCTTTGGTTGGTCGTTACGGATACTGGGATTTTATTTTTAGGATTGTAACTCACGGTGCAGAATGCTTGGCACAAACTTTCCCTCCAGCCCCTGGTCTTTGACACCTTATGTCCTTCTATGGCTCTGCTCACCCTCTTCAGCTGCTACATGAAGTAAATTGCATCGTATGCATGGAAACCCTTTGCAGGCTCCATGGGTATGTCTTTACTTCACTGCAGTTCCAATTACCCCAACCTAAGAAGAGACACCCTCATTATCAGGTAACACCATTGTGGTAAGACCCCTGTTCAGCCTACTGCAGCAGTTTTAAATAGGCCATGGGTCACCTTAGATGGTTTGGCTCAGTGGATAGAGCCATGACCTGCAGACTGAAGGGTCCTGGGTTCAATTCCGGTCAAGGACACAGTCCTCAATTGTGAGCTCAATCCACAGTAGGGGGCCTATGGGAGGCAGCAGATCAATTCTCTCTCATTATTGATGTTTTTATCTCTATCTCCCTCTTCCCTCCTTTCCTCCTTTCTGAAATCAATAAAAATATAACAAAAAAATAGGCCATGAATCAAACATCGCTGTTCTCCATCCAGCCCCCTCACACCTCTTTTTTCTTCACTCCACCCTCCACACACACTGCTGTGTTCTGTAAAATGGGGTCAGGATTTCTACTTCAACCAAGGGTGCTGCTTTCTCATGGCCTTCCTTCCCCACCCATCTCTGTTCCAAGTTCTGTGGGGTTTCTCCCTCTCTCCCCATTCATCTAACTTGGTGGGCCCTGCTCTGCCCCCTCCTCCTGTGACTTCCTCTCTGCAGCCTTCCCCTTTCTTCTCTGGGGACAGTGCTCCCAAACGTTGTGCAGGGTGGGGTGGGGCTGATATAAGGTATAGCATATGAAATATAGTCACTAACATTGTAATAACTATGTATGGTGCCAGGTGTGTACAAGCCTTATTGGGGGATCACATCATTTTATATAATAAAGAAGTAATATGCAAATTAACCCTCACATCCTCATGTCACAAGATGGCCACCCCCCCCCATTGTCACAAGGTGGCCACCCCCATGTCATCACATGATAGCTGCCACAAGATGGCCACCCCCACATCATCACAGATGGCTGCACCCATGTCATCAAAAGGTGGCCACACAATGCCAAAACCGGTTTGGCTCAGTGGTAGAGCGTCGGTCTGCGGACTGAAAGGTCCCGGGTTCGATTCCGGTCAAGGGCATGTACCTTGGCTGTGGACACATCCCCGGTAGGGGGTGTGCAAGAGGCAGCTGGTCGATGTTTCTCTCTCATTGACATTTCTAGCTCTCTATCTCTTTCCCTTCCTCTCTGTAAAATATCAATAAAATATATTTTTAAAAAAAGGTGGCCACACAAGATGGCTGTCCCCACAGCATCACAAGATGGCCACCCACATGTTGTCACAAGATGGACACCTTCCATGTAGTCACATCATGGCTGCCAAAACATGGCTGCCCCCACTTTGTCATAAAATAGCCACAAGATTGCTACCCACATCATCACAAGATGGCCTCCACAAGATGGCCACCCTCATGTCATCACAATATGACCACCACTGATGACTACCCCTACTTTGTAAGAAGATAGCCACCCCCATGTCATCACAAGATGGCTGACCCCACATTGTCACAAGATGGCCAGCAGGGGAGGGCAGTTGGGGGCTATCAGGCCAGCAGGGGAGTAATTAGACATCAATCAGGCTGGGAGGGGAGTGGTTAGGGGGATATCAGGATGGTAGGCAGAAGCAGTTAGGGGCAATTAGGCAGGTAGGCAGGTGAGTAGTTGGGAGCTGGCAATCCCAGATTGTGAGAGGGTTCCCAGATTGGAGAGGGTGCAGGCTGGACTGAGGGACACCCCTCCTCCAGTGCATAAATGTTTTGCAATGAGCCTGTAATAAATTATATAATTGTTTAACCATTATGCTGTATACTTGAAACTAATATAAAACAATATTGAGTGTCAACTGTAATATAAAAAAAATCTTATGGATATAAATTAGTATCTAAGAACCTAACTTCAGACGAAACAAGATGGCGGCCTAGGTAGTCACCTAAGCTGCCACCTCATCAACAATTTGGAGAAAAACAACAGCAGCTAAAATCAAAAGGGATCACATCAGATCCACAGGAGAGCTGGCGGAATGGGATGGCTACAACTAGAGGGAAGGAAAAGCACCGCTGCCACCATGTGGAGTTTAAAGCTGCAGTGGAACCGGAGCCTCAGCTGCCACTGCCACAGCTGCCGCCAGTGAGGGAGGCCCACCGGGAGCAGAGCTCGCCCCACCCTGGGCCCAGGGAGTGGGCTGTCTGGGAGCCTGGCCTCCGTGCACACAACTTTCCCAGCCTGCTCGCCATGGGAGTGAGGGAACCTGCGCCGAGTCGTGGCTGCACCTTCCACTCCCGCCTGGAGCGAGCCGCCTTGGAGCCCAGCCTCCGCGCCCACAGCCTTCTCAGCCCACCCGCCGTGCTAGCCAGGGAGCCCGGTGCAAGGCCATGGCCACGCCTTCTGCTCTCGGCCCCAGCAGGCCCTCCGCCAGGCTGGCCCACTTGCTTGTGGAGCGTAATGGAGGACCGAGAGGACCCAGGGGAGCCGTGTGACCTGGGGTGGCAGTGGGACCCAGTGGAGCCCCTATGTTCATAGCAGCACAATTTACAATAGCTAGTATTTGGAAACAGGCTAGGTGCCCATCAGCAGATGATTGGAGCAGAAAACTATGGTACATCGACATAAAGGAATACTATGCTGCCATAAAAAAGAAGGAATTCTCATCATTAGCAGTAACCTGGATGGAATTAGAGAGCATCATGCTGAATGAAATAAGCCAGTCAATGAAAGAGAAATACCACATGTCCTCACTCATTTATGGATAATAAAGAATATTATAAACTAATGAACAGAAAGATAGATATAGTGACAGTAAAGCAATAAGCAGACTGTCAAATGACAACGGGGAGGGTAGGGATCTAGCGGAGATAAGAGATCAACCGAAGGACTGGTATGCATGCATATAAGTACAACCAAATGACACAAAACTCTGGGGAGGGAGGGCATGTATGGGAAGTGGGGGGGGTCAATGGTAAGCAATGTACACATATAATACCTTAATAAAACAGATTTGCAGATTAAAAAAAAGAACCTAATTTCATTTTAAAGTGAATATAAAACCATAACATAATTAGCATTATTATAAAGTATTATAAAGTGAGAAATTATAATTTTAATATACTCTTGCTCAGGTTTTCCTATATTTTACATTCCATTGATTTGAGCAAACTATAAGGAATCTACACTAATAATCCTATCAAATAAAAGAGTAATATGCAAATTAATCATCACTCAGCTGCAACAATAAACCACACCCACAAGCCACGCCCACCATCCAATCAGAGGAAGTATGCAAATTAACCCCAACCAAGATGGCTGCAGCCACAGAGAGCAGGAGGGAAGCTTGGGTTTCCCTGGCAATGAAGGAAGCCAAGCTTTCCGCCTGCCCTTGCCAGTGTAGGCCTTCATTCAAGGCTACAAACGTTCAATTATAGAAGGTAAACAAATCCAAACAGAAATGGTGGCAGCCAGAGAGCTGGAAAGATCGGGAGGCTAGGATTGACTCTGTCAATGGAGGAATCCAAGCTTTCCACACACCCTGGCTGGCCCAGGCCTCCACTTAAGGCTACAAAGTTTTAATTATAGAAGATATATAAACCCCAACTGAAACTTTCTCTCTCTCTGGCCACTTTTAAGATTATTACTCTGTTGTTGGTGTTTGCCAATTTAGTTAGAATGTGCCTTGGTGTCAGTCTTTTGGGGTTCATTTTGCTTGGGACTCTGTGAGCTTCTTGGATTTGTGTGGGGTTTTTTCTTTCCTATATCAGGGAAGTTTTCTGTCATTATTCCTTCAAACAGGTTTTCTATTCCTTGCTCAGTTTCCTCTCCTTCTGGAACCCCTATTATGGGGATGTTGTTTTGTTTCATGTTGTCCCAAAGTTCCCTTAGGCTCTCCTCCTGCTTTTAAAAAATTTTTTTCTAGAAGCTGTCTACTTGGGTATTGTTTTCCCACCTTGTCTTCTAGCTCACTGATGTGGTACTCTGCTTTTTCTAGTCTATTCTTCACACTTTCTATTGAGTTCTTTACAGCAGTAATGTCATTTTTCATTTCTTCTTGGTTCTTCATTTCCTCTTGGTTCCTATTAATATTGTTGAATTTGTCTTCCTTTCTTTTCAGCCACCTTAAGACCATTTCTCTGAATTATTTCTCTGACAGGTTGCTTGTCTCCATTTCATTTACTTCCTTTTCTGGTGATACCTCCTTTTCTTTCATATGCAGGCTGTTTCTTTGTATTCCCAGGGTCTCTCTTTTCCGAATGTCTTGTTATATAGTTCTCTCTCTCCTGCATTGTCTTAAGGGCACTAAATATAACACAACCAGGTACAACACACAAGGCACTGAACAGGAATGCATTCTTAACTCCAAAGAAAGGTGATCACCAGAGAAAGGCAAATTAGGGATAGAAGAGAAAGAAGAAAGGGAAAAAGTGGGGGGGGGGTGTACCAAATGAAATTTGGAAAAGGGGAAAAAAAGGTAAGAGAGAAAAAAAGATAATAAGATAGAAAAGGGGAACAAACTATATATATGGGGAGAAAACTCCAATAGAACAGCCACTAATCCCAGCATATGCCAGCAACAAGTACCTGAAGATTAATACAAACTACAAAAAACAACTAATATAAAGCAAGGTGAAGGAAAACAGAAGCAAAAAAACACACAAAAACAAAGCAAACAAAAACAGAAAAAGAATAAGCAAAAAAAACTCACAAAAAAGAAAAAAATTGATATAATCAACATTCAAGCATACAACAACAAAAGGACAGAGATAAAAAACATTTTTTTTTGGATAGTTAAGACATATAAGAGAATTGTATATGGACTTGGAGCAGGGGATTGGAAATTAGGTATATAAGTTGGGTGAAATTTTAACAGGGGTAAAAAGAAAGAACAGGGAAAATATAAAGCAGGAAAGGGATAAGAGGAAAAGGACACCAAAAGAGGAAAAGTTAGGAAGAGAATGATGGCATAAAGATAAAGTTAAAATAGAGTAAAACGATGCTAAAGAAAAGATGAAAATAGAATGTATAATACTAATCCTAAAGTAAAATAAAGAGAAAATAAAATGACACTTTCTTTAAAAAGAAATAAAATAGTAGTAGTAATAATACTGATTGAAAATAAAAATGTTTTTTAGTTTGACACGCCTCTTCATCCAATAATGCTTGGTCTTCAAACGTTTTCAGTCGACCTAGATGTTCTTTGTCTTTCATGTTGAAATCTTCATTTTTAAAGCATTTAAACCAGTGTTCACAAGTATCTTGAGATGGAGCATGTTCACCATAAGCTTCCCGAAGTATATAATAACTTTCAGTAGCACTTTTCTTCCAAATAAAGTAATGAATTAAAACTTCCTGCAAATGCTCTTTTTTTGGCACAAAATTCCACATTTTTTAGTGTAAAAATATCTATGATGTTAACACCTTCACAAAATTTGACATAAAGTTTTCAAGCTTGTTATCAATACAACAAAATAGTATACATATCAAATCACATATATATCAACATATGTGTAACTCCATCTATTGGAAAAAAAATCTGCATTATTAATCGGCACACCTGGTATATGCCTATTCTTGTGCCAGTACCAGGCTGTTTTGATTATAATGGTTTTGTAGTATAACTTTATATCTAGTACTGTGCTTCCTCCTATTTTATTCTTCTTTTTTAAGATTGCTGCAGCTATTCGGGGTCTTTTATGGTTCCTTATAAATATTTGGAATATTTGTTCTAGCTCTGTCAATTTTAATAGTGATTGTATTCAATCTATAGATTGCTTTGAGTAGTATAGACATTTTAATGATGTTTATTTTTCTAATTAATGAACATGGTATACATTTCCATTAGTTTGTATCTTCTTCTATTTCTTTTTTCAATATCCTATAGTTTTTCAAGTACAGATCATTTACATCCTTAGTTCAGTTTACTCATAGGTATCTTAATTTTGTTGTTGTAATGGTAAATGGGATTGCTTTTTTAGTTTCACTTTCTGAGAGTTCATTATTGGTGTATAAAAATGCCATCAATTTATGTTGATTTTGTGTCCTGCTACCTTTGTGAATTCATTTATTAAGTGTAATATTTTCCTGGTGGAATCTTTAGGGTTTTCTATGTACAATATCATGTCATTTGAAAGTAATTAAAGTTTTACAAAGATAATTTCTTAGTATCCCTATGGTCACTCTTCTGAAATGTAATTCACCTGTGTAAACTCTTCAGTGGCATCCCATTGTTGTCAGGATTAAAACAAAAAATTTTAACTTTTCTGTAAGGCCTTGCATCATCTGACCTCTATTTAACTTTTAACTTGACTTGTCAAGGTGTCCCAAAGCAGTCTGTGACCCACCACTTTGGTCTTCTCTCTGGAAATACCCTCCCCTACCCACCACTCTCCTTCAGGTCATCTCTTACTCTGACTCCAAAGCCCAGGTCAAAACTACTTCTTTGGGGAAGCATTTTTTCATGGGATTAGGCCCTCTGTCATATGACCTCAAAGCACTGTACTCTTCTATTTTCTAGCTCTTTTCTCAATTCTAATTAAGTAACTAATTATATAAATTATATTGGCTGTGAAATGACTGCCAACCCCTCTCAGTGACCTCCACCCTTTCACTTATAGTTGTGTCTTCTAGAATTCCTAATCGTAACAGGAATTCAATAAAAATGGGTTGAATTAATCAACTAATAAAAGTAATCTAAACTCACTTCAGCCAGCCAAACTCTGTGATTGATAATATTTTGGTAATATTTCTGTGTACTAAAATGGAATAGCCAGTTTTTAACTTCCCCAAGTCAATGGTAAGTTAGGAGGCTTCAAAGGAAGGGTACTGCCTACTCTTCTTCCCACCTTTGACTTCTAATGGTGAACTGTATTTTAGAAATGGTGGGAGCCTCCTTTGCTATGAGAAAACCTCTCTGCCCTCTCTTCAACAGAAATTCTATACCAGGACTACTTTGCACAATAGTGTTGACAAAGAGAGTAGAGGAAATCTCCAAAAATATCAATATCTTATCAGAGAGTGAGTGCCTCAGAGAGCAAGGTAATTAGGAATAGAAAAAGAGAGAACTTCCATGTACAATGTGACTGGCTTTTATTCCATTTGCTCATGAACATATATCCAGGGACAGCTGCATTCCTTTGGTTTATAAACTAATGAAGTCAACAGTCTAATCAAGGGGGATGTTCCTGGAAATTAAATAATGAATGGGATTTTGCTATGGTCTATATTAAATTAATTTATTTCCAGAGAAAATGAGTTTACTTCCCAGATACCTCTTTTTCATAATCTAGACAATAGAAATAGGAGGCAATAGAAAAAAAATTGTCATCTCTACATTCTATTGCAGTTCCTGGTGGTTCGCATGTATGTGCTGGCTCATTTTTAAAGATCCTAGGCCAGCCGAAACAGGTTTGGCTCAGTGGTAGAGCGTCGGTCTGCAGACTGAAAGGTCCCAGGTTCGATTCCGGTCAAGGGCATGTACATTGGTTGCGGGCACATCCCCAGTGGGGGGTGTGCAAGAGGCAGCTGGTCGGTGTTTCTCTCTCATCGACATTTCTAGCTCTCTATCTCGCTCCCTTCCTCTCTGTAAAATATCAATAAAATATATATTTAAAAAAATAAAGATTCTAGGCCAGAATTTCCCTCAAGTTGGGCTTGTCTGATTGTTTCTCACAATTAAATTCAGATGAAACATTATTTTAAGTGGAAATTCTAAATAGATGATGGCAGGAGACACATGTCATTTTGTTCTCTATTTCTATTCCCACACCACTATAAACACACACTTTAGAAATAGATAACACTCAAGCAGTTCTATAAGGCTAAGCCTGTTCCTACAAACAGACAGCTTTTTATTCTTTTGCATTCTGACTAGGCCAGATATGCAAAGATGTTGTTTGTTTATGAATAAGCAAAGATCTGGGCTCACCATTGACTTACCTTTTTCAATTAAACCCCATAACCTTTGGCTAAAGATCCTGGATATGTTCTCCATAGAGTCCAAGTCACTTTTAAAGATGTCTCTGAACAGCGAGTCAATAATTTGTTTGGAAGAATTGTCCAAGTGTTGCACAGAAGGAAATGTTAGACAAAGAAAGAAATATACAAGGACAAATGAACATTCTCAACATAGAGCATGTTTAACAGAGCATGGTCATTCAACAAATAATTTTGATCCAAGCACTATTCTAAATGCTGGTCTATGGCTATGAACTAAACTAACAAGGCATACTTCTCCTCCTACTCTAATAAAATGTTTTCCTCTTTTGAAAAAAAAAGTAAATGTTTTTGAAGGATTAAAAGATATTTCCTTTGGAAATTATCATTGCTATTTCTGTATTTATAGAGATAAATAAGTACCTAGAGAAAAAACCTTCTGGGAAGAGACATGCCAGAATGTTGAGACTGGTTGTCTTTCTCCATGGAAAGCAGTGGTTTCAGAGTTTATAGTTGTCTGATAGGCATTTTTTTTCCTGTGTTTCCCATGACTATAGTGTTTCTGTGTAACCATAAACTTATATTAGTTTTATTACCTGAAAAATGGAATTCCTGCTCTTACGAGCAATGTTTCCAAAGCCCAGGAGCTCTGGCCTGAGGCTGAGTGGTGTGCAGAAAAGGAACCCCCCAGTGTCACACAGGTGGGTGCTGTGGGGCACCAGGGCTGGCTTTGAAACCAAGGCTTCCTCTGGAAATTCTGTGAGAGAGGAAAAACAGGAAGGGTGCAGAGAGGAGCAAACACTAAGGTCTAGTCTAGGTGAATACTACAAAGATGTCACTTTTTTTTTTTTATCAATTTGACTATGAGCTGGTATCTTTATCTTTAATTTTTTTGAACAACTGAAGGCATAAAGGTACCCTACTTTAGCTATGTATTTACTAATTTTCTGAGCAAATTATAATATGGATTAACCACATTACCCCCAGGGAGTTCCCTATACCCTCTAAGTCAGTAAACTAAATGAGAGCTGATGAAGGTCTGACATGGCATGTCTGGAGAAATTTAAAGTATGTGTCCTCATCAAGTATAAAGGGAGTCAGCATGAAACGAGAAGAGGCAGTAAAGAGATCATTGGTTTGAATCGTTATCTTATTTCTGACATTATCTTAGCCTGGAGGAGACACACTGAGCACCCACATTGTGCCTGGCCTCAAACTGGGGAATGAGTATATGGTGCTAAGGCATATGCACTGCCCTCATATGAACTTCCCTTTCAGGAAAGGGGCCAGACAGTGCATGGGTACAATGTAAATTAGGGATTAAGAATGTGTTAAATATTGAAACCAAGTAGAGAGTGACAGAAAGTTATGAGAAAGGAACTACTGATAACAGTCAGGAGGGCCTCTGAGATTAGACCATTAAGGGGAGAGGACTGTTAAAGGATGAGAATGCATCTGCATTTGTACGTGAATCCTCAGGAACTGTGGTACAGTTTAGGGACAAGCTTTCTCTCTTCAAAAACATCCAGATTTTGCCTTGTATTTCCATTTTCTAGATTCTAAAAGTGAGCTGTTCAGGAAATTATTTCTTTTACTCTAGAAATTTTAAATGTTGAGGAAAGGGAAAATAAATACTGTTTTAAACTCAAATTAGTACTCCCCCCCCCTTTTTTTTTTTAAAAAAAAAGAAGTATTAATTACTCTTTATTTGATATTTTATGTACACCACACTAAAATACCTTTAGTTCAGTAAAAGGCAACAGTTTAGATACAGGTAATTTTAATTAAATTGGCATAATTGGGACCAAAAAGATAAAATGGTCACTGCTAGGTTTTCTGCAGTGCTTGCCTTCTAAAATTTTTTTAAAAATATTCTTTATTATTGAAAGTATTACATATGTCCTCTTTCCCCCCAATGTTCCCTTATAGCTCGCCTTCACCTAGGCCTCCAAACCCTTTTGTCTGTATCCATGGTTCTGCATACAAATCTTTGGCTGGTTACCTCCCATCCACCCACCTTCCCCCACCTTCCCTCTGAGATTCCACATTCTGTTCCATGCATCTGTCCGTGTCTCTGGATCCACTCTGTTCATCAGTTTATTTTATTACTTAGATTCCAAATAAGAGTGAGACTATGTGTTACTTGTCTTTGACTGACTTATTTCACTTAACATGATACTATATGTTTCAAAGGGTAGGAGATTCTTCCTTTTTACTGCTGCATAGTAGCAGTATAAATGTACCACAGCTTTTTTTATCCACTCATCTACTGATGGGCACTTGAGCTATTTTTCTATCTTAGCTATTATATTAATATCATTTTAATCTCTTAAACAATTCAAATCAAGTCACTAATCAAAATATGGTTAGAAATTTTTGTAATTTAAGCAACCATAATGTGCATGAGATATTGAATGCTGGCTTTTTATGCAGGAACTAGAGGCCTGGTGCACAAAATGCATGCACTGGGAGTTGGTGTCCCCTCAGCCCAGCCTGCACTCTCTTCAATCCAGGACCCCTCAGGGAATGTCTGACTGCTGGGGATAAGGGCCAAACCAGCAGTTGGACATCCCTCTCACAATCCTGGACCACTGGCTCCTAATCACTCACCTGCCTGCCTGATCACCCCTAACTGCCCTCCACTGAAGGCCTGATTGCCCCTCACTGCCCCACCTGCTGGCCTGTTCTCCCCATACTGCCCCTCCCCTGCCAGCCTGGTCACCCACAACTGCCCCTCTGCTGGCCTGGTCACCCCCTCACTGCCCCGCACCATCCTAATCACCCCCAACTGCCCATCCTGCTGGCCTTGTTGCCCCCAACTGCTCACCCTGCCACCAGCTTGGTCACCCCTAACTCACCCCCCCCCCCTTGCCAGCCTGGTCGCCTCACATAGCCTATTTGTTCAGTCATTTGGTTGTTCCTCATTATTCCCTCCCCTACCCCCCTTGCTGGCCTGGTAGTCCCATGCAGCCTGTTTGTTCAGTTGTTTTGGTGATCTCTCACTAACCCCCCTGCCGATCTGGTCACAACCTTGTGAGGATGTGATGGTCAATTTGCATATTACCTCTTTATTACATAGGATAAGAGTTTGTCTATCCACCAGTGACTACCATGGGGGTATCAGACTAATCTCTATTTCACCTCATGGACAGATGAAAGCAACTGTCTTGTTTTAGTTTTACTTTCTCATGCAGCTTTGAATATTTGGAAGTTCATTATGCAAACACTAATTTATTGATCACTGTAATATCTTTTTTTGATGTTGCTGTTAAATGGGTAGCTAAACATTTTACCCAGGTCCCTTATCAGATAAACTGTCACTGAGCTTATAACAAAAACTAATAATTACCTTCTGGTTTGACTTGTAAAATTTTATTATCTTATTAATAAAAGCCTATGTGGTAGTGATGCCCTCATGTTGTGACAAGTGATTGCCAGGAGGCTGCGTGTATAGCAGGTGTGCATGGGTGGGCAGGAACTTGACACTGCGTGTGTGGTGCAGAGGTGGGTCCCACAGCTCCAGCCTATCTCTTTGGGGCAATCCATCAAGGAGCCCCAGATGAATGGGCAGGGCCTACCTCTTTGGGGCTATTGAATGTGGGGTTCCCAAACTGTGAGAGGGCACATGCCAGGCTGGGGGACCCACCCCATTCATGCATAAATTTCATTCACTGGGCCTCTAGTAGTTTCATAAAAAGGACCAAAGTTAAGTCTACACTGAACAGAATTAAAGAGGACTCACAGGTTTAAGGGTTTTTATAAAGATACTTGAAAAGTAGAATCACATTACAGCAGCAATCACAGCACAAGGGGAGACTCCACAGTGTCACTCAATATTATTTCCAGCTCAGAATCAGGCTCTGTAATTCCTGATTCAAGAATTTTGGACAAATATGTGCCCTTTTTATAACTGAAAAATGCAAGGGGATAGATTATGTACAGTCAGTGATTCTCAAACTTCAGTGAGCAATAGGATCACCTGGAGGGCTTATTAAAACACACAGATTGTTGGGTTTGAAAAAGCAGAAATGAAGAATATATATATATATATATATATATATATATATATATATATACAGTTTCATATATATACCAGCAAACAAAACAAAAACCTGTTAACCGTGGTTACAACTAGAGTTTGGCCAAAAACAGCAGGGACAGGACTTTTCCTTACATATTCTTTTGTACTTTTAAATATGTACCATATGAATATATTGCTTCAAATATATAAATTTGAAGTAATATATATGGTTATATAGGTTAATGGCCTGAATGTTAAAAATACTAACTCTAGCCTATTTTGTCACTTAATGTAGTCATACATAGTTTTCTGTGTTTTTTTTCCTTCTTTTCTAGAAACGAAGCCTTTGATTTCACAGTAACTGCTGAACTCACATAAAAATGGGAGGAGTCATGAGAAGGGAAGAGTTCAAAGAGTTTATAGTAATAAATTTCAAACAATAAACACACTCTACAAACTTCTTGCAAGTGTTTGGCTGTTTGAAAAGTGACAGCTTATGATCCTCCGTATGAGAACTGATCCATGGATATCAGAAGGGCACAAACTTCAAACTACATTTCCTTTCTCATGGGAAAGCATTGCTAAAGAAAATGGACTCAGAACTGCTAGCATCCTCTGGAATGACAAGAGACACTGATAATTCAGAATCACGGAGCAAAACACTGCTTCTTAGTTTCTCCTATTATTTAATAGCCTATTGAAGTATAATGAACATACAATAAGCTTCATATATTTAAAGTGCACAATTTGATAAATCTTGACACAAGTATACACCAATGGAACTATCACCACAATCAAAATAACACACATTTCCATTGCCCACTATGGGTTCTTTTGTAATTTCTCTTTCTCATCCCTCATTTATTTAGGCAACCATGGCTTTGCTTTCTGTTTCCATAGATTCATTTGCATATTTTAGAATTTTATACAAACAATTCACGCAATATGTATACTTTCTTATGTGGCTTCTTTACTCAGCATTGTAATTTTGAGATTTACCCATGTTGTGTATATCAAGAGTTCATTCCTTTTGATACCACAATTTGTGCATCCATTCCTGCTGATGGACATTGGCTTCTTTCTGATGAACCAGTGATGTTTTTCTATTTCTAGTCTACCTCAGTCCCTCCATTTTATAGATCAAGAACTGGAAATTCATCTGTGAATAAGGACAGCTTTACTTCTTCTTTTCCAATTTGGATGCCTTTTATTTCTTCTTCTCTGATTGCTATGGCTAGTACTTCCAGCACTATGTTGAACAGAAGTGGTGAGAGCGTCTTGTTCCTGTCTTAAAGGAAATGATTTTAGCTTTTGCCCATTGAGTATGATGTTGGCTGTGGGTTTGTCACATATGGCTTTTATTATGTTGAGCTATGATCCTTCTATTCCCACCTTGCTGCGAGTTTCTATCAAGAAAGGGTGTTGGATTTTGTCAAATGCTTTTTCTTCATCAATTGATATGACTAATATGGTTTTTATCTCTCAATTTGTTTATATGATGTATCATTTTGGTTTGTGAACATTGTGCCATTTATTGGTTTGCGAATATTGTATCATCCTTGCATGCCCGGGATAAATCCTACTTGGTCGTGGTGCATGATCTTTCTGATGTACTGCTGAATCCGATTTGCTAGAATTTTGTTGTTTTAGCGTCTATGTTCATGAGGGATAATGGTCTATAATTCTCTTTCATTGTGTTATCTTTATCTGGTTTTGGTATTAAGGTGATGCTGGCTTCATAGAAGGAGCTTGGAAGTGCTCCCTTTTCTTGAATGTTCTGGAATAGTCTGGGGGAGGACAGGTTTCATTACCTTCTTGAATGTTTGGTAAAACTCCCTTGTGAAGTCATCTGGCCATGGAATTTTGTTTGCTGGCAGATTTTTTAAATGACTGCTTCAATAATTATCAGCCTGTTGAGATTTTTAGACTCTTCCTGAGTAAGTTTTGGGTGGTTGCATTTTTCTAGGAATGTGTCCATTTCCTCTGTGTTGTCTAATTTGTTAGAATAGAGTTGTTCATAGTATTTTCTAATAATCCTTTGTATTTCTGTGGGGTCTGGTGTTATTTCACCTCTTTCATTTCTGATTTTGTTTATTTGGGTCCTCTTTCTTTGCTTCTTGGTAAGCCTGGCTAGAGGTTCATCGATCTTGTTTATCTTTTCAAAGAACCAGCTCTTGGTTTTGTTAATCTTTTTTCTGTTGGTTTTTTTGGTTTTTTTTTGGTTTTTTGGTCTCTATGTCATTCATTTCTGATCTGATCTTTATTATTTTCTTCCTTCTGCTCACTGTGGGCTTTTCTTGTTGCTCCCTTTCTAATTTTTAAGTTGTTGAGTTAGATGATTTATTACCATTTTTTCTGGTTGTTTGGCCTGTAAAGCTATAAACTTCCCTCTCAGGATTGCTTTCAATGTGTCCCAAAGAATTTACACTGTTGTGTTTTTATTGTCACTAGTCTCCAGGATGTTTTTAACTTCTTCTTTGATCTCCTTGATAACCCAAACATTTTTTAGTCCCATGCTACTCAGCTTCCAAGAGTTTGAATTTTTTGGAGTGTTTTTATTATAGTTTATTTCTAGTATGTCATTGTGATTTGAGAAAATGCTTGATATGATTTTAATCTTTTTGAATTTGGGGAGACTTTGCTTGTGACCCAAATATGTAGTCTATTTTTGAAAATGTCCCATGTGCACTTGAGAAGAATGTATATTTTGTGGCTTTGGGGTGAAATTATCTGAAGATGTCAGTTAGGCCCATATGATCTAGTGTGTCATTTAGAATTGCTGTTGTTGTTTTTTTGATGATTTTTTTTTGTTGGTCTAGAGGATTTATCCAGCAATGTCAGTGGATATCATGATTGCATTGATGTTGATCTCTCTCTTGATATCTTCCAGGAGATTTTTTTATCTATTTGGGTGCTCCTGCATTAGGTGCATATATGTTTACCAGAGTTATATCTTCTTGTTGAATTGCTCCCTTTAGTATTATGTAATGACCTGCCTTATCTCTTATTATGGCCTTTACTTTGAGGTATATTTTATTTGATATAAGTATCGCAACCCCAGATTTTTTCTCATTTCCATTTGCCTAGAAAATGTTTTTCCATCCCTTCACTCTCAGTCTGTGTGAATCTTTTGCTCCTAGGTGGGTCTCTTGTAGACAGCAAATATATGGGTCATGTTTTCTTATCAATTCAATTATCCTATGTCTTTTGATTGGTGCATTTAATCTGTTTACATTTAATGTTATTATTGATAAGTACCCGTTTGTTGTCATATTTTTCCTTAGTGTTTGTTTTTCTTCTTGCCTTTCTATTTCTTCTTTTTACAGCAGTCCCTTTAGCATTCCTTACATTGCTGGCTTGGTAGTGATAAACTCTCTTAGCCCTTTTTTTGTCTGTGAAGCTTCTGATTCCACCTTCAATTTTGAAAGATAGCCTTGCTGGGTATAGTATTCTTGGGTTCAGTCCATTGTTTTGCACCACTTTGTATATTTCATTCCATTCCTTTCTAGCCTGGTGTGTTTCTATTCAGAAATCAGTTGCTATTCTAATAGGAGATCCCTTGTAAGTAACTTTTGTCTCTCTCTTTCAGCCTTTAAGTTTCTCGCTTTGTCATTTGTGTTTGCCAATTTAATTATGATGTGTCTTGGTGTCGGTCTTTTGGGGTTCAACTTGTTTTGGATTCTATGAATCTTATATTTGGATAGGTTTTTTCTTGCCGATATCAGGGAATTTTTCTGTCATTATTTCTTCCAGTAGGTTTTCTATTCCTTTATTTTCTTCCTTTCCTTCTTGTATCCCTATTATTCTAATTTTGTTTCATTTTGTGTTGTCCCAAAGCTCCCTTAGGCTTTCCTCTTGCTTTTTAAGTCTTCTTTCCAGTAGCTGCTGCGTTTGTGTGTTTTTTCCTACCTTGCCTTCTACTTTGCTGATGTGGTCCCCAACCTCTTCTAATCTACTCTTCAAACCTTCCATTGTGTTTTTTATTGCAGCTATGTCATTCTTCATCTCCTCTTGATTTCTTTTCATGTTGGTGACATTCTCATTCAGCTCCTTGTAGTTCTCATTGAGTTGTGTGTATTTGTCATTGAGTTGTGTGCATTTGTCCTCCAGTCATTTAAACATCCTTATAACCATTACTCTGAATTCTATCTCTGATAAGCTCAAGTACCTTGTTGAAGGTACATAGACAATAGTCAGAGCATAAAACCTTAAATTGTTAGAATGTTTGAGCTGAAAGCAACATCAAGGGTACCTCTCTCTGTGTGATTTTTAAAAACCATTTAATTTGAAATTTAAATTGTGATCTACAAGGATTAATCATTTCTCTTAATCTAGGGTAAAGTCAGAAGGCTTTGCCAGGTAAGTATTGATACCCTCTTATCCAAATTCATGAGAAGGGAAGAGTTCTTAACATGAGTCTATCATAGGGAAAATTCTGTAATGTCCTATCAACCTAAGATGACCTTCTCTTCCCAGAGGAACAGCAGTGTGCTAACTTAAATTTTAGAAGTTAAAAATACTTATAACAAAAATAA
Source organism: Vespertilio murinus (assembly GCA_963924515.1). Classification (NCBI taxonomy): domain Eukaryota; kingdom Metazoa; phylum Chordata; class Mammalia; order Chiroptera; family Vespertilionidae; genus Vespertilio; species Vespertilio murinus. The sequence continues at coordinate 104,973,509 of OZ004706.1, read as the reverse complement.
AATAATATAAAAATTCAATTAGATATATTAAAAACAAAGCTAATAAATATTGAAAACTCATTGCTTCCTAATTATTTTATTACATTATACCATCGTGGGGGCTCTTAAGGCTACTTACAGCTCTTGTATCCCTCTGGCAGAAATACTGCCCAGTGATGGGATGTCACACATTTCTTCCTAATTCTCCATTCAGTAGTGTAATGTTGATAGCTTTAAATCAGCTTTGGGAGAATTTATACCATTAAAATTGGCAAAAGCTCTAAGTTAGAGTTTGATTTATTATTTGGTTGATTTTCTTGACTTAACATGATGGAGAAATGGTAATTATGCAGATTAACTTTTAAAATGTGTCATATCTGTGACCATAACATTTTGACTAGCATAAAATTGAAAATTATCCTTCCAATATTTGAAAACTATTATTAAAAATATATCAAATAAGTTGCTCACATCATTGATGAATAAGTTATATTCAGATATATATCTTTATTATCTTTGTTGTTTTACTTTCATTACTTGTTAACATAAAAATATCAACCAATACTGATATTTATGGTGAAACTATACTCAGACTACTGGTATTACACATTTCCCAACACACCACTGTGTAAGAGGGTTTGGGGGTCTTTAAATTAAGCCCTATATAAACAACAACAACAAACAAACAAGTAAACAAAAAACCTGTAAGGAATGTTATGTCTATAAGACTAGTTTTTTTTCTAGGTCATGTAGGAGGACAAAGTGAAAACCAAAGTAAAATAAGAACACAGTGAAATTAGAGCCTCTGATAAAAATATGGCATTTTAAATTTAATGTAATTAAAAATAAATACAATAAGATATTTCAAAAAGTCATAGAATAAAAGTCTCTCTCCCACCTGCACCCTTACCACCTCTTCCCCAAAGCACCTCCTTTACAGCTGCTGAGTTTGCTTAAAGAGATGGTTTATATGTAAACAAGTAATATGTATCCTCTCCCTCACCATTTTTATACAAAAAATATTATAAAATACACACTATTTTGCACTTTGTTTCCCTCCACTTATAAATCTATTAAGATCAGTACCATAGCTGCACAGTGTTATAGAGTATGAATGGAACATCATTTGTTTACCTATTATTTAACTGTAATGTAGAGGTATTGTAATGGTTCATAATAGGGCTTAACTTTACTTCATTTATTTAGTTATTCAGATATGTGCTATTATCTTGCTGTTATTTTTCTTTCTCTTCTCACTAAGTTATAGAACATGAATCTGCTCATGTAAACATCAGCACACATTTACTGAGCACCTGCTAGTTGACTTTCACGTGAGAAATTCAAAAATAAAATTTAAGGTATAATTTGGTCTTAACACTCATAATATAGCTTGGAAATAAGGGAATCCTATCTAATAAAAGAGGAACATGCAAATTGACCGTACCTCTGCTATAGCCACAAGCCACACCCACCAGCCAATCAGGAGCTAGCATACAAATTAACCCAACCAAAATGGTAGTTGCCGCAGAGCTGGAGCAAGCAGGAGGCTTGGGTTGCCCACGGTGATGGAGGAACTCAAGCTTCCCACCCACCCTAGCCAGCCCTGTCCTCTGCTCAAGGCTACACAGTTTCAATTATAGAAGATAAATAAATCCCAGATAACTGCTTCCAGCCAACCCTCGCCTCTGCTCAAGAAGGTACTGAAAAAAAAAAGAAAAAAAAAAAGGAGGGGCTGGTAGCCTAGATCACCAGGGTAGGGGGGAGTAGGCTGGCCAGCCTGAAAACAGCCCTCAGCTCCTCACCCAAGCTTGCCATACTCCCATGGGGTGAGGGTCCCCCCTGGAGGGCTTGGCTAGCATGAAAACAGCCATCAGCCATTCACCCAAGCTGGCCAGGCCACTCCAGCAGGGACCTCCACCCTGAAGAGGGTGTAGCCAGCTTGAAAACAGCCCTCAACTCCTCACCCAGGCTAGCCACGCCCTCTCACTGGGGACCCTCACTCCATGGGATTGTGGTTGGCCTGCAAACCACCACAGACTCCTAGCCCAGGCTTCCCCACACCCCAACGGAACCCCCACCCTGATCTGGGACACTCTTCAGGGCAAACCAGTTGGCCCCCACCCTTGCACCAGTCCTCTATCTATACTAATAAAAGTTAATATGCTAATTAGACTGGGACACCTTCCAAGAAACCTTCCAGAAATTCTTCTGGTGAAAGCCATGGTGGTGAGGCTGAGGTATAGGCAGTTAGAGGCTAAGAGGGGAGGGTAGCTGTGTGTGATCAGGCTGGAGGGGGGGGCGCTGTTGGGAGTAAGCATACCAGCAAGGGGGTCAGTTGGGGGCGATCAGAACAGTGGTGGAGGGAGAAGTTTGGAGTGAGCAGGCCAGCAAGGGGGAAGTTGGGGGTGAGCAGGCTGGCAGGGGAGGCAGTTGGGGGTGAGCACACTGGCATGGGGGACAGTTGGGGATGAAAAGGCTGGTGGGGAGGCAATTGGGGATGAGCAGGTTGGTATGCTGAGCGGTTAGGGGCAATCAGGCAGGCAGGCAGGTAGGTGAGTGGTAAGGAGCCAGCAGTCCCAGATTGCGAGAGGTATGTACAACTGCTGGTTTACGCTCGATCCCTGTAAACCAGCAGTAGGACATCCTTTTGGGGTCCCAGATTGGAGAGGGTGCAGGCCAGGCTGAGGAACACCCTCTCTACCCCGTGTATGAATTTCGTGCACCGAGCCAAGAGTCTATATATATAAAAGCTTAAGTGACCAAACAACTGAACCACCAAATGACTGGTCAACTGGTCACTATGATGTACACTGACCACCAGGGTGCAGGATACTCAACATAAGAGCTGTTCGCTGGTGGTCAGTGCCCTACTACAGTAGAATCTCCACTCAGCTTACCAACCATATCAGACATGGCTCACAGCTGACTGCTGCAGCCTGGAGACCACAGTAGGGCAGCAGCAGAAGACTCAGCAGAACCAAGATGAGCAGGCAGGAGTGGAAGGCTGCATTGGACTGCTGGGTTCAGCCTGATCCTGGCAGGCCGCATTGGACTGCTGGTTTCAGCCTGATTCCTGCATGCCACACTGAAGGACTCCACCAGGGCACAAATCCATGCACCAGGCCTCTAGTATGAATACTAGTATAATAATGACCCAGATAGCAGACTAGAAACTGTCATATGTCCTCACCTTTAATTAGCTTTGACCTTGTATTAGTTCATTTAATCTATTAGTCAGTTATACTTTCTTAACATTTGTTTGCTCACCTTTAAAGTGAGGATGACTATATCTGCCTTGATCATCTTGTTGGGTTGTTCTGAGGCTCTCAGCAGACTATTTGTGTGAACACTAATGGGACACATATGACTACAAAGGTACATTACACTCTCTTCCTGTCTTGTCCACATTGTGTCAAGTTATGTTGAACTTGTGCTGGGACATGTCCTCCACATCTAGGCCTCTGCATGTGTTGTATACCTCTACATGGGATGCATGACCATTATAGTCATCCTTACCCCCACTCAGCTCCCAGCTTTCTTGAACTCCCAAGTCTGTATCAGGTGCCCTTCCTATCAGCATTCTGAATGTCCCCATCATTGCACTGCCATTGCCAGGTCATGGTAGAGGAGTCTTATTCATAGTTCTGTCCCAGCTTCAAGAAATGCTTAGGAAATGAGTGAATGAAAGAATTGCCTCTAAGGCAATAGGAGAAAAAAACACACAAAAAAACAAGCTGAATGTATTAAGGCTAAGAGAAGCTTTACCTACATTCTTTTTATTGGTCTTCACTGCACTTTATGAGAAAGGAATTATTCCCATTTCACAAGTTCTGGGAGTTAAATGATTTTGAAGCCCAATGTTGATGGACCCAAAGGACTCTCTAAAATATCATTCTTTCCCCCATTGCAATGGCCAACATTTATTGGTAATTAGTTACAAGTGTGTATTGTCTTATTCAGTCCTCACAAAACTACTAAGACATAGATGGTGTCATTATTTAAAGATAACAAAATTCAGATTATCAGAGTTAAAGTGATTTGTTGAAAAGTGATGTAAGTTGCTCTAACTGGTTTGGCTCAGTGGATAGAGCATTGGCCTGCAGACTGAATGGGTCTAGTCAAGGGCACATGCCCAGGTTGTGGCTTGATCCCCAGTAGGGGATGTGCAGGGGCAGCCAATCAATGATTCCTTCTCATCATTGATGCTTCTATATCTCTCTCCCTTTTCTCTTTTTCTCTGAAATCAATAAAAATATGTTTTTAAAAAAGTGATATGTTTCCAAAAATGAAAAATTACTGTGATCCAAGAAGACTTTATAGTAGAAGAGAGATTACACTTGAGAGTTGAAAAAAGGTGAATATTTCAATAGAACTAAAATTGTCAAGAGCAGGGTTTCCAGTTGGAAAAAGCAAGATAGGGCACAAATGTTTGATAAACAGTGATAATCCAAGGTGTTAAGAGTGACAGTGCATGATTAAGACCTGGGAGAACATAAAGATGAAGAAGTTGGTTGGGCTATATTATGAAAAGCCTGCATAAGAAATGTCTCAGAAATCATATACCCTAAAGGAAATAACTTTGTAAATGTGACATGATAAAGGGTGCATTTAATTTTTTCTTTATTTTTAACACAGGATTTACATGTGATTTATTTAACTTTACTGATAAAGTTATTGATAACTTTTTAGCTTTATCTCATTTTTGTTTTCCTTCGCAGGAATCATAACTCATCTAGCCTAAAGTTTCCACTTCTGACAGACAGAAACTGTGAGAAATGGAAATGGCTCAGAACCTTTGAACTCGGCTATTTTAGGGTGGAGCAGGACATTCCACTCTGTGAAAGTGGACTTTCGGATTTTTGTAGTTAGGAAAACATTGGAGTTAAATGTGATTTGTGCAGCAAGACCTTTGAGTAAATCAAATGGCTTATGAGAGAAATTGTATGTCCATTACTATCCTCAATTGCTTTCGAACTCAACTTAGAAATTCTCAGCAACTAATTAATTAATTTAATTTTTAATGCCCTAATTATTTTTTTCTTATATTTTGGCCTTCAAACTTTTTATTTTTTGCTAATGTTTCCAAGGCAAGGTTTTCGTGGGATTCTTGTCTGTTTTTCACTGGCATGCTTTCTCCACTCTCCTTACCTTCTATGGGAGTCCCAAGCAGGAAGGGAAGACCTGCTCACCACCTGCCCTTTAATTAATGAAGGGCTCAGGGTTGTGTGACCTATACCTGCTATGGACTGGGAGTCAGGCCTTGGAGAGACAAAGGCAGATCAGTATTTCTCTCAAGCTTCTCTTCTGATAGAGCCATGTGCCAAGGGAAGCCTCATCAGGAAAGGTCTGAATACAGACAGTCCCAGGGCAGGGGAGCTAAGCATTTGTGATGCTGAGGCCTGACTTCATGGAGAGGCTCCCAGCTGACTTGGGCAAACAGGGATTTTAGCCCCTGAACCTTAGACTTATTCCTGCAAAGTGAGATTGTCCTAACTAGGATAACTATATAGTTTATCATGCATATCAAGACATTTTTAACAATAAAAGAGATTGTTAATTAAAATGATACAGTTTTAATGGACAATAGTGTGGTGATTGCAGGGGGGAGGGTGAAGAGGTGGAGGCAGAAGAGGGAATAGAGGGGATAAATGGCAAGAGAAAAATAAAATAAAATAAAATAAATCAATTAAAAACAAACGAACAAAAAAACTAGGTGGGCAATGCCAGGACCAGCTTAAATGACTAATGACCTGCTGCCCTGACATGGAACAATCAGTAGAGACCATGCCCCATAAAGGACACACCTGGAAAAACTGACAACTATTCTATTGAGATCTTGCCCTGAGACCTCCCCTAAGATTCTGGCCTGCAAGAGAGAGATAAAAACCCTCAAGTAAAAGACACACTATAAGTACTCTCCCTCCTAGGAGCACACTTGTGCCTTCCCTTCCTTCTCTTCTTCCTCCATAGGCATGCACCTCCTAAACTCTAAGGGTCTCCACAAGACTTGCAACCAGCAGGCTAACCCTCCTCCCACACACACATTTGTCTCCAAGGCCCCCTTTTCTCTGACTTCCCAGTGAGCTAAAGTAGTCCCATCTAGGCTCTCCTATTGCTTCTTCCATGACCTACCTTGTTCCACTCTCCCCAACTTTTATAAATGGACTCTCAAAATAAAATAATTAAAACCATACAGTTTTAAAAATTTTATTGAATGACAAATTCATTTTATTATATTATTACTAGAGGCCCAGCCCACAAAATCTTGTGCAAGTAACTTGCCGCCCTGCCTGCTGGCCACTCATCGCTTGCCATCCCACCTGCCACCGCCACTCAGCCCACCGCCACTAAGATCATGTGATATTTATCTTTCTCTGATTGGATTATCTTACTTAGCATAATGCTCTCCAGTTCCATCCATGCTGTTGCAAATGGTGAAAGTTCCATCTTTTTTATAATGGCATAGTATTCCATTATGCCGATGTACGATGTACCAGTTTTCTAACCCACTCATCTGTTGATGGGCACTTAGGCTGTTTTCAAACCTTAGCTATGGTAAAGTGTACTGCAATGAACATAGGGGTGCATATATCCTTTATGACTGGAGTTTCTGTTTTCTTGGGAATAATCCTTAGAAGTGGGATTACTGGGTCAAATGGGAGTTCCATTTTTAACTTTTTGAGGAAACTCCATACTATTCTCCACAGTGGTTGTACCAGTCTGCATTCCCACCAGCAGTTCAAGAGGGTTCCCTTTTCTCCACATCCTCACCAACACTTGTCATTTGTTGATTTGTTGATGATAATCATTCTGGCAGGTGTGAGATGGTACCTCATTGTCACTTTATTTGCATTTCTCAGATGATTAGTGATGTTAAGCATGGTTTCATGTGACTCCGGGCCTTTGCCCATTTAAAAAATATATATTTTATTGATATTTTATAGAGAGGAAGGGAGAGAGATAGAGAGCTAGAAATGTTGATGAGAGAGAAACATCGACCAGCTGCCTCCTGCACACCCCCCACAGGGGATGTGCCCGCAACCAATGCACATGCCCTTGACCAGAATCGAACCTGGGACCTTTCAGTCCGAAGACCGACGCTCTACCACTGAGCCAAACCAGTTCTGGCGTCCTTTGCCCATTTTTGATTGGATCATTTATCTTCTTTTTGTTAAGTTGTATGAGTTCTCTGTAAATTTTGGAGATTAAACCCTTATCGTAAACTACAGGCCTGATGCACAAAGATTCGTGCAAGAACAGGCCTTTCTTCCCTTGGCTGCTGGCACCAGCTTCCTTCTGGCACCGGCTTCCTTCTGGCACCTAGGACCTGGTTAGGGTTAGGGCTAGGGCTAGGGCTAGGGTTAGGGTTAGGGTTAGGGTTAGGGTTAGGGTTAGGGTTAGGGTTAGGTTTAGGGTTAAGGTTAGAAGAAACCCGAGAGAAGAATTTGAATGTAAGTAGTTTATTTGAAAGGGGAAGGGAGTACTCAGAAAGGAAGGAAGCCAAAAAGAAAGCCACCTGTGAATGGTACACTAGCCAGCCAGCTCCTTCTGTCTGTATATAACTGAAGCTTAATATATATCTAATAACTCTTTGAAAAATAAAAACATGTCAGCCAAACTAGCTATGTTACACAGTGTGAATTCTACAGAGATTCATGCCAAAAGAATTCTTTCTTTTATATTAGTTGTTATGTGGTATGCCACAGCTTGAGCTTTTTTCCCTTTATTTTATTTAGTTATAAATCATTTAAAAATAAGTTTGGCAAATAGTATAAGCTTAGACATCAACTCTCATTGAGTGATGGCACACCCCAGAGTTGTGATGAGAAGGATCTTGAGTGTCCATTCACGCTCAGAAATAAAACCGAAGATTATTGGCATGAATGGGGAAGAGCAGTACTCATGCATTGTGACTGCCATCCCTAACCTAGCTGTCATCCGTGCCTTGTTTATTTATTTGTCCAGGCCCAACAGAATATACTGTAAAAACTTTATAATAATAATCTAGGTATCTTCTAAAATATTATAGATAGAATATCATGATTAGTTCATAATAAGAGAAGTTAAATTAATTAAAACCATAGGACCATTTCTTTAAAAAAGTCTATAGGCTGACAATTATTAAAAAGCATGGGTAAGTTTTGGGAGTAAGAGGCTCTTACGTGTATTTTGGTGAGTATCAAACTGGTGCAACCCCTTAGGACAAAAAATATAAGAATTTTACTGTCCATGCCTTAAATTCAGCAATTTCATTCTAAGAAACTAACTCACAAGTATACTCATATGTATACATAAATGTACTTGAAGTATATTCCCTGAAGAAATGTTAGTGGTAGCAAAGATTAGAAACAACTTAAGTACCCATCTCTAGGGGAAATGTTAGATAAATTGTAGTACATTCAGACAACAAAACACTAAGCATCTGAAAAGAGTAATAAAGATAGTGTATGTAAAAAAAAAAAGAAAGAAAAATAGTGTATGTAGTGACACATATAGAAAACTCTTCATGATAACTTGCTAATAAAGGTACGAAATTAAAAAACAGAAGGAAAGACACACACACAAATACTAGTACACATGTATATTTGTTCATGAAAATTATATATTTAAATGCAAAAATGTGTAACAGAGATTACCTCTGAAGAAGAATTACTTGAGGGCAGGTAAATAGAAGTGAAAGGAATATTTATTTACCCTCTCCCATTCATATCTTCTCAAACTTTCTTTGATTTTAAAAACCATGTTAATATATATTTTTTAAGTAAAGAAAATGAACTCTTGCTAATTCTAATTGTTCCCTATCCTACTCTCTTTTCTTCATTAATCTTAATCTGGAAGGAAGGAATGACGGAAGGAAGAGGGAAAGGAAAGAAGAAAGGAAAAGGGAAGGGCAGGGAAGGATAGAAGGAGGGAGGAAAGATCTCTCCTATTCCCTCACACAGAGAAAATCATCATTAATATTTTTTGGATAATTTTTGGTCTATTGATATTGCCATCTAGTCTTTTTTCCAAAGCATTTCTTTGTCTTTTAAAGTTAAAAGTGTGGTATCACATTGCACATAGGCTTATATTTTCTGCCTTCCACTAATTTTTTTTATTATTATAAGAATCAAGTTAAGGATGGATACTGAACAAACTGAACTTCCCACATTTTCTTTTTTTATTTTATTATATGCCAAAGAATTATTTATTAACATAGGACTTATAGATCACAAAAGAGAGTGGTACAGAGAGCTGGAAAATAAGTCATCAGAATAAGCATGCAGATCAGTATTTGCAGAGGAATATACCAAAGCAAGTTTGAAAAGGCACATTCACACAAAAAAATGTTTATGAAAAAAGATGTCAGAAAAGCAGCAGCAAAAAAAAAAAAAAAAAAAAAAAAAAAAGGCACTGATTAAAATACAAAGATTTTCAATGACAAAGAAGAGTTACTTTATAAGTAGGGAGGTAGGTAGGTAGGTAGGTAGCTTCAAAGGGTTAGCAAGACTTCTGTAGCTACCTTCCCACATTTTCTATGAACAGAATTTGGGAATTCAATGTCATGGCTAAATTTATTAACAATATTAGATTTATCAGAAACAAGATAGCATGTTCCTTCTTTTAATCTTCATATCCTTTTTAAAAAATATATATTTTATTGATTTTTTTACAGAGAGGAAGAGAGAGGAATAGAGAGTTAGAAACATTGATGAGAGAGAATCATCGATCAGCTGTCTCTTGCACACCCCCTACATGTGCCCGCAACCAAGGTACATGCCCTTGACCAGAATCCAACCCGGGACCTTTCAGTCCACAGGCTGACACTCTATCTATTGAGCCAAACCGGTTTCAGCAATCTTCATATCCTTAGCATTTCTCATTGTCTGCTAAAGAATAAGTGTTGGGAGATAATTCTCAATGAATTTCTCACATTAGACACATATTCCAGGAAGAGGCATTGACTGCCTTTGTTCTGGATTGTTTTTCAAGGATGTCTGGGTAGTAAACTGCTTTGAAAGAGTGAGGCAGTGTCTCTCTACCTCAACAGTAATAAGCAGGTGTGTTTGCTGTTGAGTATAAAAGACCTGTTTGCCAAGATCAGAGTTCCTCTCAAATGCTGACTCTGGTTGCTATTCTGCTATAAGTCTGTGTCTCTGACTAAGAAGTCTCATTACTAGTGTGTCTGCCACCTTCTATGAAACTGTAAAAAGCTAACTTGTTAAGTTGAAAGTAGGATAAAATCTTATATCCTCACAGTTTCTGAGAGTAAGTGTTCAAAACAAAAGTTTATTGAATTAAATAATTTTTAAAATGTTTAGGGGACTTACTCTTCTGATTAACAAATGCCCACGAAAAAAGCCCAAGAATATCTCTTGGCTAGGAGCCCTTCCACAATACAGTATGTTTTTATTATAGTACCAGTGTGTGTTAGTCATGTTGTGTTTATTTTAGATATCAGTGTTGACTTAAAAACGTTGGCAGCAGTCCTGTTTAGACTTGACTAAACTTTGAGTTATCTGATGGAAATTGATTATTTACTTAAGCATTACCTAGTTCTGTAGGAATTACAAACTTTGTGTGGCGTCTACTTGTTTCTGCATCAGTGTCTCTCATAGATAAGGACATGGTTTTTGGTTTTTGTCTTTTGGTGTATTTTAAATGTTTTATGTCTTAATATCTTTATTGTTGAGAGTATTACAGACATCCTTCCCTTTCCCTCTCCTCTTGCCCTCCTTCACCCAGATCCTGCCCACCCTAGGATTTCACTACCTAATTGTCTATGTCCACAGGTAATGCATATATACATATGACTTCTTTAGTTAATCTCTTCCCACTCCTCCTTCCTCCTTCCCTCTGAGATTCACCTGTCTGTTCATGTTTCAGTGCCTCTGGTTCTATTTGATTCATTAGTTTGATGCCTTGTTCATTTATCTGTAGATTCAACTGTTGGTAAATAGGTATGTATTGCCATTTTATTATATATGTATATATATATATATATATATATATATATATATATATGTTTCATTCTTCTTCTCATCCTGCTCCTTTTCCTTCTTCTTCTAGAATACACTTCAACATTTCATGTAATACTGTCTTAGTGGTGATGAGCTCTTTTAGCTTTTTCTTATCTGTGAAGCTCTTTATTTGACCTTCAATTCTAAATGATAGCTTTTCAGGGTAGATTAATCTTGGTCGTAGGTCCTTCTTTTTATCACTGAATATTTCTTGCTTTTCTCTTGCTGCTTTTAAGATTCTCTCTTTGTTTTTAGCCTTTTGCATTTTAATGCTGATGTGTCTTGGTGTGGTCTTCTTTGGATTCCTCTTATTTGGGACTCTCTGTGCTTCCTAGACTTATATGTTTGTTTCTTTCACCAGATAAGGAAGGGTTTTTTGTCATTATTTCTTCAAATAGATTTTTAATTTCATGCTGCCTTTCTTCACCTTCCAGCACCCTCTATAATGTGAATGTTGGTACTCTTGAAGTTGTCTCAGAGTCTTTTTACATTATCTTTATGTTTTTGGGTTATGTTTTCTTTTTGCTCTTCTGATTAGGTGGGGTTTTTTTTGTTTTTGTTTTTGTTTCTTTTTTGCTTTCTCAGCATCCTTTAGTGTACTGTGGCTTCCCTGTAAATTATTCTTCATTTCAGTTAGTATATATCCTTCCACCAATTTCTGAGTGGTCCTTTTTCATGTCCTTGATGTTGATACTAATTTCCTTGAAATTCTCACTGTTTTTGACATTCTCACTAAGGTCCATGAAGCTCTCATTAATTTCCTTGAGCAACCTTATAACCATTGTTTTACACTCTATATCCAACAGTTGCCTTGCTTTCATTTCATTTAGTTTTTTGTTGTTGAGATTTCTTCTGTTCTTTCATTTGTGACATTTTTTTTGAGATTTCTTCTGTTCTTTCATTTGTGATATTTTTCCTCCCATTTTTGCTACTTCTTTGTTTTTGTATTAGGTAGAGCTGTTATGTCTCCTAGAAACCATAATGTGATCTTGTGTTGTATGTATCCTGTAAGGCCAAGTGGCTCAGTCTTCCCAGTCACCTGAACTGGGCACTTTAGATGGGTCCCTGTGTAGGTTATGTGCACTGTCTTGTTGTAGTTGAGCCTTGATTGGTTTGGCATCACTTGGAGGAATTGACTCCCAGGCTAATTGGCTGTGAGGGCCAGCTGTAACTACAATGGAAGAGATGCTGTGTAAGAGACACCTTATAGAGTAGGACTTGCTTCATAGGGTTTTGGTGCTCACTGAATTCTCCCCTTGACTATGCTCCTTGTGGATACTGTAGAGTTCTAATCTGGTGTTATATGAAGCTGTCCACTGAGTGCTTTGACTCTGGGGCCTCCTGGGAGGTGTAAAGTTAACCACTGCCTGTGTCCTGCTTAAGACTACCTGGCACAAGTTACAGAGTGATCTGCAGATGGTTGCTACCTGTGTTTGTCTTAGAGATGCCTAAGAGAGGCTAAGTTGTGAACTTTGGCAAGCTGTTGCTAGTGTTGGGCCTGAAGCCACTTATCAAGAGATATGGGCACACTTGAGTCCAGCTGCTGCTTTGAAAGATTTTAGGAAAGTCTGAAGCCTGAGCCAGAATAGGCCATTCATATGGAAAAGACACTGCAAACAACTTGGGTGGGGCAGGATCTAAGGTTATCAGTATGGTAGGGTGAATAGTGAGGGCCAGGTTGATAGAGAATCAGATATGGTGCCTGCCAGTCAGCTCTATGGTTGTGTGTGGGTGTGGGGGAGGGTGTCCTAGCACTTTTGGCTGGGAAAAATCTGCTCCCAAGTTCTTACCCGGATGCCACACCATTTATTTCCTCCCTGTATGTTTCTGGATCCTTTCAAGCTGCTGCCACAGTGCTGGAGCTCAGAGGAAGTGAGTCCATCCCTTTAAGAGGAACTTCCTGGGACTCCAGCAGTCTTCATGGCAATCATGACTTCTCTTCCCAGGATTGGAACCCTGGGCTGAATGATCTAGTGTAGGTCTGGGACTCCTTGTTCCTCACAGGAGGCCTCTGCAGCCAAGATATCCCTCCTGATTAAAAAAAATGCCACATGTGGTTGTTGGACCAGCCATTCTATGCCTCTGCCCCTCCTTCTAGTCTCAGTGTGTTTTCTTCTTTAATTATCTAGTTGTAGGACTTCCAATCAGCTGGATTTCAGGTGATTCTAAATGATGGTTGTTCTGTAAGTTAATTGTATTTTTGATGTGGTTGTGGTATTGGCATTGGTTTCTGCTGAGGCCATTGTTTTAGTATACAGAGCTGAAGTTGTATTTCTCTTTCTAAAAATAACAACAAATTATCTTAAGAATGACACTTTCATCTGGAACACTAAATACTGACTTTGGGGGTTGTTTTTCCATTTGCTACAGAGGGGAATTTGTTTTTCTCCCCTTTTTAAAATACCTGGCAACTCTAAGCCTGGAAACCCTTTTCCAAAAGAAAGTATACCAGTCTTTCTGCAATACCTGATAGCCAAGCAGCCATCTGTTCCCTTCCTGTTAACTATAAGTCTAAGATCCTGGGCAGAGAGCTGGTGTCCGTCAGCTGGGGATCCAGGGAGAAATGTTTCCCAAGATAAACAAGTGATTTAAGGTCAATCATTATTCATAGCTATCTTAGAAGCGATATAGCATGTCAGGAGGGAAATTGATAGGATCCAGGAAACATAGGTTTGCTTATAGACTGGCCTCTTTGTCTGTGATCTTGGGCAAATCATTTGACATCTCAAAATCTTAGTTTTCCCACTTGTAAAATATTAACAATGATACTTGCTCTGTCTATATCATAATGTTGTTTTGAGCACCAAATGAAATAGCTCAATTATAGTTAGAAAATGGAACAATCTTATATCCCTTTTATAAATATTTTGGCTATAAATTTAGAAGGGCCTTGAAGACCATAAAGATCTGCATAAATAGAAGTATTCTTAGTAAGCAGTGTACTCACCACATTCTTTTTGAGTTTTTGCCTCTTTTTTATTTTTTATTTTTGCACTGAGGAAAATGTTACTCTAAAAATCAAGCCTATACACCCTTGTATACTATGATTGAAATATTTCATGATTGATATATTTAGATCATGGAACGTTTACTTGTTTTTTAAAAATATATTTTTATTGATTTCAGAAAGGAAGGGCAAGGTGTTATGCCCAGACTTCGTGATCCCTAAGGACCACCAGGGAGACGAGTCCGATGCAATAAACAAAAGAGCCTCTTCCATGCATGGGCTCTGTCCCACTCACGCCGACAGCATGGTGGAAGAGAGGCCGAACTTCGACAAGTCCAGGGGTTTTATAAGGGTGGTGATGTCACTGCTTTGGTTGACACTGATTGGTTGGGTGAGGGCTAGGATTGTTACACAAAATGGAGGATAGTTCGGCCCTGTTCTGCCCTGCCCCACAATACAAAATGGAGTCAGGAGTTAGCCTCGCCCTGCCCTCTCAAAGGGAGAGATAGAAACATCAATGATGAGAGAGAGTCATTGATTGGCTTCCTCCTGCATGCCCCATACTGGGGATTGAGCCCTCAATCTGAGCATGTGCCCTGACTGGGAATTGAGCTGTGTCCTTTTGGTTCATAGATTAATGTTTAATCACTGAGCCACACTGTCTACACATTTATGCGATAAGCTGGACCACAGAAATCAAAAGTGAATTAAATCAGCATTCAACAAAATAATATAGAAATTGTAATTTCTTTCTGACTCATTAGATTTTCTTAAAAGAGTTAAAACTCAGGCAACTGCCCTTGACCTAAGACCCTGAACAGGATAAAGAATGGCTGTCTAACAGTTTGTCAACTTTTGTCATGAATAGGCTCCCTGAGTGGCACAGAGAGACTCCCAATTATGAGATGAAGGACTGATCACACAGGAGCTGGTCATTGTGGCAGCAAGTCACTATTGTTGTGATCAAACGTTGTATGTTTTGACACAAAATGGGAGAAAAAGAGTTAACACAATATTTATTTATTCATTTTTCTTGTGTGGCATTACAATATAATATTACAGACCCAGAGATAAGGAGCCATGGGTCAGACTGTTGGACCTCAAAGGGAGGGTGGGGATAAAAGAGAGAGATCAACCAAGGGACTTATATGCACACATATGAGCCTAACCAGTGGTCAAGGACAATAGGGGTATGGGGTCATGAGTGAGGGGGGTGGGAGATTGGAATGGGGGGTTGAGGACAAATTTGTGATAGCTTAATCAATAAAGAAATTAATTCAAAAAATAAAATAAATAAAATAAAATGTAAAAAAAGGACCTGTTTCATGGAAATATGGCATAAAATTTATAAATTATATTCATAGAGATATTTGTAAATGTGACAGAAGGAATACATATTTCTTTTTTGTTTGTTTGTTTGTTTGTTTGTTTGCTAATCCACATTTGAGGATATTTTTTCCATTGATTTCGAGAGAGAGTGGAAGGGAGGAGAAGAGACACACAGAGAGAAACATCAATGTGAGAGAGATACATCAATTGGTTGCCTCCCACATGCACCCAGACTGGGGCCAGAGATTGAGGTGCAACCAAAGTACATGCTCTTGGAAGGAATCAAACCTGAGACCCTTCAGTCTGTGGGTTGACACTCCAACAACTGAGCCAAATAGGATAGGGCTATTTTTCTTTTTATAACTCAAATAACATCATACAAAAACTAGTTCATTTCCTTTTGATTTTAATAATCAATCCTAAATGTGTTATATTGGTCCTAATATAAAGTTTTAATGATACTGAGGAAATAAAAAAATACTCTAGAGAAGCATTTTTAAACTTCTTCAAATTTCATCTTTAGGATCATTTTATAGTGTCGTCTTACTAAACTGTAATCACCAGTTTCATGTTATTATGAGATAATCCCTTTATGTAATGGTTTTATGGCTTGACTACAAGATTAAAGTGGTGAATTATTTACATAAAGATATTATGATTTACTCATAACTTGTTGTTTAAAGATATTTCCATAGTTCCAAGGCTGCTGTATATGCTTAAGGCATTTTTAAAAATATTTTTTATTGATCTCAGAGAGGAAGAGAGAGGTAGAGAGAGATAGAAACATCAATGATGAGAGAGAATCATTGATTGACTCCCTCTTACACATTCCTTGAGCACACAACCTGAGCATGTGCCTTTGACCAGAATTGAACCCGGGACTCTTCAGTCCACAGACTAACACTCTGTCCACTGAGCCAAATCAGCAAGGGCTATGATTAAGGTATTGATGGTATCATGACATCCTAAAATATTCCATGAATAATACATTATGAATTTTAATTTAAATATATACTATATTTTTTAACATAAGACCCCTAAATTGACCATCTTGTTAATAAATCATATGCATTTTCAAAATAAAGCCATTCTGATTTTCTATTATAAAAGACCAGCTAATAGTTGAACAGATAAAATTGGAGGATAGGGTCCTTACTGGCAGTCACATCAATGTAGCCGAAAAGATGCAAAAAAAACCATCATGTTTTATGTGTTTTTCTGCCTGATGTAATTTGCATTGTTATCATCTGTCACATAACAGCCTCAATATTGGTAAAGTAATTTGAGAACAAACTAGAATTCATAGCATTCATCTCTCCCGACAAACCAGAAAGAATCTAAATGTTCTGATATACGAATTCACTTTCATTTGTTTGCACTTATTTAACACAAATATGTTCCCAGCCAGAAATATTTCTTCCTTAATGTGTTATCATTGACCTTTGTCTTTCCCTTTGTGCTGGAGGCTAAGGACAGTAGTTAGCATAAAAAATGTGAGAAGTTTATCAGAAGGCTGATGGACGTCTTCAGCAGAGTTGAAACTCTTCATATTAGTACCTGCTGCCAATCAGCTGAGGGCAATTCACCCAACCTGATAATCCTTTATTGTTTATCAAACTTCACCTTTGATGTGTATATCTGCTTTGCTAAAGGTCAAAATGTGTTAATAAATTCATGAGTCTGTAGATTTGGGGAGCCCACTTCACTAGAGGTGTGGCCTCTGCCTGGTTCCCCCAACATGCCTTCCAAATTTATATTTCTTGTCTAGTCTATATTCATTCATGTGCAGCCCTTCTCTAGATTCTTGAACCCTTGCTAAAAAAACTGTGGCATTTATGGCGCCTCAATGAGGAACATCTGGAGAAGATTATTTGCCTGAGCCAAGGAAGAGGTCCACTGGTAAAGGTGGGGATCACCAGTAAATTTGATGGGGAGATTCAC
This sequence comes from Vespertilio murinus, assembly GCA_963924515.1. Lineage (NCBI taxonomy): Eukaryota > Metazoa > Chordata > Mammalia > Chiroptera > Vespertilionidae > Vespertilio > Vespertilio murinus. The sequence goes on along the minus strand of OZ004706.1, from coordinate 104,956,313 downwards.
TACACATAAAATCCATGCCAAACTTTGGAATTCACAATCCAGAGTGGGCAGGACCATTTTTTTCAAGCCAGGCCATAATGGGGAAGAATTCGGTTAAAGGGCAAAATTATAAAGAAACTAGGCACCTGTTGCAGGAATATTCCTGCAAGACTTCCGGTGGACTACCCCCCCTGCCACCCTACCTCCCCGTCCCACCCTCTCCCACTGTGTCCTGCCCATCCCCCCTGCCCCACTGCACCTGTGGCCACAGCTGTCATTATTTCACGTGGTGCCACGCGCATGTGTGTGTGTGTGTGTGTGTGTGTGTGTGTGTGTGTGTACTCTGCCACCACTGCTGCAGTCCTTGCCTCACACGTCAGACCTGCTGGGGCTGCATGAGCTGCTGCATGCCCCACCCCGCCCGCTACTCCCACTGCCTCTCACCACCGTCGCCTCCACAGCCACATATGCCACTGCTACACACCTTGCCCCACATACACTGCCAGTGCTTTCTCTCCAGCAGCTGCAGCCGCCTTGCTTTCCACTTTTCCTCCCTCTTCCTTCTATGCTGTCTTCAGTCTTCACTCCTCCCTCCCTCCGTGTATGCAAATTAACTGCCATCTTTGTTGGGTTAATTTGTGTACTCACTCTGATTGGCTGGTGGGCATAGCTGGTGGGCGTGGCTTGTGTAGTGGAGTGATGGTTAATTGCATATTACTCTATTAACATGTTAGATTAAAGTGTCAAAAGGTACTCTCTTAAATCAGGCTCAAGGAAAAAGAGTGCAATTTTCATATTTAAGTATGTGGGGTCTTGTTCAAATTATAAAATACCTAATTCATATTAGGGGTCAAAAGTCTGTAGTTACTAAAATGTCCCACCAGATCCTCCACTTCTGGTGTTGAGAGGTTCAAAGGCAGCAAAGAGGGTGGTGCTGTTAACACTCTCTGATGCTTTGTCTAAAATTTGCCATATGACACCTTGGGACAGGTAGAGTTTAGCTAAAATAAATTTAAAGGGTAGTCAATGCTATGGAGAGAAATTTCTAGGAAAAGAACTGTGATTTATTAGGTCTTGTCTATATGTTTGTGATCTGTCCTTTTTGTTTGGTTTTAATGTGTTTATTGTTAGTTTATTAAGCATGCCTTTAGTTTAATTCAGTAAGAAAAGAAACCTGGGCTGCCAGACCATTTTCTAAATTTCCCAAACCAAGCAGAATGCAGGGGTAGGGAGATACGTAGTGATCCTGTAAAATGAACGCCCACTCCCGAGAGTGCTATTAAAAAGTCAGTAAGTTATCTCTGTTAGAGAATTTACCAAAGTAAATGCCTTAGACAATAATAATTGGCTTTCAAATATCAAAATTGTTGAAACATAAATAGATATAACTGAAATGAAGGATTTGTGGTAGAGCTTTTCAGTGATAAGTATAGGTATATTGATAAAAGAGGGGCTAGTCCAGTTTCCCAAAGCAGAAACCTTAGATGATTATCTCTGAGGAAAGAATGTAGCAATTTTACATTTAAATAGCTACAAGTTTGCCTCTCTGATTCCTCCTCCTTTTGCCAGCCAGAAACATGGTTTTCCAAAATCTATGGCAATTTAGAGCTTTGAAGTTTGCTAAATTAAATGATAAACATTTATTGAATATCTAGGTATTTTAATATGACAAAATACTGAAATATTAACCTGAATTTGCCTCGTATGAAAAACCTAGAGGATCGAATTGAATCTATTAAGTAAATGTGTCTTGTATTTTATTTGAAATATATTCTTAAAAATATGAAGTTATTACTAATCTGAGAGTTGCTAAGTATTGAACTTGCCAGCTAAAATTTAAGGCTTCTAAGAGTTTAAAGTTAAAATTAAGTTGGGAGATATTATATGGTTGTGATAACAAAATGCATAAAGTATAGAAATTTATTTTTGAAAAAGTTATTCTTATATTTTCTCTGGAGAAATTAGTAGTTTAAAATATATTGTAGTCTTTATGTGTGGTAAAATTTCAACTTTGAATATAATATTTTATATGGTCTAATAAATAAGGAGGATTAATTCTGTGTTCTCAGCAAACATTTTAATATAAAAACCAGTTTAAATTTAATTGATATCTTTTAGAATAATTACAAAAAGTATCCTACCTAATAAAAGAGTAATATGCAAATTAACCATCACCCTGCTACACTCACCAGCCATGCCCACCAGCCACGTCCACCAGCCAATCAGAGCGAGTATGCAAATAAACCCAAACAAGATGGCTACTAAGAGGGAGGCTTGGGTTTCACAGGCATCAGAGGAAGCCAAGCTTTCCACCTGCCCTTGCTGGCCTAAGCCTCCACTCAAGGCTCCAAAGTTTCAATTATAGAAGGTAAATAAATCCAAACAGAAATGGTTGCCACCACAGAGCAAGCAGAAGGTTTGGCTCCGCTCCAGGCTATAAAGTTTCAATGGTAGAAGGTAAATAAATTCCAGATGCCAGGGCCTCCACTTGGGTCGCCAGGGGGTATGGCTGGCCTGCAAACCACCACAGGCCCCTCGCCCAGGCCACCCCATGCCTTAAGGGAACCCAGCCCTGATCTGGGACACCCTTCAGGGCAAACCAGCCAGCCCCCACCTTTGCACCAGGCCTCTATCCTATCTAATAAAAGAGTAATATGTGGATTGACCATCACTCCACCACACAATAGCTGCCCCCATGTGGACACAAGATGGCCACCACAAGATGTCCAGGAGGGGAGGGCAGTTGGGAGGGTGGTTGTGGGTGATCAGGCCTTCAAGGAAGGACAGTTGGAGGCCATCAACCCTTCAGGGGAGGGCAGTTAGGGGTGACAAGGCCAGCAGAGGAGGGAAGTTGGGGGCAAACAAGATGGTAGAGGAGCAGTTAGAAATCAATCAGGCTGACATGGGAGTGGTTAGGGGTGATCAGGCTGGCAGGCAGAAGTAGTTAGGGACAATCAGGAAGGCAGGCAGGCAGGCGAGCAGTTGGAAGCCAGAAGTCCTGGATTGTGAGAGGGAAGTCTGACTGCCAGTGGGATCGGGTCTAAACCGGCAGTCAGATATCCCTTGAGGGGTCCCAGATTGGAGAGGTTGCAGGCTGGGCAGAGGGACACACTCTCCCTTCGCCCCATGCACGAATTTCATGCACCGGGCCTCTAGTATAATATAATCTTTGGGATATATATAATGACCATTTAGCAGGCTGCACACACATCAGGCTTGGGTTAGAGAACCACAGTAACCAGGGGACGTAAGCCTGTGGTGTCTCCTCTGGAGTTGGGGAACTAATGATGGATGGGCTCTAGTCCTCATCCAACAGCTGTCTCCAGCAGGCATGGGGTTGCTGAGACCCAGGCCGGGCCTCTGGATACAGATCCACAGGTTCATGGAGACCGACTCTACCAGGATACCTGGAGGCTATATGGCTGGGCCACAGGGGGGCTGAACCTTGTGCCTATACAAAATGTGAAGCAGAGAGGAGGTATGGAAGGAAATACAGAGAATGGAATGTGGGGGTTCAGGACTCACTCCTTTTGGGCTTTGTCCTTCTTGGCCAGCCTGAGGGATGGCTCCCAGACGAGCAATGCAGCTTCGACAAAGCTTCCAGCCAAAGGTAGGTGGCCCAAAAGGTGCAGAGCACTTCCAAGGTGGGGTGCACCAGAGGGGGCTCAGGCTGGGGCAGGGGGCCAGCAAGTGGGGATATGCCTTGCCCATGGAGAGTGAGGTTCTGCATCGGTTGGCCCAGCAGGAAACAAAAGGCGATGACTGCCAGTATGGAAGGATGCCTGGTTGGAGAGGCGTGAACCTGCAGCCAAGAGGCGGGGATTGAGGAGTGGTGTCACCTCAGTGGAGAGGCGCCACACTGCCAGGTACCCCACTGCAGCAGTTTGGTGAAGCTCCTGGCACTAACCAGGCAGCGACTCCTGCTCTCTCTGTGGTCCAAAAGCAAGCCTGCACCTGCCCCTCCCCCAGTTCCCGCCACACTGTGCCCCTCAGCAGCACGTGCCTGCACAGTGAGTGTGAAGCCTACCATCTGTTCCCCAGAAGGGGGCAGTAAAGAATTGGGTCGGAGGAGGATGGGGGAGAGGAAAGAATGTGGAGCATCCATGATGAAGAGGTACTTGAGAATGAGGTTCGGAAGCTTGACGGAGGTTTGTTCTGTTTGCCCCAATGGCTGTCCTTTGGAAGTGTGGAGAGCACAACTGTGAGGGCTCCCTGTCCACTGAGTTCAGTTCCAGTCAACTGGAATTGACCTCAGTTTCTTGGTCTGTAAAATGGATTAAGTGTATCCCAGTGCCTTTGCTGAGCTTTGAGGGCCAATTGAAATACTATATAAAGAAAACGAGGGAAGAAGTGTTAAAGAAAGAAAGGATCACACACACACACACACACAAAGATTGGAAGGAATCTGTAAATCTATAGTCACTTAAATAGGGAATATAGTCAATAGTGTTGTAATGATGGTATGATGCCAGGTGGGTACTGGAAATATTGGGGAACACTTTGTAAAGTATATGATTCTCTAACCACTATTCTATGACTAATATAAAACCTGAAACTAAAACAAAATAACATTGAATGTAAAGAAATAAAAATAGGATGAAATTTTTATAAATTTCAAAGTTTAAATAAAGACTGTAAATGAAGGGAGAGAATAAAAACAGTGTTTTTCATTTTACCGCTTTATTGTCTTTTCAGTACATGAAAAAGACAGTTGTCTTTATATGGTGCTTTTATACTTTTCTAAGTCATTATCTCATTTGATGTTCAGGGCAACTTAAAGACAAGATAATTATTCCCTCCACTATTCAAAGAAAGAAAGCTTGGTGTCTGGCCCCAATGATTCAATCGTCAAGCCCTTATTGTAAAGCAGGGTTAGTGAAATTTTCTGTAAAGGGTCATATCTATACTAATAAAAGCCTTGGGAGCAATCAGGCCAGCAGAAGAGGGCAGTTGGGGGCTATCAGGCTGGCATGGGAGCAGTTAGGCATAAATCAGGCCAGCAGAGAAGCAGTTAGGGGGCAATCAGGTTGGCAGGCAGAAATGGTTAGGGATGATCAGGCAGGCAGGCAGCGGTTAGGAGCTAGTGGTCCTGGATTGTAAGAGGGATGTCTGACTGCCAGTTTAGGCCCAACCCCTGTGGCTTAAACCAGCAGTTAGACATCCCCCAAGGGGTCCAAGATTGGAGAGGGTGCAGGCTGGGCTGAGGAATACCCCTGCTCCTATGCACGAATTTCGTTCACCAGGCTACTAGTATTACAATAAAATTCATTGCAACTGTTATGCAGCTTTAACAAAGATTAACACATGGCCAATCTCATTTAATCTACCATACTTCATATAATCTCATCCCCAAATACTTCTGTGTGTTTCTCTAATGGTTTCAGTGTTAAAAGAGTTTAGCTGAGTATAGGCTGGTGATTAAAAAATGTTTCCTGGGATTTAACAATTATGCTTACAAATAGTTGTAGGTTTAAATATTTATTTTAAAACAAATGAACCATTGTATTCCGTGATGGCTTACAATTCCATTGGTTGGCACATGACCAGCCATTTCTAACATTCTTTCATAATTACTTGTGGGTGGATGGATGAATATGTTGGTGGCTAAAGAAAACTTGGGAAACTTTTCATGTTCTTCTCATTGAGGCTGGTGGAGCAGGTGGGGGTGGGTGGGAGTAGGGCAGGGGGGGGGTTATACAGGCATAAAGTAGCAGGAAAAGAAGCTCTGAGATCTTCCAGGTAAAGAGGAAATTCTACTTTTCTTCAGCTCTGTACTAGTCTCAAGCTAGTGGAACTTCTTTCTTATTGTGTTGTCATTGACTTTGCCTTTCTCTGGCCCCAGGGGTCTTGTACAGAAGTGAAAAAAGGATATAGGGGAGACCAAATGTTCTATCAATATATGGAGAGTTTGCATAGTTCTTTATAGCTTAACAAGTATTTTCATAGATGTTGTCATGTTTAACCTTCACCACAATACTGCTAGATAGCTATTATTCTTATAGTGACTGAGCCATAAGCTAAGGATCAAAGTTAAGGGATTTACCAAGATCATGCAGGAGATGAAGCTTTTGGCATGCTCATGGTTGTTCTGTTTTTCTGGGCTGTCTCTGAACTAAAGCTTTTTAAAATAAATAAATAAATACATACACACAAACATACATACATAAATAAATTCTGAAATGATAAATAATGAACAAAGAGATGTGGAATGAGTTTACAGAGAATCATCTTAAAGTGACAAGGTAATAGTGGACCTTTTCTCATATTTCCTATTTGGAAATGAAGCTACCCTTGTCTTCTCTTGGAGAGATGGGCATCATTACAGTGATTTTCATCTGAAAAAAAAATTGTTATTGTTCAAAGTAATACATGTGTCCCTCTTTCCCCCCATCATCCTCTCCCACTCCCCTTGCCCCCATCAGCCTTCACCTTGATTTCTATATTAACAGTAGAAATGGAGTCAATGTGTTGATCCCAGGCCAATGACAAATAAGGGTTTTTCGCCTGGGCCCAGGGCTAGGTTTCAGAGATCCATAGGTTTGGATGAATAAAAATTTTTTTATTGTTTTTTGAAACCTCTGGTACTTCCCTCAATTATAAATATAGATTTCAAACTATAGTAATATTAACAGTTCCTCTGTACCCAAGAGAAACAGAAGACATTTTCTTGTAACATTATGATTGTCATAGATATCTAATCACTACTTCAAAAATAGTAGCTACTAGACTTGTGCCTAGATCTTATTATTTAATGTCTTAATGACATATATGTTATTCTAAAGTTTTAAAGCCATTTTGCTGATTATATCCTACCTAATGAAAGTATAATATGCAAATCCATCACTCTGCTACACCCATAAGCCATGCCAACCAGTCAATCAGGAGCAAATATGCAAACAAATCTAACCAAGATGGCTGTGGCCACAGAGAGCAGAAGGGAGGTTTGGGTTTCCCCAGCAATGGAGGAAGCCAAGCTTTCCACACACCCTGGTCGGCCCAGGCCTCTGCTCCAGGCTACAAAGTTTCCATTATAGACATACATGGAGAAAACTAGATGGCGGCATAGGTAAATGCCTAACTGTGGCCTCACTCAACAATTTCAAAAAATACAACTAAAATATAAAGTGGACATTATCCAGAACTACAGGAAAGTTGACTGACTGGAAATTCTACAACTAGAAGGAAAGAGAAAACCAGAAGGAAAATCAGAGGAGCTGCAAAAGCCTAAGGTACGGAGACATGGTGTGCGCGTGGGGAGAGGACAGAGCCGAAGAGGAGGGGCGGCTGAGTGCCTGGCTGGCGTTCCCTAGCAGAAAGGAGATAAAAGCCCCGGACTGTGCTGAACCGCAATTCTGACTGCATTGAACCCCAGTTCTGGGCGAGACCCTGGGGTCCCAGGCTCATACAGAGGGAATCTAGGCTGAAAGGCAGAAGCTCAGGGGAGTGGCAAAAGGCAGAACCCCAGAGTCACGCACATTGCGCGCAGAGGACAGACTGTTGACTGAGCTGCTGGATTGCCCTAGCGGGAAGGAGACAATAGCTCCGGACTCTACTGAGCCCCAGTTCTGGGTGAGACCTTCGTGCCCCAGACTAATACAGAGGGAATCTGGGCTGTAAAGCAGAAGCCCAGGGGAGAGGTGAAAGGCAGAGTCCCCGAGTCGCGTACATTTTGCACAGAGGACAGACTGTTGATTGAGCTGCTGGAATGCCCTAGTGGGAAGGAGACATAAGACTGCTCTTAACCCCACTTCCAACTGCACTGAACCCCAGTTGAGGGCTCATTGGGGGAGAGATTAGACTGTCTGGTAGCGGGAGAAACTCTAGGGCACCTTTCTCTCAGAGGTACTTGCAGTGAGTACCAATGGACACTGCGGAACACTGAGACCCAGGAACCTCATAGGGTGGGGCTAACCAGAAGCCAAGGCTGTAGGCTCCACCCTGAAACTCCGCCCCATCCAAGCTGAGCACAGAGGCTTTTGCACTTTTCCAAGGCTGTCTCCTGATGTAAACACAGCTGATCCTCCCACCCTACCAACTCAGGGAAGCAGCGAAAATGCCGAGACAAGGAAACAGATCACAAATGAAAGAAATGGAGGGCAAAAAGCAACTGGATATAGAGTTCAAAAGCACGCTTATAAGGTTTTTCAAGAATTTCCTAGAAAAGGCTGATAAAATAAACAAGACCTAGGAAGATATGAAAAGGGATAAACTAGAAATAATAAAGGATCAACTAGAAATAAAGAATACATTATCTGAAATAAAAATATTACACAGAGTCCTAAAAACAGAATGGAAGATAGCAAGAATCAAGTCAAAGATTTGGAACACAAAGAGCCAGAGGACACTCCCTCACAGAAGCAAGAAGACAAGAGAATCTAGAAAGATGAAGATAGTGTAAGAAACCTCTGGGACAACTTCAAGCGAACCAACATCAGAATTATAGGCATCCCAGAAGATGACAGAGAGCAAGATACCGAAAACATATTGAAAGAAATAGTGACAGAAAACTTCCCCCACCTGGTGAATGAAATAGACTTACACGTCCAGGAAGCACACAGAACCCCAAACAAAAGGAATCCAAAGAGGACCACACCAAGACACATCATAATTAAAATTCCAAGAGCAAAAGACAAAGAGAGAATATTAAAAGCAGCAAGACAAAAGCAGGTAGTTACCTACAAAAGGAGCACCCATAAGATTGCCAGCTGATTTCTCAACAGAAACCATACAGGCTAGACGGGAATGGCAAGAAATATTCAAGGTGATGAATAGCAAGAACCTACAGCCAAAAATACTCTACTCAGCAAAGCTATCATTCAGAATCAAAGGACAGATAAAGAGCTTCACAAATAAATTTAAGCTAAAGGAGTTCATCACCGCCAAGCCAGAATTTTATGAGTTGCTGACAGGGGTTCTTTAGGAAGAGGAAGAAAATAAAGATAAAAATTATGAACAATAAATACGTAACTATCAACAAGTTAATCTAAAAACCAAGGGAAGTAAAAAACATGATGAGCAATATTAACTGGTGAATATAAAAGAATCAGAGGTATGGAAGGGGAGTGGACTGATGATTCTGGGAGAAAAGGGGAGTGGGGGGTTCGGGAAAAGACTAAACATAAACTGTGTACCTATGGATGAGGACAATTGGGGATGGGGAAAGGGGAAAGGGCAGAGGGTGGGATAGGAACCTGGTGGAAGGGAGCAATGGAGGGGAAAAAATGAGGAACGTTTGTAATAATATGAACAATAACGATTTATTTTTTTTTAAAAGAAAGTGACTAAAAAATATCATTACAAAGTTCTACAGGCACAATAATTATCTTAATTATTGACACTAGACCCTACACAGTATTCACATGAACTGTACTAGTTAAGGAAGCTACATTCCATTTATCTTATCTTGGCACCAAATAATTCATGTGTCTAAACCTCGAAAATATTAAAAATATGAGGCTCAAACCATTTAAATATATTCAAATATATCTCTTCTTACCATTACTTTTCTGTGTAGATTCATTATAGATTATTTCTCTTATTAAGACTATTCAAAAGCTTATGCACTGGTTAATGTGGAGTGCAAGTGTTCACTATTTATTTTTAAAGACATTAAATTTACAAACCACACCTCAAAAAAAAAAAAGAATATACATAAATCCCAACAGAAATGGCTGCTGCTACGGAGCAAGCAGAAGGCTTGGCTACACTCCAGGAATCAAAGTTTCAATTGTAGAAGATAAATAAATTCCAGATCCCAGGACCTCTGCTGGGGGCTGGCCTGCAGGACCCTTGCCCAGGCCATCTCATATCCCAAGGTAAAGCCCGCCCTGATCCAGGAAACCCTTCAGGGCAAAACGGCTGCCCCCCATCCATGCACCAGGCCTCCATCCTAATAAAAGAGTAATATACAGTTTGATCATCATTCCAACACACAAGATGACTACCTCCATTTAGTCAAAGATCATGTCCCCATGTGGACACAAGATGGCCAGCAGGGGAGGGCAGTTGGGAGGAACCAAGCCTGCATGGGATGGAAGTTTGGGGCAATCAAGCCTGCAGGGGAGGGCAGTTGAGAGGGACCTGCCTGAAAGGGAAGGAAGTTGGGGGCAATCAAGCCTATAGGGAGGGCAGTTAGGGGTGACCAGGCATATATGGGAGGACAGTTAGGAGCAAATAGGCTGGCAGAGGAGCAGTTAGGCATCAATCAGGCTGTCAGGGGAGTGGTTAGGGGGTGATCAGGCTGGCAGGCAGAAGCGGTTAGGGTAAGGTGACCAGACATCCCACTTTTGGCGGGACAGTCCTGATTTTAAACAATTTGTCCCACATTCCATGGTGCTTTAAAACAGTCCCAAAAGTGGGATGTCTGGTCACCTTAGGTTAGGGGCAATCAGGAAGTCAGGCAGGTGAGCAGTTGGAAGTCAGCAGTCCTGGATTGTGAGAAGGATCCCACATTGGAGAGGATGCAGGCTGGGCTGAGGGACACCCCCCAACCCACCCTTGCATGAATTTCGTGCACCAGGCTTCTAGTTTCTATATAATTATATATTTTACTTATAATCATATGTGTTTTATTTTATGCATTTAAAACATTACCCTGGGGAGGAGTACAGTTATCTAGGCTATCACAGGGGTCCACAGTACAAATAAAAGTTGTAGAGACTTTCTCTAAAGTAACATTCACTGAAAATCTTACATTATTCTTAAGAAACAAAATTTTCAAAATGTTTTGTTTTTAAGGAAGGAACTAATCTGAGGCAACAGTTATTTAATTTCATCATCTCTTACATCTCTCTATTTGGTCCATTGAACTAGTGACAAACAACTCATGTGCAATAAATATTGATAGAAAATGATACTTCTGTTTCTTCTGGAAAAAATGAGCAAGCTGCTGAAAACATACTGAGTTTGGTTCATGGGGCATTTCCTGAAAGAGTGATGGCTTAGGATGGAGAGTTTAATGAAAGAAGAAGGAATATCTGCATGGATAAATTAGCCAAGGACAAGATTTTACCCAGAAGAAGGCATGCTGCATTTTGTCTAAAAACATTTGTCCTATATGGAAAATCATGTCCACACTAACTTTTCTGTGTCTTCTCAAAGACAGGCAATTGTATTATTCATTAAATAATTTTATTTTCAGTTGACAAGCAATAAATCATATGTTAAATTTATCCATATCAGGAAAGATATTTGTTGCAGTAACATCTGCTAATACATGTGGGTTTTTTTTGCAGAAAAATTATATCACAATTCTTAATCTAGGTATAGAAATTAATTAGTCTAAACATTTTTCATTCTTCATATATATCAGGAGGAATTCAAAACCTTCAAATGATTTGTCTTATAAAACTGTCACAATAGTCATTTTTACTTTCCTTCTATAAATTATTTTGCTTGGTTTGCTACTTCTTCTTATAAAAGTTAATACTGGATATAACTTTTGAGATTGTCAAGGGCAGCTTGTAGAGCATAATGTTTAGAAACTACAATGGGCAAAAAAAAATGTCTGGTTACTCCCTTGTCAGCTTACATCCTTGCAAAGCCCAAGTCTGGAGTTAGGTCAGCAGACTATTTTTCATGTCTCCAAGCATTTGTCCTGGCTGGTTCATTTCCCTGGAATGTTCCCCCCCCCCCCCCCGTCTCCTCTGTTCTCATTTACTCTCTACAATCTCAAGATCTTCCCAGTGACTTTTCCCCAAAAAAACTTAGCCTGATTCCTCCTCTCATTCCAGATTGGGTTACTGTCCCTCTGTACAGCTAAAGTCCTCTGTCTTCCTTCTAGGTTCATGAACTGCTCCCTCTTTCTCCCTCCCAACCTCTGATCATCATGCTCTAGACCAGGGGCAGGGAACCTTTTTTCTGCCAAGGACAATTTGGATATTTATAACATAATTTGGGGGCCATTATCGTAAAAAATTATTCAACTATAGGATCCTTCCCACCAGGGCCCTGGTAGAAGCTCAAGCAGAAGGCAACAAATCAATGTTTTGCTCACATCAATATTTCTGTCTTTCCCTCTCTCTTTCATGCTCTCTAAAAATCAACAGAGAGTTGGAAAAAATGATAGCAGAATAGGCAGATGTGTCCTGAGCCCTGTCCTGGATCAGATAGAAGGAGCAACCAAATCAAATAGCATCTACTCTGAATTGGTGAAGTACACATAGTTGGTGAGATAATTTGCATCCAGGAAAAGCAGACAACGCCTGGAGAAAAGTAAAATCAGGGATCTGCGCTGGAGAAAATTATGAGACTTTCAAGCCCAGAGGGTCAGAAGGAAGCTGCATGGCACTAAACCTGCATCCCTTGGGACAGGCATAACATCTGACTGTAGAAAGGATGTACAGAGGGCTGGCAGCATGGGATTCTAGGTCTAAACCCATAGCCATGAGAGGCTGAGCCCCAAGGGGGCAGGCCTGAAAAACTGCCCAAACTGTGTCATACTAGGGGTGGGGGTGCATCTCTTTCTCCTCTTTGGACTTTGCTTTAATTCTCTGAACCCAGTTCATAGAACCTTTCATATACAAACACTCTCCCATGGCTGAGGTGTGGACTTGTGGAGTATGGGGAGAGGCTGGGGAGAAGAGCAGCTTGGGGAGAAATGCCTGGGAGTCTGGCACTGAGACATACCTGACACCACAGACCTAAGCAGCCATTTTTCCCTGAAGAGATAGCCCCTCCCTGCAGTTTCCAGACAACCAATAGAGCATCACCCAGACTACACCCTGAGTGCTATAAAGGATACAAAAAAATCAATAAATAATTCTGAATAATCCCTGAGAGCCTGCAGGGCCTGGCCTGAAGAGAGGCCATTCAGTCCTAGAAAGCCATACAGTAACTTCCCCAACTATAGCCCTGTCAGAAACAGGGAGATTAAGATTGAAAGTGGGCAGACAAGCTAAGTGGGAAGACTGGTTCTGCCTGCTGACAGTTAAGGCTGTGGAGATTGACACCAAAAGAAGAGGGGTGGACCGCTTGGAACTTCAACAGTCTGACAGGAAACTGAGAAGTGGCAGACAGTACAGAAGCATGGGATCTTAAACCAGCCTCCATGGGGCATTAAACTTGGCAGACACTTCACTTTTCCATTTTTAATTTATTATTTTGTTATCACTCTTTTTTCTGTATTTTCTGTATTTATTTGTTTCTTTATTTTTATTTTTCTTGCATTATTTTTTTATCATTATATTTTTATTTTATCTATTTTTCATTTTTACTTTAAAATTTTATCCTATTTTATAAGTTAACTAGAGGCCTGGTGCACAAATTCATGCACTGGGGGTGTCCCTCAGCTCAGCCTGCAGCCATTCCAATCTGGGACATTCCTCTCACAATCCTGGACTGCTGACTTCAAAGCACTCATCTGCCTGCCTGACTAATTGCCACTAACTGCTTCTGCCTGCCAGCCTGATCACCCCCTAACTGCTCCCCTGCCACTGTGATTAGCACCTAACTGCTCCCCTGCTGGCCTGATCATCCCCAACTGCCCTCCCCTGTAGGCCTGGTCCTCACCAACTGCCCTCCCTGCCAGCCTTATTGCCCCTAACTGCCTCTGCCTGCTTTACCACCCCTAACTGCCCTCCCCTGCTGGCCTGATCTTGCCCCTAACTGTCCTTCTCTGCTGGCCAATTTGGTTCTGATTGGTCAGTTTCTATGCCAGACAGAGTCAAAAGCTCTTCTTCTAGGCAGCCATTGGCTCCTCAGTGTACACCCAGATTTGGTTCAGATTGGTCAGTTCCTATGTCAGCCAGCATCAAAAGTCCAATCTCCTAGGCAGCCTCACAGTTGACCCAGAATTGGTTCTGATTGGTCGGTTTCTATGCCAGTCAGAGTCTCTGGGCCTATCAATGTGGCCTGATCAGAAAGGTGGGGCTGATCAGCAGCCCCAATAGAGGTCTGGAGAGAAATGGAGTTGTGGCTTCTGGCCAGGCCCGGAGCTAAAGAGAAAGACAAGAGCTGATCAACAGCTGCCACAGAGGCTATGGATCAGACCCTGCTTCTCTCTTCAGGCCTCTCTCCAGGCCTGATTCTCAGCTTCCTCAGCAGTCAGTGCTGAGTCATCACCTGTAGCCATAGCAGTCAGTGCTGGGTTGACAAAGCAACCCAGGGCTGACTACAGGACAGACTTATGGTTGTTCGAACGTCTGGTTGTTGTAGATGTGATGGACCCAGGATTTTTATATATTAGGATTTTTGAAAAATTGTTTTCTCTTCTTTCTCTTTCTTCTAATTCACTCATCCTCTTTCTACTTCCTCTATACTGAACCGAGGTCTTCCCCATATTTATCCAATTCCTTAACCTTACTTTCTGTATATAAGCATGGCCTCTACAGATTATGTCCCCACCCTCTTTTCTGGGTGTTTGGTGCTTGCATTTTTTGGTTTATATGTTTGTTCTGTGGTGTTTTCATCCCATATACTTACATATTTTTCCTCTTTCTTCCTTTTTATTTTCTCTTTTACCATTTTTTTCTCTTCTTGGTGTCATTTGTGCTCTCTTTTCTTTTTCCTAATTCTCTTTTTTCTGTTGGTCAATTCTATTGCATTTATTGGTGTCATGAGTACATTCATGTTTTAGTCACTTTTTATTGTATCTTGTCAAGTTGTATTTTTCCCTGTTTGGTCAATGTGGTATAGAACAAGCCACATAGCCAGACAACTGGAGATAAAACTCCATCCATGAATGCATCAATAACACTCCAGACCCAACTACAGAGAAAGGAAGACGATGGCAGTGAGGGAGAGAGCTTGAGTGAGTGAGGGAGTGAAGGGAGAGTATATGGACATGTGGGGTTTGTGCATGTGTATGTGAGTGAGGGACAGTTAGTTCCTGCAGAACCTTCTGGGACAGGCAGACCAGGCTTGCCTAGCCGGGCAGCATCTGCTACCATTGCAAACTGTACTGGGGAAGCTGTTTCTTAAAGAGGCTGTGCCTTCTTGAAGGGGAGAGCTTCTATAACTGGTAATCCAGCCTCATCTCCACTCAGGGTGCCATCAGCCACCCCTTCCAAGGACCTGCTGCTTCAGCTGCAGTTCCACAGTCACCGAGGCTCCAGCCACCCCAGCCGGTGGCTTTGGTGAGTTCCAAAGCTCACTTCCCTCTGGCCTGCCTAATGCTTTTCCCAGGGTTCTGTGACCACACGAACAGCAGCAGTGTGAGCAATTTTCTCCTGTCTGAAAAGCAATAGCCTCATGAGCATCCCACCTCCATCCAAGGAGCAGCAGCCTCCCTCATGTGGCCTGTATTTGTCTGAGGAGTAGCAGCCATATGGGCAACCTTCCCCCATTCAAGCAGCAGCAGCAGCCCCATGAGCATCCTGCACCTGTCCAAGGTGCAGCAGTCATGCATACCCCACCAGTGGCTGAGGAGCAGAAGCCTCATGAGCAGACTGCTCCCACCAGCCAGAGGAGCCATCAATTCTGTGAGCAGTGACCACCAGAAGAGACACTGCCAACTAAGGAGAAGCCACCACATGACTTGACACCTGGGTCCTTCAGTGAGAGCAAAAATGGGGAGACAAAGAAACCCCAAAGGAAAGAAAATGAGGAATAGCCAGAAAAGAAGCTAAGTATAATAGAGGTATGCAATATGTCAGAAAAAAAATTCAGAATAAGAATCATATAGTTCATAAAATGGATGGATGAAAAAAATCAACAACTTGTGTAAGAATCAAGAAAAATAGTGATATAACTGCAATAAAAAGCATTATGAAAAGTTTCAACAGTAGACTAGGAGAAGCTGAGGACCGAATTAGTGAATTTGAAGACAGGAAAGCAAAACATACCTAAACTGAACTGCAATTGGAGAAAAAAATTTGAACAACAGGTGGAGAACCTAAGGGATCTTTGGGACAACATGAAATGAAGCAACATACGAATAATAGGGGTGCCAGAATGACAGAAAGAGGAACAAGGGTTAGAAAACCTACTTGAAGAAATAATGTCAGAAAACTTCCCTGATGTGGGGAAATAAAAAGTCACACAAGCACAGAGAATCCCAAACAAGTTGAACACAAAAAGACACACATTAAGACATGTCATAATTATTATGTAAAACATTCAGGACAAAGATAGAGTCTTAAAGGTTGTAACAAAGAGAAAGAAAGTTATGTACAAGTAATCTTTCATTAGATTATCAAAAGATTTCTCAACAGAAGCACATCAGGCCAGAAAAGAATGGAAGAGAATTTACAAAATGATGCAAAGCAAGGTACTGAATCCAAAAATATTCTATACAGCAAGGCTATCATTCAAAATTGAAGGGGAAATAAGGAGATTCACAGACACACACACAAAAAAAAGGCTAAGGAAGTTTATCACCATCAAGACAGCAATAAAAGAAATGCTAAAGGAACCTGTATAAAAAAGAAGAAATAGAAAGGGAAGAAGGAACACAGGCACAAAAAATAAAAATGCTATAAACAAGTACCTATCAAAAATAACTTTAAACGTAAATGGACTAAATGCTTTAATCAAAAGACATTGAGTGGCTGAATGAATAAAAAAAAACATGACTCATATATATGCTGTCTACAAGAGACCCACCTTAGAACAAGTGATTCATACAGACTGAAAGAGAAGAGATGGAAAAATATATTTCAGGCAAATGAAAAAAAAAAAGCTAGGGTAGCAATACTTACAACTAATGAAATAGACCTCAAACTGAAGGCCATAACAAGAGATAAGGAAGATCACTTTATAATACTAAAGGGATCGATACAACCAGAGGTTATAACCCTGGTAAACATGTATGCACTCAATGCAGAAGCACCCAAATACATAAAAACAAACAAACAAACAAACAAACAAACAAAATTCCTGGAAGATAACAAGGGAGAGATTGACAACAATACAATCATAGTAGGGGACTTTAATACACCACTGACATCACTGGATAAATTGTCTAGACAAATAATCAGCAAAGAAACAACAATCCTAAATGACTCACTAGATCAGATGGAATTAATTGACATCTTCAGAACATTTAACCCCAAATCCATGGAATATATGTTCTTCTCAAGTGCACATGTGACATTTTCAAAGATAAACCACATATTGGGTCATAGGCAAAGTCTCTCCAAATTCAAAAAGATTGAAATCATATCAAGCATCTTCTTAGACCACAATGGCATAATATTAGAAGTAAACTACAATAAAATAATCACAAAATGTCAAACACTTAGAAGATGAATAGCATGCTATTAAGAAATGATTGGGGAGGCGGGCACAGAGCCAGGGCCTCGGGGGCAGCGGCCACGCTCTGGCTGCGCTTGCTGCTGCCCTCGGCCCCTCGCCCCTGTCCCGCCGCTGCCATGGGCAAGAAGCACAAGAAGCACAAGACCTAGTGGTGCTCCTCGTACCAGGAGTATACGGACAAACCCTTGGAGAAGCCCCTGAAGCTGGTTCTCAAGGTGGGAGGAAGTGAAGTGACTGAACTCTCTGGATCTGGCCACAATTCCAGTTACTACGATGATAGGTCAGACCATGAGCAAGAGAAGCACAAAGAAAAGAAGAAGAAAAAGAAGAAAAAGTCAGAGAAGGAGAAATATCTAGACGATGAAAAAAGTAGGAAACGAAAGGAAGAGAAGAAGAGGAAACGGGAGAAGGAACACTGTGACACAGAGGGAGAGGCTGATGACTTTGATCCTGGGAAGAAGGTAGAGGTGGAGCCGCCTCCCAATTGGCTAGTCCCAGCGTGCTGGACACAGCCAGCTGAAAATGAGAGCATGCCTATTCAGCAACTACTAGAACATTTCCTCTGCCAGCTCAAGAGAAAAGATCCTCATGGATTTTTTGCTTTTCCTGTCACGGATGCAATTGCTCCTGGATACTCAATGATAATAAAACATCCAATGGATTTTGGCACAATGAAAGACAAAATCATGGCTAATGAATACAAATTAGTCACGGAATTTAAGGTCCTGTGTTGGCATAACTGAGATACCTTAGGTAAAGCAAGGATGTGTCTTATTTGGCCTGGTTCCAGAATGGGTATTTTTTGAAATTCAATTTTCCTAATTCTTAGTTTTGTTTTGTAACAACTGCGTTTTATAAAACATCCCTTGAGTGCTTTGCTCTTAACTCCCTTTCTTAGTATCAGCTGTGAGAGAGAGAAAGTGTGAGGGGAATAAAAACAAATGCTTGGTCACATTGGCAGTAGTGCTATTTAGAAAAGGCCATTAGGCTTCTTTTTAAATATATATATATATATATATATATATATATATATATATATATATGTATTTTATTGATTTCTTACAGAGAGGAGGGAAGAGGGATAGAGAATTAGAAACATTGATGAGAGAGAAGCATTGATCAGCTATCTCCTGTACATCCCCTACTGGGGATGTGTCTGCAACCAAGGTGCATGCCCTTGACCGGAATTGAACCTGGGACCCTTCAGTCCAAAGGCCAACACTCTATTCAGTGAGCCAAACCGGCCATGGCACCACCATTAAGCTTCTTTCTTAGGTCTGTCAACTTCAGAAAAAGGTTGACCTTTCTCTGTTTACTGGAGACGTCACTGAAAGGGTTTGCTGACCTGCAGAAACAAAACGACAGACTAGAAGGGACTGAAACAAGATGGCGGCCTAGGTAGTCTCCTAAGCTGCCACCTCATCAACAATTTGGAAAAAAAAGAACAGCTAAAATTGAAAGGGATTGCACCATACCCACAGGAAAGCTGACAAAATGGGAAGGCTACAACTAGACACAAAGCTGCCATGTGGAGTTTAAAACTATGGTGGAACTGGACCCGCTGGAGCCGCTGCCACCGGGAATGAGGGAAGCCAGACCTTGCTCTGCCCCGGGCCCAGGGAGTGGGCCATCCCGGCCGGCCCGCCGTGGGAGCAAGGGAGCCAACGCCGGGCCTCCGTCGTGCCTTCGGCTCCTGCCCGGATGAGACACCTTTGAGCACGGTCTCCCCGCCCACAACCATCTCAGCCCACAGCCGTCCCAGCCCGCCCGCTGTGCAGGTGAGGAGATGGAGCAACGTCTCCCTGCCCGCAGCCATCTCAGCCCGGCCTCCGTGCATGCCATGCTGGTGAGGAGCTGGAGTGGCACTTTCCATTCGCGGCCCCGGCGAGTCCTTCCTCCACCGCTGCATGGCTGGGCCGAAGCTTCCGCCACTGCTGCCATGTAGGCAAATATTAAGCCCTCAAGATTTTCTGTAGAATTAATTCAATGAATAAATGAATGAAGCCAACAAATAAAAGAAGACTAATGCAAAGTGTATATAAGGAAGGGTGGAGAGGCATATTGGTCTCAGGCAGTCTCACTTGCCTGAGAATAGTGCTAGTACAGGGAAAATGAGCTTTATACCTAACTATATAGAAACTAGAGGCCCGATGCATGCACTGGGGTGTCTAGCCAGCCTGCCCGATGGGGGCCATGGAGGGTGGGCCAGCCATGGCAAGGGAACACTGGCTTTCTGGTCATTCTGCTCTTCAGTCAATTTGCATATTACCCTTTTATTATATAGGATACTTTCAGTATAGCAAGTAAGAATGCCACTGCCAGTTTCTGATGTTTAAATGCCACATTTCTCTAAATCAGAGATATTTGCTCTTATTTGCTCTGTACTTTCACCCATATGACTGGCAGAAAATTCAACCTCAATCATGTTTGGTGTGTTCTCTCTTATCCTCCAGGGATTCATTCAAGGATATCCTGGTATTTGCAATGCCATGGCTGGCAGAGTCCTATCAGCTACTCCATCTGCTGTGACTCAGCAGTTTCCCAGGGCTCTGGTCAGGCAGCTGTGCTAGGAAGCCCAGAGATGCCCCTCATGGTGGTGCAATGTTCTGCCACACACAGAACCTCAGACTCCTGTGAACTTGGAGGTAAGTGTGGAGCTGCTAATGGGCACCATGTAATCATTCCCCTTAGGCACTTCCATGAGAGGGAGCTCAAGCCCTGGAACCTTCCAGCAATCTGTCTGGGGTCAGTGCACATGCCCCACTCTCAGTCGCAGGGCCACAGGGAAACCAACCTCCTTCCTTGATTAGGTAGCTTGTGTGGCTTCTACTCCAAAGCTCTAACCTCCATGTTCTCCTCTGGAAAACCCAACCCAGGGAAATTTTTGTACTGAGTGTTATGGGTGGAAAAAGAATCTGAAAATAAGTGATTCCTTTTTTTTACAACTCACCTTGTTACACAGATCTTCAGAAGTCACAGAGAGTTTTATTTTCATCTTCCCAAATTCTCCCCACCTATAACCCACCCACAGCCCTGAAGCTCCCCACAGTTCCAGCCACTATTTTGCTTTGAAGCATGCAAAAGCTCAAAGTGCAGGGAGCTGTACTTGGCAGCTGTCCCATTTTTCTTCATCCTGTTCATGACTCCAAAGAAAACATTCCTAACTCAAAAACAAGCTGAAGGTTTCTGTTGAAACCTCAAATATTTTCCCAGAGTACACCATAAAAATAATAAGGTCATAACATTTTAAATAATCTGGTAGAGTTCTTGTAGCAAAAGCCTGTTATAGTTTTGTTTATTATACAAAGAACCTCAAGTCTGTTTCTAAATAAAATATTTTCTGAAAAGTAAAGCAGGCTTCCCTCTGCTGTTCCAAGTTTCAAGAAGAAGTGCCATTTGTTATCATAAAGATCCAAGCAAATATTTATATACACTTACAATTGTTTTTCTGACTTGCATAATTTTGCAGTCGTTACTCATGCTAGCATTGCACTCAGCTCTCCACATTAATGTTTTCTTCAAAACATTTTATTTGGTAATATAAATGTACACTATAGTGACAAAAATATGTTAGGTGAGCATGATCATCAATGGGTAGTACTGAAACTTGGCTTCATTTTGAAAACAATTGGAAATTCATGAGAGTAGTTTGGGGAAGAAGAAATATTTTAGTGATCTAATCCCATAATATATATGTTCTCTCACTTGTAAATAACAAAATTAAAAATCTGCCCCATTCTATAAGTAAGGCTTAATTTTAAACTAAATACATTATGAACACATGAACAAATACTATGGCAGACAAAGAATGCTTAACCTATGAATATTCACATTCTTCCATTCGCTGCCCTTTGAGAATAACTCGGCCAAAGCCATCTTGGTTTATAAACATCTGTGATGTAAGAAAAATACAGTGCTAAAACCGGTTTGGCTCGGTGGATAGAGCGTCAGCCTGCCGACTGGAAGGTCCCAGGTTCTATTCCGGTGAAGGGCATGTACCTTGGTTGTGGGCACATCCCCAGTGGGGAGTGTGCAAGAGGCAGCTGATCAATGATTCTCTCTCATCGATGTTTCTAACTCTCTATCCCTCTCTGTAAAATATAAATAAAATATATTTTTAAAAAAAAGAAAAAAGAAAAATACAGTTAAGAGTGGAGTGTGTTTACTTTGGACTGGCACAAGCTAAATTTTACTTCTGGAAGCAACAGTGCTACAGGTGTAAGGAAAGACAAGAGCCAATGAAGTCTTAGGAACTTTTACTCTGGGTTGGGAATGAGTAGGCGGCTAAAACAATAGAACCCAGGACTTTCCGCAGACAGGCTGCTGTTGCAAAGTCAAGATGGGGACTGGACTTGAAGTGTAGTCCTGGGCTGTGTATTAATGTCCTTGACAGACTCTAGTAAGAAGTTTCTAAATGGTAGATTTTGTTTATTTAATTTTTAATAGATCATACATTCACAAGGTTCAACATTTTAAATGTACTCGGAGGTTTATTGGAAAAAAGTTTTCCTGACACTCCAGACACCACATCCCCACCCCTTTTCCCTTCCCTGTTAGCCACCAATATTACTAGTAGCTTGTTTATCTCGCAGAGGTATTACTCGCACATGAAAGCAGATAGACATTTGATTGTATATTCTCCCTTTTCATTTTTTAATACTGCACAGATTCTTCCATATGCTGCTTTATTATCTTTATAACATCTGTGATACATTTCATTTTATTACATAAAGTGATTCATTTTTTGGCCAATGTAGAGTATTCCATTGTAGCAATGTACAGATACGTTTGGCTAGTCCACCCTTTTGGTTGCTTCCAATAATTTGCTGTTATATACATGATGCTGTGAATTACCATAGTCTTAACTTATTTTGTATCATGTGCCTCTTCAGAGGTCTGGTTAAGCCTATGAATTTCTTCTCACCATAATGCTTTCAGGTGTATAAAGTAAAATTCTTAGGGTTGAAAAGAAAGCAATTATACTAAAATATAGTTAGCAAAATATTTTTACTTTAAAATATATGTGCTTATTTATTAATGATTAAATGACAAGACCTAAAAGTGAGCCTTATAACTACTGCAATTTCATAGTATTCTTACAGGATACCAGGCAGGCAGAATAGAGGAAACTGAAACAGGAAACCTAGGCCAGGGCCAAACAGTGTGAGCAATTTGCAGCTGGCCTGCAAATAACAAACCAATATCTTCCCCAGCCAAGGACACCTGGAGAGCAAATAGTTAAAGAACGCCCTAATGAGAGAATGCATAAAGGAAGAGGAAAGAAGAAAGGAAAATAGGTCACTTTTATTCACTAAGCAGGGAAGCCAGAGAACTCAGCAAGATAAAGTTGCAGGATTCTGGGAAGACCACAACAAGAAAACATTGAGACTTAATCTGTACCAAAATGTTCAGCAAAAGGATCTTTTGAAACCTACAGGCAGGAGGAGGGTATATAACTCCTTAAACTTGCTCCAGACACTCACTTTCTGGATTAGCGGGGAAAACCCATGTGTGCTCCAAGCTGGATGAAATAGATTTGCTTGCTTTGCTTTTTAAATAAAGTTGCATGCTTTAATAAATTGGCTTTTCACAATGCAGCCAAGGTCTCTCATATAAATTTATTTATATGAGAACACAAGGATGAAGATTGGGGACAACCCTCTACCAACTAGCTCAGGGGGCTATCCTGTCCAGTAACACCTCTCTAGTGTCAGTAAGATGTGCTTATAATGAGAGGGCAGGGCGGGGTGAGGCTAACTCCTGACTCCATTTTGTACTGTGGGGCAGGGCGGAGCTATCTTCCATTTTGTGTAACTGAACCCTAGCCCTCACCCAACCAATCAGGGTCAGCCAAAGCAGTGACATCACCACCCCTATAAAATTCCTTGAATTGTTGAAGCTAGCACTCTCCACCACTGTCGGCATAAGTGGAACAGAGCCCATGCTAGCATGGAATTCAGGCTTTCTGCAATTGCATCAGACTCTGCTCCCTGGTGGTCTTTGGGGATCACAAAGTCTGGGCATAACAATAACAGTATGAGTAACATAAAATCATATTTCAGTGTATCTGCAATAGCTGTAATATGACATAATAGACCTGGTTTATATTGATAACAAAGGCTGATATTACTGTGGTTTCCTGCCTACTTTCATAATTAAAGGAAATAATAAATTTCAGTTAGAGTTTAATGAAGACAAAAACACAAGTTTTTCTCATATGAGTTGGTGAATCTTTTAATTTTACTGTGCAGACCTTATTAAGATATATATATATATATATATATATATATATATATATATATTCCTAAACATTCAAGTATATTGTATATATTTTTAAATTCCTAGAAGTGTTTTGAATTAGAAAGTGCTAATACATTTCTAATTTAATGAATATTGTCAAACTTCCAGGAATACAATTATTCTACCAGCATTGAATGAGGGTGTGTTAGAAAGCATTTCAATATTTGCCAGCCTGAAAGATGAAAAATAGTGCCTTGGTGTAGTTTTATTTTGCATTTTTCTTATTAAAAGAAAACTTGAGCATCTTTTCATTTATTTAGGGTCATTTTCTATGTGTTCATGTTCTTTGCTTCTTGTCCTATTGGTTTGTGGGCAGGTTTGTTGTGTGCTACGAATATGAAGGTGTGTCAATGGAAACAGCACCCCCTGCAGCTGACAACACTGATGCCCTGGTTATTGGTCCCAGTGAAGATTTCTATTTCTATCCATTATGTTTTTACCTTGGATTATTGTTTCTTCAAATAATTTGAATAAATTAAAACAGAATCTAAAATCCTTATAGCACTAGTCTTATTTAAGTAGCAGTATTGTCTAAGACAAAGTCTGGAAGGATTCAGAAAAAAATGATAACTACAGTTATCTCTAATAGGAGAAATGGCTTAGAAAGGCATAAAAGAATTTATACTTTGACTTTATCAACTCTAAATTTACATATTATTTATATGTCATAAATTAAAAGAATGAATATACATGATACAATTTCAAATAATACATACAAATATGAAAAGAACAGTAAAAGAATTCCATTTTTTCCCAACCTCCTGGATAGGATTTTTTTTTTTTAATTACTGGAAAGGCCTGTTTGAGCCCATATTGTGGTTTTGGAATATATTTTCCCACTACACAGAACGAGAACTCTTTATAAAAATAACTAGGGGGGCAGGGAATATATGAGATGAGCTAGGCACATTTTGTTATACAAGGGGGCAAAGTAATTACCAAAGAAGACTAGGGCCATGACAAAGGGACTCAGTATCCAACTTGAAGAGATTCCCATTGACCAGAGAGAGCATCTTGAGCATCAGTAAGGATAATACCTCGATCACCTAAAGCACATTTTGGACTCCACAGCTCATAATGTTATTAAATAAAATAAATATTCATGGGTCATACTGGGAGGATGATAGGAGAACAACTCATTATTTTAAACAGTGGTAAATCAAGAAAAGAAATCTCACATTTAGCTTAAGTTTTTTATTCAAACTATGCCATTGGGCCCCAAATAATAGCTAAGGAGAAAGTTTTCTTTTTAAATGTAGCCACTTAAAAAATTAAGGTTTAATGATGGAATACATAATTTTATAATTTTAAATTAAATTAAAAGGCCTGGATCTGATAAAGTCCCCAGGTCCAACTAATATTTTATAAGAAATACTGATAAGCATGTTATACAATACTATAAGTCCAGTGCACAAAATTTGTGAATGGGGTGGGGGGATGTCCCTCAGCCCAGCCTGCACCCTGTCCAATCTGGAACTCCTTGGAGAATGTCCAACTGCCAGTTTAGGCCTGACTCACAGGGATATTCCTTTCATAATCTGGGACTGCTGGCTCCTAACTGCTCACCTGCCTGCCTTCCTGATCTCCCCTAACCAATCTATCTGTTTGCCTGATACCCCTAACTGATCTCCCTGCCAGCCTGGTCACCTCTAACTGCTCTCCCCTGCTGGCCTGATCTCCCTAACTGCTTTCCCCTCCTGGCCTGATCATCCTTAACCTCCTCTGCCTCGGCCCTCACCAACATGGCTTTTTTTGGAAGGATATCTGGAAGGATGTCCAGAAGACATCCAGTCTAATAAGCATATTACCCTTTTATTAGTATAGACAGGTTTCCAGACTGTGGAGAATTTTCTTTAACAAAGACACAGTGGGTGGCATCAGGAGCAGCCTGCATATGCAAATTTACCCTACATCTTTGTTGTCTTAATTTGCATATCACTCCTGATTGGCTGTGGGCATAATGAAGGTACGGTCAATTAGCATTTTCTCTTTTATTAGTGTAGATTCTGTCTAATTCTCTGTATGTTTAAAATTTTGAAGTAAACAAAATTACTACAGGTCAATTTTTTTCAAATGAGGACAATATAGTAAGAAGAAAGACTGAGAAATATCTAATTTTTGTTAGGTTTTATTTCCACATTATCTTTTTAAAAATCAGAATTTTAAAATTCACACTCTTTATGGATCAGAAATGTTGTCTGTGTTCTATGCAAAGGAGCAGCTATATAGCCAGGGAACCTACTATTCAGGAGATAGTCTGATAGGTTTGGAGAAGGCATATGCTAAAGATCAACTCACCTGGAAAATAGACTACAGATGGAGATTAGCTTGCAGGAAGTTTGGTATGGAGTGCTCTTAGGATCATCACCTTTGAGGGGAGGGGAGAGAAGAGGAGGGAGAAGCAGGACTGTGAAACAGGAGAAGTTAAACTATAATGCAATTAAAACAGGAACCTTGGCTGATTCCACAAGGAGCTCTAGAGCTAGGGTGGCCCTTCTGAGTTGTCTCAGATGAAGCAAGGATGCTAAGTCTATTCCTCTTCATCAGTCATTACAAGTGGGTTGACCTCAGGAAGAGCTATACCTTGTGTGAGACAGCTTCCATAGGTTGAGAGCAATGCTCAGGGAGAGCCTCAGTCAGTACACTCTCAGCAGATTGGGGAAAGAGGGCCCAAGGCCTGAAGGGGATTGCACAGTGCCCCACAGAGTCCACTATATGTCACAACATCAACTTCACTGCACTCAGTCCAGGAATTATTGCTCCTAGGTGAATAACAGGTAAGAATTGGTACCAAAAGGCAACTCTAAACATTAAATTCCTGACAACATACTAAACCCATAGAAAGTGTTAAAGGTTTTATAAATTTCATACTCTTTATATGTATACCTACTATGGTCCCTAAGTCCCTTGGGGTTCCCAAAATGGCAATAGGGTTCTCTGCATTATTTCCGGTACAATTATAAAGGTGAAATATAACACTGAAATTTTTATTGTGAAATAATTTCAAATTTAATAAAATGTTTCGAGAATAGTGCCAAATACTTCTATACATTTTTATCTAGATTCGCCAATTGTTAACACTTTGCCATTTCACTTTCTTTTATAACCATATTACAATGATTAAAATCAAATAATTCAATAATTATCAAATGCTACTATCTAATCCCTAGTCCATATTAAAACTTCACCAGTTGTTCCAATAATGTCCTTAATAGCAATGTTTTTTCCTCTAGGGGTCAGGATCCAATCCAAGATCTTGCCTTGCATTCAGTTGAGATGTGTCCTCTGCTGCAATCAAACCTATTTCCTCAGTTTTTCCATACTTTCATTACCTTGACACATTTGAAGATTGCCTACATCTTTGGCAGGAATATGGTAGAAGTAGCCATATTCATGTTCAATAAATTATCTCAAATTTAGCAGCTTAAGACAACACACATTATCTCACAGTTTTTGGAGGGTCAGGACTTTGGACACAGTGTAGCTGAGTGTTCTTTGAGGCTATAATCAATGTGTAATTGATAGCTGAGTTCTCTCAGAATTGTACTCAGGAAGGAACTGCTTCCAAACTCACTCAGTTGTTGGCAATATTTATTTCCTTGTGGTTCTAGAACTTGTGCTTCTTCAAAGGCAACAAGGAGAGCAAGACTCTAGAGTAAGACTGCTAATAAGACCCAGCCTTATATAATGTGAAATAACCACAGAATGCCATCCCATTAACTTTGGTATATTCTATTGCTCAGAAAGAAGTCACAGGTCCTACCCACATTTGTGATGAGGAGATTATTCAAGGACACAAATATCAGAGGCAGGATTATGGCGGGGGGCATGCTAAAGCCTCCCTCTTTGCATTCTATCAGATGGCTCATGATATTCATTAGTCTCACTATTGGTATAAACTTGTATCACCTGATTAAAGTGCTGTCCGCCAGTCTTCTCCAGTTACTCTTTTTCCCTTTCTAAATATAAGAATTTGCAGGGAGATATGTTCTTTGAGACAATGTCAATGTTGCATTTTCATCTAACTTTTAATTAATAGCTCTGTTACCTTGTGAATTCCTAATTACTCAACTGGTTATAATCCATTACTAATGCTCAAATTGCTCCAGATTTGGCCCATGAAAACCTTTTTTAAGCTGACCCTTGTGTCCTTTCAACAGGGGTCAATCATTCTGTGAGCATTTCATGACTTTCTAGCTGTATTGTTTATGTTTTCATTTTCTGTATATTAAGGTATTTGGTATCTTTAAAACCTTTCTGGCTGGGAGAGACTACACTTTCTGGGGCTACAGACTAACCAATCCTGAGCCAGTCCTCCTCTATCTGTAACCCACCATAATCCTGTCTCCTGTAACCCCAGGAGACAATATTCTGCTTCTTTAATCATCCCAGGGCCAGGTGAAGGCAACTAGGGATCATCCTATGGTTTATAGCTCTTCACAATTATCCAAGCTAGCCAATTCTAAATTGTTTATTTTACCATGCCTTGCCTTTCCCTTGAAACTCAAATAAAGGTGGCATAAGCTCTCCCCTCATTCCTGCCCCTTTGCCTCCTGACCACCCTGGTGTCTTTCCCTGTGTCCCCACATGGCATACTGTGCCTCTGTTTCCAGGACTGAGCATAATGCAAGTATGCTCAAGTATTTCCTGTGTCAACTATTGTGACTAGATTTTACTAATCATCACCTGAAAGACTACTACACACTAACACAAGACATTTCAAAATTACCTCAAATCTTGCTTCAGCCCTAGAACAAGCCATTTTTCTAAAGTGTCTTGTTATTTATTTATTTTTATTTTGTTTTGTTTGTTTTTTTGTTTTGTTTTTTTAGAATGAAATTTAGAAACCAATATCTGGGGGCTAGGTATATTTTACGTATAATGGTATTAACACTTATGGTAATACTTGTTCTCATATACTACCTGCCTGGGTTGGAGGTAATATGATGGAATGGTTAAGAGGGTAAGCTCTGGATTCAGACTGCCTGAATTATCCAAGGACAAGCCATAAGATCTTGGGAGTTACTTACAATTTAATCACCTGTGTTATTCTATCTAATTAAGAGGGAATATGCAAATTGACCATCACTCAATCACAAAGATGGCTGCATCCACAGCAGAAGCCAAGTTCCCATAAAGAGCCTTAACAAGCAATTAGCAGGGACATGAGGCTATGCCCTCTCAAGCCCCCTTAGGGCTTGACAGGGGACCTCAGGCCATGTTCCCCCACCTGGCGGGGCTTGATGGGGAACCTCAAGGTGTGCTTTCCATCCTGGTGCTGGGCTGGGGGACCTCAGGCTGCTCCCTATGCCCCAGCGCCAGGCCAGGGGACCTCAGGCTGTACTCCTCACCAGGTGGGGCTTGACAGGGGACTTTAGGCCTTGCCCACCACCCTGGCCCTAGGCTGGGGGACCTCAGACCACACTCTCACCCCAACACCGGGCCAGGGGACTTGAGGCTATGCCCCCCTGCCTGGCAGCACTTGACAGGGGACCTCAGGCCATGCTCCCCACCCAGTGGGACTTGATGGGAGACCTCAAGATGCACCCCCAGTGCTGGGTCCGGGGAACTCAGGCCGGACGCTCTGCCCAGCAGGGCTTGACCGAGAACCTGAGGCTGAACTCCCCTGCTGGTGGGGCTTGATGGGGGACCTGAGGCCATGCCCCCACCCAGCAGAAATTAACAGGGGATCTCAGGCCATGTCCCCCACCTGACGGGGCTTGGTGGAGACCCCAAGGCATGTCCCCCACCCTGGTCTGGACTGGGGAATCTCAGGCCTTGTCCCCCATCCTGGCACTGGGCCAGGGAACCTGAGGCTTTGTCCCCTACCCAGTGAGGCTTGACAAGAGTGGTACTGGCCAAGTCTGGATATAGCCCAATGAGGGTGGGGGCTGGCCAGGTCAGGGTCTCATGCAATTTTGAGGTACATGTGGTTGGGCAGGGACTTGACTCTGGGTCCCCTGGTGAGCCCCAGACTCTGACCAGAGGAAGGTTCTAATATACATTTTACTACTGTGTTTCCCCGAAAATAAGACATCCTCCGAAAATAAGACCTAATTCATGGAAACATAATACATCCCCTGAAAATAAGACCTAGTGCATCTTTGGGAGCAAAAATTAATATAAGACACTGTCTTATTTTCGGAGAAACAGAGTAATTTTCTTTCATCTCTGACACTTTTATTATAGAGAAAGGGCAAATAGCAATATTAAATTATTGCCTCTAATTAATCCACTTTTAATGTGCATGATTTCATGCACTGGGCCACTAATGGTGTTTATAATAGTGCCTCAAAAGGTAGTTGTGAGAATTTAGTTGAGATTTACATGTGAGGTCCTTCAACTCATACCTGGCACACAGTAATTGCTCAGTAAATATTTGTTGAATGATCCTCATGTTGATTAGAAAGTTCTGATAGAAAAAATGACAATGAAGGGGAAACCCTGATCTGTATCCTTTTCAGAAAATAAATAAAAAGTGAATTTGTCAGAAATCTTTATCCTCTTGTGAAAATATTTTTAAGAATTCTCTACAATAATTTTAAAATTGTCTTTAATATGCTGTAATATACCATTAGCTAAAGATATCTCTGTGAAATGCCACATATGCAATTCAAGGAAAAAATGTTTTCTGTTCATTTATGTTCATGTTCATCTTCCTTCATTAAAAAAGTGAGAAAGAAAACCACACAAGCCTGGTGCCAAATCTAAATGTGACTGTCTGGGGTTCAGATTCCTACAGATACCAAGACAATTGATAAAAGAGGAAATAGGAGGAGGAAGTGGAGAAAGACAAGGCTCATAATCATTCTCTCTGGTGCTCTCTTGAGGTGATATGAGAGCTGCCAGAATCTATGTCTGCAAAGAAGATGCAAGGAAAAGCATGGAGTCTTATCCCAAGCATGTTTCCAATAATATCTTCTCAACAACTGGCATCTCTATACCAAATTCCTGATTTCATTACCTCCAGGGACAGCTATCCTGAAAGATCTCATCAAAAATCTTAGTTGGCTCCTATTGGGCAAGGAAAGAATTATTAGAAATATTCTAGATAATTTTTAGGTTTTAAATTGGTGTTTTAGTCTCTTTGCAATTCTTGCTCAAATTTTCCTCACCTTCTAAGTCTGAAAAAGTAATTTTCAAATCACTATGATTTGTTAAAAATCATGATTGCAGATTCTTTTAGTCAATTGAAACAGGGTGGCTAATAGCTTAACTTGAAAATGGAATGGATTTCCCATCAGAGTACCCATAGTACACGACTGTGTTTTTGTAACCTAACACAATGAAGGGGTTGTCACTAGATGATTCAGCAAGTTAGAATCTCAACTCCTTTTCTGGGAAGGAAATCTGAGGCATGTGTTTATGCTAGATGCTAGAACTGAAATTATCTCCAATCAGAGTCAGCAGAGACTATGCACAGAAAGGTAGGAAGTAAGGTCAATCAACTGTCTACCTTGGTCAGAACCAAGTCTTACAGCCAAACTTCTCTCTCTGTCTCTGTCTCTGTCTCTGTCTCTCTCTCACTCTCTCTCTCTTTCTCTCTCTCTCTCTCTCTCTCTCTCTCTCTCTCTCTCTCTCTCACACACACACACACACACACACACACACACACACACACACCAAGTCTCAACTGCTCCATTTCTATAAAGGTTCTTAGTAAAATTTCCCTAGGGCAAAATCACCAGTAACTGGAATTTTCAGTTCATTCAGTATCAGTGGGAAATTTGCCACTTTGGCTTTTGACTGACAGCCACAAAAACCAGTTTGACTGAAAGTAGTGCTACCAGGAGGTCTAGGTGGAGTATTA